>QEPC01010816.1:3279241-3343109 GCA_003113815.1 Sphenodon punctatus | reverse complement strand
ATTTATTTAGAGTAGGAATATTATTAGATTGATTTTCATTTCAGTTTTGTACCCCTCCCTGTGTTCTTTGTGTTTCCCCCTGTGTAATATTGTATATATAGATAGATAGTTATTAGATAGACAGTTATGAGATAGATATACATAGTAGTTAGATCAGTTATACAGAAAGACAGAGATACAGTGTGTTTGTAGGATAAGGCCTTTGTAGTTAATTATTAGGATATTCCATTTAGTTCAATAGGTTTAGAATAGTTAATAGCAGTTAGAATTAGAATAGATATATATATATAAAAGAAACAGCCACTCCAGCCCCAGAATCCGCCATCAGGGTGCTGGGGCCAAGTTACATGCAGGGAGGGCTGTGGCCAATATGTACCTAGAAGCTGCCACTCTAGCACCAGGACCCGCCATCGTGGCTCTGGGGCCATCATTCCTCGCACAGAGAGCTGATTTTCCAAAGCACCAAGAAACAGTCACTCCAGTCCCAGGACCCGCCATCAGGGTTCTGGGACCAAGTTACAGGCAGGGAGGGCTGTGGCCAATATGTATCTAGAACCTGCCACTCTAGCCCCAGGACCCACTGTCATGGGTCTGGGGCCATGATTTCTTGCACAGAGGTGATGTCATTCCAATGCACCAAGAAACAGCCCCTCCAGCCCCAGGACCCGCTGTCGGGGTTCTGGGGCCAAGTTACAGGGGTGTGTGTGTGCTGTGGCCAATATGTATCTAGAAGCTGCCACTCTAGCCCCAGGACCCACCGTCATGGGTCTGGGGCCACCATTCCTCGTCTGGGGCCACCATTCCCAACAGAATGCATTGGTCATTACAGGTTTGCCAGTGAACTTCTCTATATTAGAGCTAGCTCTTGCACTGGGAAGCTAATACCATGCAACCATTTTTGAGTGAATTTGCTGTGCTGTGCTGTGCTGTGAAGACTGGTTAGCATCTCTATCCAGCGGTGGATGGTGTTGATATAAGCACAAGCATCCTATTGGACAAGGATGGAGAATCTTTTCCATCCCAATGACAATTATGAAAACAAGTACAAACTTTGGGAGCTAGAGATGGGAGTTGGGGGTGGGAGTGCTTAATGGATGTACTCAGGGTGGGGAAAGGAGGGGGTGAGTCCAGATCATGGATCTGTGCCATAGATTCATCTCCTACCCCTGTGTGCATGCCCTAATCTCTGCTCCTTCTCCTGTGGCCAGAGCACAAGCAGAAACAGTAGAATATGTAGGTTCATTAGCCCAAGCCCAAAATTGAGTGTGCACACTAGCAGTTTTTGTGCATTTGAGAGAGAACTTGCTCATCCAAGAATGAAGGTTGCATGCATACAAACCTTTTCTCCCACCTCTTTCATTTCTGATTTACGATTGTAATTGTGTGTGTGAATTGTTCACACATTCTCTCCTCTGCTTTAAAGGTTACCCACCTGTTCGTATTGCTCTGGTCACTGCTGAGAACCACGAACTTTTAAAAGCCTGGTGTTACTGCATGGGATCACGTGTCATACAGCAAAGAATGATAGAACAATAGAGTTGGAAGGTACTGCAGAGGTACCAGGGCCAGATGGCATTCACCCCAGAGTTCTGAAGGAAGTCATATATGAAATTGCAGACCTACTGTTAGTAATTTGTAACCTGTCACTAAAATCTGCCACTGTACCCGAGGACTGGAGGGGGGCAAATGTAACCCTGATACTTAAAAAGGGATCTAGAGGTGATCCTGGAAACTACTGACCAGTAAGCTTGACATCTGTGCTGGGCAAAATGGTGGAGACCATCCTTAAGGACAGAATTACAGGACATGTTGACAAACATGGCTTAATGGGGAAGAGTCAACACAGATTTAGTAAAGGTAAGTCATGCCTCACTAACCTGTTGGAATTCTTTGAGGGTGTAAATAAGCATGTGGACAAGGGAGACCCACTAGATATAGGCCCTTTTTATTTCGACGCTCTAACACCCATAAAATGGGTGTTACATTTTATTATACATGTTGCAGGGCACCATTGCAGCCAATCACCATGGGCCCTGTGCACACATGATGCCTCCACCCAGTTCCTCTGGGTGGAGATGGGTGTTGGCCGGTGGGTGGGAAGCATTTCCCTGGGTGGAGATGGGTGGGGGCGTCTGTGTAAACGCCACTTTTTGTGGGTGTTGGTGAGTGTTTGCTCCCGGCCAACACCCATCTCCACCCACACCCACATCCACCCAAGGAGCGACGGACGCCACTGCTGTGTGTGAGGGAATAAGCACAATTGTTAAAACTTGGTTCCCGAGTTAAATATTTTTGATTAAATGTATATTTACTCAAATATATACTCAAATATACACACCAGTGACATCCTGCAACCTAACCTTTTCAAACAATTTTAAAAAAATGGGAGAAAGAGATTTTCATGGAATTGGTGTCTCATATGAATACAACTTTTATGCAGACCAAACCGTAGCTTTTCCTGATGCGCAGGACTGAGCACTGTAGTTCCTATGGTCTGTCTAAGGGTGTTTTTACATGTGATGGCACCCACCAAACCACGGACTTGCCCAAGTGGTAGCGGACTGCATCACTCTGGTCGGGGTCTGGCCTGGCCGCCAAAAGAAGTGGGACGGTGGCCAGGCTGGGAAGGGAAACGCACGGACCTGAAACATCAACATGATGCTGGCCCTCGGGTTAAACCGTACCAAAGTGCACTAAAACAGGCCACCATCACATCTGAAAACACTGTCCGAAATTAATGGGATTTTTACTTTTGACTTCAGTTGGAGAAGAACCAAACCCTGATATCTTTTTGATGGCAAATTTCTGGTCTGTTTTTTTCTTTTTTTAAAAATGGGAACCATGTTTCTAAGCTGTTTACTGTAAGGGATGGCCAGTGCTCTTGCAAAGCCAATAGGAAGCATTAGTGTTAGTGCATGATCATTATTTTTTATTTATTATTATTTTATTAAGATTTCTATACCACCCTTCTCCTGAAAGACTCAGGGTGGTGCACAATATATTAAAAATCCCCAAGGCAATTGCAAAGTAACCCCCTCAAAAATACCCAATAAAAATTCCTCATAAATCTCCACCCCATGGTCAAAACAGGTGCTCTTGATCCTGATACCACTTGATATTATTGAGCCCCTGGAGTTGAGCTTGTGAGACCACCAGTTGATTGTGGTCATGGTGGACTATGCAATTAGGTGCCCCAACGCCGTAGCCCTATGAAAGACCATGGTGGCCATACTTGCCGTTTTCACGGGTGGGCATACTAGATATTGTAATTACAAACCAGTGTATGAACTTCATGTTGACCGTGGCTGTCACGGGGGAACAGGGTAGAAGGTGGGAGAAGGGGGAGTTGGGAAAATCTTTGGCAAGGTCCCCTCCTCTCTGGCGATGCCACAGAGTAGGTAATTCCCTCAGGGTTTTGTTTGGGCTTTCCCTCATAGATTGAGGGCAATCCGGCTCATCACAGGGAAGGAGAGGAGTGCTATGCACAAGGTTCAAGGGTAGACTCAGACAAAACAACAATAACACTACTCACTGACTCACCTGGGTCTGGGGCACGGCGATCGGGCTGGTGGGTAAGGACGGGTTCCAGGGGATCCAGGGGGTGCCAAGGAGAAGGAAAGGGGGAACGGGGGCAAGGATAGGGCAAGCTTCAAGGAAGGGGGGAGAGGGATACGGGGGGGTAGGGAGCGAAGGCAAGTGAGTGGGGGCTCAGGCAGGCAGACACAACACATTCACCCAATACAAACATGACTACAGGAGGGGGGAGTAGGTGGACAATACACAACAAGGGGACACAAGGCAGGGATCAACAGCACAAGAGCAGAAACAAGGCAGAGCAAGCACAACAGAAGGGGCCAGCCTCTCTAATGATTACCAGTGGGGATCTGCTGCCCCACCGTTACTTTTATCCCCTCAACCCAGGTGTGGGCACTTAGAGCAGAGTCCTGGCTCCGCCCTCTATGTCCCACACTGTCCTGCTAATCTTGTGCTTTGTCTAGGCGGGGCTGCGTCTGCTGGTCCTGCAGTGAGCAGCTGCAAGGGCTGTGCCGGATCCGCCGCTCCCCCCTTGCCGCCGCCTAACGAGATGTCTCTTGTCTTTCCAGCGGGTTGCCTAGCAACCCATTGTGTGGTCAGTCATGGGTACAGTCTACAGTGTGGTGTGACAGTGGCCTTTTTCAAGTGGGTGCGAGTGGGGGGAGGGGGAATGGGTGTGCGCACCGGTACAGTGGCGGGGAGGGGGGGTTTACACGAGTGCACACCTGTCTCCACCCACCTCCATGCATGGAGCAACCACCATTTTCACAGGTTGCTCCATGCATGGGCTATGGGTGGGTGGAGATGTGTGTACCACGGGAGCGTGCATGCACCCCCACGCACCTACCACGGCAGTCAGACGGGTGGTGTCCACTCATGCCCATGCAGCGGATCTGCATGGGCATGCGTGGGCCCATCTTGTGTGAAAAGGGCCCGTGTCGCAACAGCTATGGACCTTCTTACAAGTTCAACCCCAATGAAAAACAATATATCACCCACAAATGGACATGTGAGTTGAACGACTTAATCGGACCGTTAAAGCAATATTATGCCAGTTTGTTCAGTTGGCTCTGCAGGATTGGGACCTCTTATTACCCTTTATGTTGTTTGGCATATGGGAGGTACCCCAAGTATCAATGGGGTTTTCTCTGTTCAAGCTGTTAATACAACAGCTTGAACAGTGACAACTGAAGGGGTTATTGAATCTAGTGAAGGACACCTGGGTTTGAAGGCTGTTTCAGGCACAAAATCTCATCCAATATGTGTTAAATATCTGGGAAATGTTCCAATAAGTAAATAAACAAGGTGGGATAAATAAATACATAAATAAATAAAATTAAATGAAAGAAGAAAAATTAAATATTGGAGGCAGCATCCAGTTCCACTCTTTTGATTTCTTAGAAGGTTTTTAATTCATGACCTTGAAAGCAGCCCCTTCTTGCCCTGCCTGAAACCACCTGCAGGAGCTGTGGAAAACCATAATACCAGGCGTGGACAGTCATTGGTTCTTAGGGATTCTCTTTTTGCCTCTCTGCTGGGGACACTTTTCTTATCTGTTGTTAGGTTCCCATATTGTCTATGATACCACCAGGATGATATTATTGCTCTGTGGGAGGATACATTTCACCTTTTCTTTTATGCCCTTTTCTTGCTATCATAGTCTGTGTTGATACATGTGTTTGCCTACATCCCTTCCTGTAGAGCTGTGGGAAAAGCATTCTATCACATGTCATCTTTTGTCTATAATTACTTTTCCGTCATTGTCCTGGAGAAGAGTTTCTGCTGTCACCTGCTTTCGTCTCATCTGTTTGAAGATTCATTTCCTCTTGTAGGGATCCCAGAACATGGTGATGATAGCTTCTGTGATGCCTGTTTTGATCTTTTCTTTTTCCCTGGATCTTACTCAACGGACTTCCTTGCATTTCTGTCATTGCTGATAAATTTTCTTTCTATCAGCATTTTTATCCAATCACAGGGGAAAAAATATTCTACATTCCAGCATACCTAGTAAGCAATAAAAAATGCCCCCCAAATAATCATCTTAGGTAGGTTGGAGGTACACGGGGAAACCCAGACCTTTCTCTTTGGGGCAATGCTGGCCATTTAAAACTGGCTGCACCAAAAAGGGAGAGGGGCAGCAAGGATTCTGATTTTTCTGTTCCTTGTTGGGCAGCGAGGATTCTGATTTTTCTGTTCCTTGTTGATCAGCTGTTCCGCAGGAAGCACCAGCCTCCACCACCCTGTCCAACCCCATTCAAACCTTATCCCCAGTCTCTGCCTGGCTGGCTGCAGTTTGCACAGTGGTCACAGGGGGCAGCTGCTCCCTGCTGAAGTAGCAAAGCTCTCTGTGTGCATCTGCAGCAATGGGTATTTTCAGACGTTACGGGCGGCCGGTTCACCACAGCGAACCACCAGGGGGGGCGAACAGCGCAACCACGCCCGGGGGTTGGAAAACGACCCAAGCAGACGTGCCGGGAACGGGACCACGGGCCGGAACCGGGCCGCACCATCGCGGCCCGTGGCAGCACAACAGACGTGCAGCCGAACCCCCGCCGGGCGCTAAACCCCCACAAGGCACCGGGCAGGGGCGGGACACAGACATGGCCGCCTGAGGGCAAACGAAGCCACAAGGCACACAAGGGAACGCCCACACAAGGGAAACGGGAAGGGAGGGGGGAAGAGCGAGATCAGGCTGACAGCCGGCTCACACAGCGGTCCCGCAGCGGGGCACAATGCACGGCCACACGCCCGGGCACACACACACACACCAGGGAAAGGCCGGGAAGGGGGGAAGGGGCGCCCGGAACACCCCACCCGGAACACCGGCAGGGAGGGGGGGGCACCACCACGGGGCAAGGCACAGACAGCAGCAACCCCCACCCCCACACCACCCCAGTCCAGTCCAGTCCAAGGAGGTGCCCCCACAGGAACAGAGGCAGTCTCGGGGGGGGGGGGCGGACCCCCGGAGCAAGGCACGTTGGGGGCCCCCAAAGCACAGCGAGGCCGGCGGAGGGGCGCCAGGAGGAGGAGGAAGGGGGCCCCACAGTCAAAGGCTGGCACAGGCAGGGCAGCCGGGTCCAGCGGTGCTCCTCCGCAGCACCAGCGACGCTCAGGCAGCACCCACGGAGTCACGGGGATGGAGGGGGCCCAGGACCACGGCCAGGGGCAGCAGCAAGCAGCGAGGCGGGCGGGAGCTCACCGAGGTGGGGTCCGCAGGTCGGGAGCGGCCAGCGGGGACCAGGGCCCCCCCCCGGGCCGGGGCGGGAGCCCACACGGGGGCACCACGCCGGGGGGGGCAGGCCAGCGACGCGGGGCTCACGGGCCGCTGCCGGGGGCCCCGCTGGCCCCAGGGCCCGGGTGGCCCGCCCGGTGGACCAGGTGGGGCCAGTGCAGCATGCCCCGGCGGTACCCCTGCAAGGACATGTAGTGGGCGATCAGGTAGTAGGCCTCGAAGGGATCGGGCATGGTGAGGGCCAGCTGCACATCCACACGCGCCCACACCGCCAACAGGGATGACATCTCCACCGCGGAGGGCTCCGGCACACAGCAGGCAGCAGAAGGGGGCCACGGAAGATGCCCCAGCTCCAGAAGCCGCTGGAACGCCGCCCCACGGGTGCGCTGGTACCCACGGGCCCCGTGAACACAGGAGAAGTAGCTCACGGCCAAGGCAGGGCCACCCTCGGCCAGGCACTCCGAGTAGGCGCCCAGACCACACACCACCAGCGCTGACACGGTCTCCGAGGCGCTCCAGGGCACATGGGCGCACAGCACCTCCGGGATGCGCCCCTCGGGGAAACGAGCCAGCCCCAGGGCCTCCGCATGCAGCCGGCAATCACGGGCGCTCACCACATGGCCAAAGTAACGGAGCCCGGAGCTCAGGCTCTCGTAGGCACCTGCACGGCTCCCCGGCCCGGCCAGGAGCAGCTGCACGGCAGGGGTGTGCCACAGGTCGCACAGAGACATGGTCTCGCGGAAGGCCCAGATATGGGGGGCCCCTTGGGGGCCGGACAGCGGGAGCCCCATGGATGGGCAGCCAGCCATGGTCCAGCACAACAGGGAATGGGACACGGAGCCCGGAGGGCACACAGACTGCCCAGGGCCGGGAGAGGCTCGGCCCGGCCCCCGGGACAGGGAACACGGGCCCGCACCGCAACATTGTAGCACAACAGAGCGAGGCGTGGGGTGCGGGCCCGGCACAGCTGCAGAGAACAACAGCGAGCTCTCTGTCTGCCTAATCGCACCTTCAAGGCCATCCCGCTACAAACAGCGAGGGGAGGGGGCCCGGGGTGCTGGGGGCGGGAGCAGCCGGAACGCACCGGCACAGGGCGCGCGCAGGCCCGCGAGGCCGACCCCCGGGCGGAGCCACCAGCACCGGGCCGCCATAAGCGCTCCCAGCCCCCACCGGGGCCCCAGCACCATGGAGCGCGATAGGGCAGGTGGGAACTGGATGTTCCTCGCGCTCGCGGCTGAGTGGCACCGTGACCACACTGAGCAGCTGTGCCTCCTGACCGAGAGGGTGCACCTGGCCGTCCGCCTGCGCTATGTCCTGGCCCTGCGGGCTGGCGTGCGCCTCCGGGGCCAGCAGGCCCGCAGGAGAGTCCGTGCCCGGCTCAGGGCTCGGCGCCGGGCCTGGGGGGCGTGGCTGGCCGCCTGCCGGAGCCTCACCCGGCCCGCTGCGCTCCGAGGGGCCGCGAGGCGGTTCCGCTGGGCAACGCAGACCCTCCGCCGGGCAGCGCTGCTGGCTATGCCCATAGCGCGGAGCCTATGGGTCACGGAGCGGCCCCAGGCCTGGTGGGAGCGGGCCCAGGCCCACTGGGGGGAGGCCGAGTGGGGGTCCCACTTCCGGATGGGCAAGGCCACCCTGCTGCGCCTAGCGGAGCTCCTCACGCCCTGGCTGGAGCGGCAGCACACCTCCATGCGGGAGCCCATCCCCATGGTCCAGCGGGTGGCCATAGGGGTCTGGGCCCTCGCAACGCCCGACTCCTGCCGCTCCGTGTCCCAGCACTTCGGGGTGGGGCTCAGCACGGTCGCCTGCATCGTGCGGGATGTGTGCGAGGCTGTGGAGGGCGTGCTCCTCGACAGGACCATCCAGCTCCTGGACCAGGGCGCTGTGATGGCTGGCTTCGCGGCCGGGGGCTTCCCGAACTGCATCGGAGCCGTGGACGGCACACACATCGAGATCCTGCGCCCGGCCGCGGGGGAGGCCCTGGAGTATGTGAACCGGCACGGATACTACTCCCTGCACCTGCAGGGGGTGGTGGACCACCGGGCCCGCTTCATAGACATCTACACGGGCAACTCCGGCCGGAGTCACGACGCCAGGATCATGACCATCTCCCCCTTCTATGCCCGCATGTACCGGGGGGACTTCGCGGACATGGGCATGAGGTGGATCGAGGGGGTTCCCATGCCCCCCTGCATCCTGGGGGACCCCGCCTACCCCCTGACCCGCTGGCTGATGAAGGTCTACCCTGTCCCGAGCACCCCTGCGGAGCAGGTATACAATACCCGCCTGTGTGCGAGCCGGACCGTGGTGGAGCGTGCCTTCGGGGCCCTGAAGCAGCGCTGGAGGAGTATAGCTGGCCGCCTGGACTTCACCGTCCCCACCTCCGCCCTGGTGATCGGTGCCTGCTGCGTTCTGCACAATGTGTGCGAGACCGAGGGGGCGGCCCTGGAGTACCCCGAGCCCCACCGGCCCCCCGGTCCTGTTCCCCTGTACGTGAACGCAGGGAACCCCCGGGAGTACCGGTATGCCAAAAGGATCCGGAACGCCCTTGCAACCCACATCGCCCGGGGGGGCCCGCTGTGAGGGCCTTCCCGCCCCTGGGGGCCCCACCCCCCCTTCCGTGCCAATGCCCCTGTACACGCGGTCCCACAGCCCTGTCCCCCCCACAAACGGGCCGGGGACAACTGTCTCTTTACAACACTTTATTGCCCACACAGTTCACACAATCACCCTGTGCCCCCTCCCCACCCCCGTGCCCGTGACCCCGTCCACCACCCGCCCTCATGTGGCCCTCCCCCTCCCCCCCCTTCCCACCATCCCCCCGCGTTTCCTGGGCCGACCCCTCGTGCGGCCGCTTGGGCCCACCGAGCTCTGGGAGCTCCCCTCCCCCCCACTGTCCGTGTCCCCTGCCGTGTCCTGGGCCGGTCCCGGCCCCGGCAGGGGGCCGGGCGGCGGATGGGCAGCTGTGCCCGGTGCCCCGGTCGCGCCCCGGGGGGGCTGGACCCTCCGGAGGCCCGGGGGCACTGGGAGGCGCATGCGAGGGCCCTGGGGCCGGGGGGGCGCCAGGGGCGGCAGGGCTGGGCCCGGGGGCGCCGAGGGGCCCGGCATGGGGACCTGGGCGGGCAGGGCGCCCGGAGGTGCGCCGGCCATCACGTAGGCACACATGGTGCCCGCATGCAGGAGCAGGGAGGTCCCAATGTCGTGGGACCTGTCCATCTTTGCACTGTGCTCCCGCACCATGCCCTGTATGTCCTGCCGGAGGCCCCTGAGCAGCCCCTGCTGCCGCTGGTGCTCCCGGCGCTCCCGCCTCCGCTCCAGGCGCACCTCCGCCTCCAGCCGGCGGTCTGTCTCCAGGGCCTTCTCCATGGACCGCTCTATGGCCGCCTCCATGCGGTCCACGGAGGCGATCATGCGCTCCCCCTGTTCCTCCGCCCTGCGGACGATGTCCTCCGCTTGCTCCTCCCTGCGCCTGCGGACCCGCGCCCGGTACTCCCGCATCCGCTGGGCTGGGGCCGCGGCCGGCGGAGGCGCCGCGCGCGGGGGCTGCCCTGTGGAAATGGGCGGGTGGGTCAGTGCAGGGCCCTGTCCCCTAGCGGGGTCGGGTCCCGGGGCCCCCTGCCCCCCCTCCCCCACTGAGGCCGGAGGCCCCCCTGGGCTGGCGCCCGGGGGGCCCTCCCGCCATCCCAGCCCTCCCGCCTTACCTGGGTCCGGCACCTGCTCTCCTGTGCCCTCCGCGGGGGCCTGCACCGTCTCGCTGGCCCGGTCCTGGGGCTCCCCATGTCCTGCGGGCGGGAGAGGGGGGAGCGGGTGAAGGGGGCTGGTTGTGGCCCCTGCAGCAGGGCCCCCACCCCCGCCCCTGCCACCGGCCCCCTGGTCTTGCCCCCCCCTGCCCTGGGGGCCCGCTTACCCTCTATGTCCGTCTCCGAGCCTTCGGAGCCCGGCGCCTCACCCTGGGAGTGCTCCCCCTGGGACCACTGGCTGAGGGTGGTGAAGGTGCCGACCTCCGACTCCGCCTGGCCGGCCCGGCGTTGGGATGTCTCCGGGCTGCTGCTGGGGGGGGGCCTTGGGGCTTCTGCGGGTCCCGGGTGGTCCTCCTGGGGGTGGGGGTCCCCTGAGCTCGTGTCTACCGGGCGGGCGGCGAGGGGAGGGGGTACCTCGGCCCGCTCCCTGCCCTGGACCACAGCGCTGCCCACCAGGCGTGGGGCAACGATGGAGCCCTTCATGTGAAGGATGCGGTCCAGGGCATCGTAGTAGGGGGCGGTGCGGGCCCCGTGGCCGGAGCGGCTGTTATTGTCCTTGAGGGCCTTGTACCCCCTCTTGAGCTCCTTGGCCTTCGAGCGACACTGGTTGACAGTGCGCTCGTGCCCCGCCGCCTCCATGTCGCGCACGATGTCCCGGTAGACATGCTCGTTTCGCTGGTTTATTGCGAGCTCCACCTGGTATTCAAGGGTCCCCCAGATCCGTATGAAGTCCCGGGTCTCCTGGAGGCCCCACTGTCCCCCTCTGTGATAGGCCTTCCTCCGGCTGGGCCCCTGCTGTTCCTCCTCCCGGTGCAGCTCATGCTGCACCTGCCTCTGCTCCTCCTCCACCTCCTCCTGGGGGTGCGCCTCCGGGGGCCGGGGGCCGGGCTCCTCCTGGGGCTCGTCCGCCCGGGCCGACTTTCGTGTCTGGGGGGGGGAAGGGGGGTGGTTGGTTGCTGGGTGAGGGTGTGGGCCCTCTCGGGGGCCCCCTGCCCCCCTGCCCTCCGCCCGGGGTCCCCCTGCCCCCCTGCCTTCCGCCCGGGGTCCCCCCGGCCCCCTCCACAGGGGGTTCCCCTGTGCCCCCTGTTCCCCTCCCAGTGGGTGCCCTTACCCGTTTCCTGGGTGCCTCCTGTGGGCCTGTTCCGGCCGCTGTCCCCGGGGCGGCGCGACCCGGCTGCAGCTGTGGTTGGTGTTCCCGGGGCGCCTCCCTGGTCGGGTGCTCCCGTGTGCCCCCTTCCTGCACCTGTGCCCCCTCCGCCTGCATCGCTGGGCCTGGCTGCACGTCCTCTGCCTCCTGTGCCGCCGCTGTCGCTGTCCGTGCCTCCGCTCTCTTCCGCTTCCCTCCTCGCTCCATCCCGCCACGCTTGCTTGCTGCTGCTCTCGCTTTAAATCTCCCTCCGGTGTTTGTGTTGGTGCTGGTTGCCTGGCAGCGACGCTGCGTGCCTCGTCCCCGGCCGGGGCTCCATTTTTTTGGTTCCGCTGGGGGATTGGCGTCCAGACGTTACTTTTGCTTGGTTCCCTGTGGGGGTTGGTTTGACCACGCTTCCCGGGACCTTCCCCCGGCTAGCCCGGGAAGCGTGGTTGAACCTGACCCCATGTGGGTATTGAGCGTGATGAACATCTGGCGCACGCCGTTCAGACGTTCAGGGCCCTTTGGCCCCGCGGGGGGGTTGAGCGTGGTTCAGTGTGGTTCAGCGTGATCTCGTAACGTCTGAAATCAGCCATTGAGGACTTCTGGTGAAAACAGCTCTATGCCTCCTTGCAGCAGGCCACATCTTTGGCCATGGGGGAACTGCCCTGGGCTGTACTGGATCTCTGTCCATGATCTATACCAATCAACAGCCTTCCCACTGCATTCAATGGACATGCTTAATGGACAATGTACAGGGTGATCATTTATTTGCCTGTCTGTTCTATATTTATCCCTATTTGTAATGGTCAGATAAATGAATAATCACCCTGTAAAATGGCAAATATAATTTGCAGGTAACCAGAAGCTTGCATTGCTCCATACTGAGGAATCTCATGCATCAATTTCAGCTCCATTTTTTAATGGTTATGATATCCTTGTTTGCAGTTCTTTTGTCAAATTCAGGGTCTTCCCCCAGCCCTGAGCCAAATATCCCCCATGCTTCCCTCCCCGACATATTTTATATAAACATTAAGAGTCAAATTTGTCTAATTTAAAGCCTTTTAAAATTCTTTTGCAAAGCAGAAACATACCATTCGACAAAGACAAATAAGCAGGATCCCATTATCTATCATGGGCTGCTCTTATCTAAAGCATCACCATTTGGAAGCCTTTACAGTAATAACTGGGGTAGGGACCCACAAGCTGGAATTTTCCCAAATAAGAAAGCTTGAAGCCATAATTTCTTTGCATAAAAAACTTATTTTGTTTGTCAAATTATACAGAAGTATTTTCAGCGGGTGTGGACCTCCTATGTGCAGCTATGCTGTAAGAAGCCACTTTTGCAATATCAGCTGAAAAATACATTTTCAACACCATTTGTGTTACTGTCAGTTTGTACTCAGAGACAGGCTTCATGATACAAAATGCAAGCGTATGGGTTGGTATCTGCTTTTCTCTTGCCCGAGGAGCAGGGATGTGTGTTCACTGCACTTTCCCAACTGGTGACAATGGGGTAAATGCAGGGAACATGGGTCCCTGTTCATGAGTACTTTTGGTGAGGGGAAGAATTAGGGTGTCACCAGATGTAATGCCAGCTACCTGAAAAATCCATCTCATATCTGGCAATCCAGGGCACATAGCTGGTTCAACAGACAGTGGCTACCCAATAGCGGGTACCTCTGTGCCATATAAAGGAGACTAGGGGCATAGGAAAGAGGATAAGACTTATTGGGAGTGTGGCCATGGCAGTAGGAACAGCATCAGTGGGATCAACAGGGGCCTGGAGTGGCAGCAATTAGGCCCAGAGTGACCTGGTACTGCTGCCACTCTGAGTATGGAAATTTACATTTTACATGAAAGTGATATTTTCTCCTTTTTTAAATTCCCATTTTCCTCAAAGCCCCTTTGTCTGTTCTCTTTGGAGTACTGAGAACATGGTATCTTCCACTCCCCTCGGAGAAGGCATCTCTGCACATTACAAATGAAACCTGCAGTAGTAACCATGATGTCATCCAGATGTGGAGCAATTTGGCCAAACATTCATGCCTCTCCTTGTTTATGCTGCCTGCCTATGAACTCTTTCCACCAGGGGAGTCTTGTCAGGTGGCACCATAAACACCCAAACTATCCCTTGCTGCCTTGCTTGCAGTGCTTTCTGGGACAGCTCAAGTTATTCCGATTGTAAATAGATTGGTGTACAGCATCAAAACCTTGAACTACCCACTGCAGGGAATATGTAAATATTTATAGTGTCAAAATGCATTGTATCATATACTGATACAATGTGCACTCAGTCCATTGCAATGATATATTGTATCTTTTGTTGTGAAATTGTCACTAGCATGTGATACAATGTAGGGTGCTTTTAGATGCATGGCACCCATCCGTCTGCATTGTCTCACCCCCAGGTGGCCTGTCCATGTAAAGGCAGGCCTTGCCAAAGGTGCAGGTGGAGCAGAGGTGGGGCAGGCACCGACTGCTCTGGGGCAGCTTTGTTGGCAGTGCTCTGAGACATCTTGAAGTACTGCCAGTGGAGTGGGCTGCCCAAACTGAGGGCACTGGCAGAGCTGCAGTCTGTCTGCTTGGCAAATGGTCACTGCAGCTGTGCTCTCAGCCGGGGGTTACCCCAGGCAACACCATAGGGCTGCAGGTGGCAGCCGAGAGAGTCAGGCAATCCACCTGCAGCTCTATGGGTGGATAAAGGTGGACCGCAGCAGCTGCCAGGTCCATATAAACCCAAGGCAGATGGGGCTGCATGCAGGTGGTGTAGGACTGACTAACCTCGGAGCAGATCTGGGGGTGGCCAGTCCTGGGTCCATAAAGACAGCCAAGGTGTCATCCCACACCAAACATTTATACATTTCTTGCAGCAGGTAGTTCCAAAGTTCCAGTGCTCTACAGCAGTCTATTTTACAAACTAGGCTTTGTAAATAAAATGTTATAGAGCATTTGTACCTTGAAGTGCATCTGGGGAACATTTGCCCAACCCCCTTTCCATTCAATGATGCGTGCCAGGGTGGTCATGTTGAGCAGATATTAATTGTATACCATGTGACTGACTGCACCGTGGGTCTCCTGGTGAGTTCCCTGGGTATGCTGTGTGGAGGTATACTTACTGCGCAGCAAGTGCCATGATTGGGTGACCAAATGTAATGAGGACCCCTATGCTAGGGAAGGCCAAATTATTATTATTATAAGCATTTGTATAGCGCCAGCTGTGTACCTGGTGCTTTACAGAACAATGAGATAGACACGACCCCTGCCTATGGCTTACAATCTAATAGACACGGAGGGGGAAGACAGGGATAGGGGACATAGGGAGAGAGAGAGGATAAAATGGGTGGCAGGTGTTATGAGTAGAGACACCCAGAGACTTACATTATTTTCTCTGCTTCCAAGTAGATGTCCACTAGTATAGGAAAGAGAATGCTCAAAGTCTCACTGGATTGACATCCCATGCCATTCTGGCTATGGTCAGGGCCGGCCTTAGCATATACGGGGTCCAAAGTAGGGAACAAAGGGAACAAAACCTATTACTCCACCACTGGCAGGCCTAGGGACGCTCCCTGGCTCAGGGGGTGCTCCCTGGCTTGGTCTGGGCGTGGCATGCTGCCTGGGCTCAAGGATGGGTGGAGGAGCACTCCCCTCCGCCCAGCCTCAAACTCAGCCTTCGTATCACTTACCTGATCCGCCATCGCCACCGACCTGGGCCCCGCACCGTGCTTGGAGCCTCAGGCAGGACAGGCACCGCGGCAGCAGATTAAATCTGCCGCCGCACTGCCTACTGCCACTGAAGGTTCCACTGCCCCCACCCCACCTCCACTGCCTGGCTGCCTCGGTCAGGGGAAAATGAGGGGGAGGCAGAGGCCCCGCCTCTCCCACATTTCCCCTGGCCAAGAGACTGACAGGCAGGAGGGCACCCACGGAGTGAGGGAGAGGTGAGGCTTTGGATTCTCCCTCACTTCTCCTGGAAGTGGGGGAGAAGCTGAGGCCCCGCTTCTCCCTCAAACTGCTGACCCCCTCCATTTTCTGGCTGTTTCAGTCAGGGAAAATGAGGGAAAGGCAGAGGCCCCGCCTCTCCCTCATTTCCCCTGGCCGAGACTGACAGGCAGCGGAGGGGGCGGGCACGGAGTGTGGGAGAGGTGGGGCCTCTGCCTCTCCCTCTCCCTCACTCCTGCTGGTCTCCTCCACTGCTTGTCAGTTGGAGGTGGCCAGGGTCCCAGGGCGGCCACCCCGAGCCGCCCTGTGGTAGGACTGGCCCTGGCTATGGTAAAATTGTCTTTTGAGCTTTGTAAGTAACCTTCCCCTACCTTACCATTAGCTCCCTTCATAATTTGCTCAAGAAACTACAATTACTGAGCACTTCACAACTCTAGACTATCAAAACAGTTATGTGGGTGTTCTATGATTTTCCCATGAAATTTTTGTTGAGGGTGTGTAAGGAATGCCTGAATGAACAAGGAAAATACTCAGACGCTGTTGTTTGTCTTTCAGCACATGAGCAGGGTTTAATATGACATGTAGTTGCATGGGGGGAGGGGGATAAATCAAATATTGTTGTGGAGAAACACCCTTTTCAAGCTTAAAGTTGGATGTGATCCCACAAGAAATTGGCATTTGCACAGCAAGTTGATTCAAAAGTCATGAAAGTTTGTTGTTTAAAGCACAATTAGCAATGTGAATAGATAGACTTAGACATCACTCCTTCCCTTACTTATGCTCTCCACATTGCTGGATTTTGCATAATTTGAACATAAACAAATAGAACTGCATTAAAGCTTCAAATGCTGAGCGCTTTTCCTTTCTAAGGATTAGGTCTGTGTCTCGGGGAACTTCCTAAGTACCCTAGGGATAAGAACTCACCACAGATCTAACTAACCCTAATATAAGGGTCCTATTATCAGAGATTAACCATTCTCACCCAATTTCTCAAATTCATTAGGCTACTAAGGCTTTCTATCAACATTAGTCATATGTACTTTCTCTTTCTGCCTGTTTGTTCTTAAACCTATTTATGAGTTCCATAGTAAGGGAAGTCCCTCCCACCACTTATTAACCCATTTCCCTTTTACAGCATCTTGACTCCACATATAAATATTTTTATTTTTCTCTACAAGTGGGTAGTTTGACTATGTGGTATTTACTGCTCCTTCACAGACTCTCTTTACTGTCCTGTCATTCATGGTCTCCTCCCCTGTAACTAAACTAAGTACATGCACCCATGATTTCTCAAGTTCCTAAATGCTTCTCTGTCCCTCCCTGTGTTCCCCTTTCCCTTGTCTCTCTTCCCTTCTCTGTCATAGAATGTTTTTAAATGAGCAAAGCAACGTGTGTGTGTGTGTGTGTGTGTGTGTGTGTGTGTGGCTGCTGAGTGGCACTGCTGCGGAGCACCCACTCAGGTGGAGTGAATGGGAAGGGATTCAAATGCGTAGTTCCCATCATGGCTACCCAAGCCACAGAGGCAAGCCGCCATGCACTCCCTCTGCCACGGACCATTGGGGAGGGAGAAGTACACCGTGACATGTCCCTGGCATGAGTGATGAGAATCCTGGGCTCCCCGGCACTCCTGGCCAGTTCTTGTGACTTGCAATGGCCGAGTTCCTGGCCCACAGTGCCTAAGAGTGGCAGACTGGTTTGCTGGTGTGGGTGGTCATCCCAGTTCATATGGGCAGGAGCTCTGTGGCCACCTGTTACATTGGAGATATTTGGCTTGACCAGCATGGCGCACTCTGGATTTCCTGGCAGTGCTCCATTAATGGCTATGAGTGAGTGCTCCATGGCTCACAAGAGTGCACATTCAGCCGTTCCACCTTCAGACGGGCAGTGGGCTCTGTGGCTCCTTTGTAGCCATGTGGGGGTAGCATCTCATCTAAAATCACCCATAGATTCTTGTAAGCACCTCAGGACAGGGACCTGTTTCCTATTGATGATTGTTCAGTGCCAGGTACATTGGTGGAGCTATATAGATATTTAATATTTAATTCCCCCTTCCTGAACTAATCCTGCACAAGCTCCTGGTCTTCACCTATAAAGCTCTTCACAACCTTGCTCCCCCTACCTCTCTGCACTAATTTCCCTCCGTACTCCAGTCCGTGAACTCTGCTCTTCCTCTGTACTCTTTCTCACCCTCCCACACCTCTCCATCTCTCCTAACCACCTTTGTCCCTTCTCCCAAGCTGCCCCCCATGCCTGGAAATCCCTCCCTGCCCACATCCGCCTTGCCCCCTCCCTTCGTACCTTCAAATCCCTCCTAAAGACCCACCTCTTCCGCTCTGCCCTTCCCGACTTCTTGCTCCCCTCACCTAACTCCTGCTGATACCCTCCATCCAGTACAATCTGTTACCTAAGGTCTGTGTACTCACATATCCTCACCACATGGACCAACCAGCCATCATTCTTGATGTAACGAAGCCAAGCGCATGCACCTGGGACCTCGCGTCCTCTTGAATGTTACACTCCTTGTCTCTCCCTCTGTTCCCCTTCCTTCGTCTCCCCTCTCCCCCCGTCTCTCAGATTGTAAGTCCTAGGGCAGGGACCGTGTCTATCCAATTACTTTGTAAAGTGCCAGGTACATCGCTGGCACTATATAAATGCTTGCTAATAATAATAATAATAATTAAATATAGTCCCCAGGACTGGCCTTAGGAATTGCGGGACCCAGAGTGGGGGAGAAATGTGGGGCTCAATCTACCAGTGGGCCATGGGGCTCTTCTCGGGCCATGGGGCACTCCCTGGCTTGGTCTGGGGGAAGTACCTGGGTCTGGGCTCAGGGACGGGTGGAGGGGGCACTCCCCTGCACCCATCCCCAAGCCCAGCCATTTTTCAGGGCACTTGCCCCATCCACCGCCAGCTATGACTCCACCGCTGCTGGCCTGGGCCCCATGCTGGACCGGCTTCCAGGTTGCACCGGGCGCTGCAGCAACTTAAATTTGCTACTGCCCATGCCCGATGCCACTGGAAGTTGCTATGGACCAGGGAGTGAGGGGGAGGTGGGGCCTCTGCCTCTCCCTCACTCCCTGGCCAAGAGAGGCAGACAGGCAATGGAGGGGGCCATGGAGTGAGGGAGAGGTGAGGCCAGGAGCAGTGGCCGGGAGCTGGGGGGCCCCCCAAGGAGCGGGGCCTGGGGCAGCCACCCCAAAATGGTAAGGCCGGCCCTGATAATCTCCAAAATCACTTCCTTGTGTATGTGAACCTAAAAAAGAGTGTAACTAGTCAATAAAATAACATAATAAGCACTTATTACATAATTTAGGGGTGGAGAAAATACTCAAAAGAAAATTTGTACTTGTTGAATTTTCCATATTCTAGAGGTTCCACAAATGTTTGTCTGTGACCCCATTTTAAAACTTAAATATAACCTAGGGCTGAAATGAACATGCAATTTCATATTTGTGAATATAATTAGTATATTTGATTACATGAACAAACATCCAAATTATTTATGCATGCAAAAATGCTTATTCATTTACTTGGTCATTTATTTTGTTCTTTTATTTGGTATTTTATTTATTCAGTATTTCATTAATGTTGGTAGCTCTATTTAGTGCTAAATACAATAGTATGACTGAAGTTAATAAATTAAATAAATAACATGTAAACAAATAAATGAACTAACCAAAATGAAATTATTGAAATGAGCATTCAGTTTTTCAAATGAAGGGAGAAGCAAATTTCACATTGTATTTGCTTAAACAGAAACTAATATACTGAATTCAACAAATCTGGAATTCTGGAGTGTAACATTCAAGAGGACGCGAGGTCCCAGGTGCATGCGCTTGGCTTCGTTACATCTGAATATTTGTTCCAGCTGTAGGCCCTTTTCACACAGACACTCTAAAACTGATAAAATGGGTGTTACATTTTATTCTACATGTTGCAGGGCTGCAGGTGTGCTCTACGGGTGCCCTGCAACATATATAATAAAATGTAACACCCATTTTTTCAGTGTTAAGAGTGTCTGTGTGAAAAGGGCCATAGCTTAACTACATGATCCTAGAAAGAGAACAACAAAAACATGTAATGTATATCAATCAGGATCACATTCCCTCATTTGCAGAAGGGGATCCTAACCCATAGTTTGGCAACATCTGCCGTATCTGAATAATTGGATCCGAAGCAAATTTATTGTCCTGATTTAAAAAGTTCATTTTTTGAAGTTTGCATGAGTGAAGAATGTTTTTTGACTGGTAAACTCATGTCATGTGATGTATTCAACTGCCTAACAGCTGAAATGTTGAGTAGAACAAATAACAACTGAGTGAACACTAGGGATGGTAAATCGTATTGAAAATTGGCATCAGATAAAAATTGTTGTCGTATTAAGTATAATTGTATTTGAATCTTATTGGAATCAGATCGTATTTTTCCCCATTGACATCAATGGGAAAATTTCCTATTGAAGTCAATGGAAAACCAAACCTATTCAGTTCAATGGGCCACTTATCATTGGATGTTTTTGCATGGATCCCCCCCGCCCCCCGCTGGGTGTGGATGTGCGGGCGTCTGTGTGCATGCCACAGCAAGGGGGGGGATGGGTGTCCGCCCGTGGAAACACCACGGGCAGTGGGTGACTCCCGGCACACGCCCATCTCCACCCATCACCCACCCACGGAGCCATCAAACAAAATGGAGGCGGCTCTGTGGGTGGAGATGTGTGGAGATGGGTGTGCACCCATGGGAAAGGGAGCACACCCACCTCCACCCACCACAGGTGCACATCCACCCTCCCATCCAGCAGCGCTGTGTGAAAATGGCCTTTCTAAGCTACAATTCTAGAATAATGAATGGGCCAATGAAAAGCCTAGCAAAGTACAATAGGGGAGAGGGGGAAATGAGCATGAGTGCACCCCTGAATTAATCAGATCCAATGAAAATCGGATGAATCAGGAAAATTGGGTGAATCGTATTAATCTGATTCCGATTTCCCCATCCCTAGTGAACACACAGCCAACCAACTGACTAATTCAGGAGTGGGAGTGAGGGGAGGACTACAGCGGCTGATGACCAAGAGCAGCAGTGGCATTGATGGATCTCGGGAAAGGAAGTCCTCTGTTGCTTCTCCACGTGGGCCACAATTGCTAATGTAATGGTGGAACAACAACTGTTGATGATAGTGGTGAGCGCAGCTCAGAGAAGTAGCAACCTAAGCAACAAAAACTAGTGGGGTCGGGTCCACCACCACATGTCCCCTCCACCACACACATTGCCTGTGAGAGTGTATGTCATGGGTATCTAATCAACTTACACTATGAAATTCAGTCCCTACAAATGCCATAGTAAACCCACCTTGCGAGATAGACCCTCCTGTACCCCTTCCTATGCTCCCATGACATGGCTGAAGAAAGAACAGGTGATCCTCCCCCCAAGCAGAGCTCCCCATATGGACCCAAATGAATGGTACATGGAAACTACATGCAAAGTCTCTTCTCTCTCTTCTGATCATTCTTAATGTAAATATTTTCTTGTCTTGGAAAATTTCAGCAAAATGAGAGCCTGATCTTGTATCAACCCATTTAATAAGTTTAATTAAACAGAAGCTTATGATAATTAAACCAAACAGCCTAAGGGCCTTGTGCTACGAAGACTTACCCCTTGCAGAAGACCAATTTCCATATAATTGAGACAGCAAAACAGCGGAGTACTGTTGTCCCATCTAATTTACTTGAAATCAGAATTCTCCAACCCAGATCTTTCTAACTCAGTAAACATACTTCTGCTGGCCTCATAGGAGCAAGGGAAAAACAGTGCACCAGTATATCAGAGAAGAAAAGGGAAAGGATTGTTAGCTTTTTATTTTTACATTGGTGCAGAAACTGAGACAGTAATACTGCAAACTTTACATGCAGATCAAATGTCAGACTCCCTCCCTACCATAATTGGCACTTGCAGGATCTTCTTTCATAGTAGGTTTGCATTTTTACTTCTTCCAGGTATTTTCTTCAACTAATGTTTGTGCTCCATGCTGTAAAATCCCCACTCTTAATTCTCCAGTGTCAGTCTCACAGCACCCAAAGGGATAAAGCCATATATAATCTAGTCACACCTCCTACATTTTTAATACTAATCAATAGAAGCTCTAATACCACTTAGAATTCATTGGGCTCAATTTTCCACTGCATTTTATACCAGTCTAACTACCAAAGCCAATGGAGTCCTCCTAGGGTAAACCAGTGGGAGGTAGTGAAGAGTCACCCCTTCCACTCTTTAATCTTTCATGTGGATGGAAGAGCAGAGTTCATGATCAAACTCTTGGAGTTAGATTTTCAAAAACATTCAACTCTGCTGTAGGCACTGAAATAAGGGCCAGATTTTCAAAAACGCTGAGCGCTCAAGAACTCTCATTGTGTCACCTCGCAGTCAGTTTTCCAGCATGCTTGGTGAATAACAGTTGAGATCTTTGGAAAATCTGGCCTCTGTTATGTGTGCTAAATCATTTTGAAAACGCAGTCCTTAATGTTCAGCAACCTTAATACATTGGCATTCCCATCATTTGCAGAATGAGGTGGATTTATTTTTTTTAACTAACTCAGCATACATGAAGTTTCAGAATGTGGCAATTTTTCTTCCATGAGACTGTAGTGATACAAAAAGCTGTGGATGTGATGGCTAGTAGCCACAGAGTTTGAGGGATCAGCACAATCCAACTCTGGTAACAAACATACAGTTCTTTGTACTGATACATCCTGTTAGACTTTATAGTTGTTGCTCAACAATATCATGTGAAAGCTTAGGAGACTTAAGACTTGTAAATTTCTTGAGTATTAGAGTTGAAACAAATAGTGGATTTGATATTTGCATTTTCAAGTAACCCTCTGAGTATCCAAACAACATTCGCAACCAAAATGAATATTTGCATATCTGCTTTGATTATCCCAGTTAGGTTATTTCATTTACACCGACGTTTGGGTTGGTTATTTCAGTGACTTTGGGTATTTTCAGACGTGATGGGGCGGCTTTCGCCCCATCACAGAATCACCCATTTGATTCCTCGCCGGAATCCTGCCATCACAGCCAACAGACATGCCGTCCGATCCCGACGGGGAATCTGGGGGGAGAGGGGCGGGGCTGCGCAGCGCAACATGCAGCCGCACAGCCCCCCCCAGCCACCTGCCCTCTGGGAGACGGGTGGGCACAGCGGTCAATCCGTCCGCTCCGTCCAATTCCAACCTGTGGTCCAGGCCACGGCCCGGAATCAGCCCTGGTAACAGACGGTACTGGCTGCCAATTCCGGGCTGTGGTTCAGCTAACCACGCTTTCGGCCATGGTCCCTGGATGAGGGCCGAAAGCGTGGTTATTTTGATTCTTGCCGGAGGTTCACTGTGGTGAACATCTGGTGGGACTCGAACAGATGTCACGGGACCATTCCCCACCACAGAGTATTGTCTGTGGTTGAGCGTGAACTCGTAACATCTGAAAATACCCTTTGTTTCAGTACTATTGTGCATGCTCAACATCCAAAGCAAAGTAACTGAAATACTAGAATGTCCGACCTGAGAAACCAAAACAAAGAAGTAACCAGAATAACCAAACTTGGTATCCGATGAAGGGGTAGAAAATAGTTTTTGTATTCGCTTCATTGGCCCTGAATTGAAGCAGGCAAATTTGGAAGATATTGTATTTGCCACAAATATTTGTTTCAGCTCCATTGAGTATGGTCAGATAATGCATAACCATATTTGAAGTCCATGGTGTTGGGTGGTGTGAATCAACTTCTATACTACTCTCTCATACAAGCAATGACTATCTCAGCATTGGCCTGCTGCCTCACTCAGTACTTCAGAAGGGATACAAGACAGATGAATAAAACACAACCCAGATGAGAAATATTTCTTGTAGGACAAGACATTTGGAAGAACTCGGCTGCTTTGGTAACTGCCCTTTACATTAATGGGGTTTAACCCAAGTAAGCGGAGGTTTGCCTCTTGTAGGCTGGGGGATCGGTTTTGATAGCAAGCTGAAAGTGGAAACCCGGATATTGGGTTCTTGGGGTTGTTTTATTTTTTTTTAGCTATCACCAAAAGCAGCTTTTTAAAAATCTCTAAAGTATTCAAAATTTGTGACCTTTGCTGGCAGGCATAGACCTCGTCATGATGATCTATGTCTTCCTAGCCTCCAGGCCAGATTATTGTAATGCTCGTCCTTGAAACCCCACCTGCAGGCTGGAGCTGTTGCAGAGCACAGCAGGATGACTGCTTGAGGGCCTTCACCTGGGAGCGTTGGCAAAGCCCAACCTCTCTGAATCACACTAGCAAGGGCAAGTCAAGGCTTTTTGCTATTTAAAGTGATGTGGAACCAGTCTCTCTGAAGACCCATAGACTGCCCCATGGCCACTTGCATGAACATTAGATTAGATCGGAGATGAAGGAAGGCAGTAGGAATTTTTCTATTGACTTCAGTGGGCTTTGGATCAGGCCCATTGTGAACCAATGGTTATTTTAAATTATTTTTGTTTAGTTTCATCATATGTTTCAAAATCTCTTGTATCATTTGGAAAGGGACAGGATAAAATCTGAATTAATCTGGAACATGTGGGTAGTTGACTCCAAAGTGTCTATAATTGATTGTAAAATACCAGGTGCATTGCTGGTGCTATATAAATACTTAATATATCTCGTTTCAACTAATCCAAACCTAACTTTCTAATAGGTCATAAATTATTAGAGCTGGAACAAAGAGGGCATTTTAAATGTGCTAATTCATTTTGGTTACTCCTGTTCTACAATGCCAAAACCAGGGAAGTTGGGGCCCTATGCAGAATGGTGTGTGGGCCCTCTCCTAACATAGGAATGTTAGATGGACATACAACAACTCACCGCTTTAGAAAAAGGAAATTGCTGCAGCTATATTTTTTATGTTCAGTTAAGCATAACATCCCTTTCACTCATAGGATCCATGTACTGGGGGTCCTCTCTTGAACCACCATACACCTCTATAGAGCTCTCTGTGCTTGAGGCTCTGTGGGCCACTTATTTACACCATTGCTTCTCGCACTCCTGTTGCCATTATAAGTTTATTCACAGACCCCTGTGTGGTTGTACAATCTGCACTTGCCTAGATCTGTCCCTGCTGTGTGTAACAGGGTGACATGGAGGGTTTCCTGTTCCTTTAATGGAGAGCGTGTGTGGCAGGGGCTGGCCATTTAAGAAGTCAGCCACCAGGTGAGAGAGGGCAGCCAGGTCATTGCAGAATACAGTTACAAGAGCGAGCAAGCAGTGACAGGGTGGGGGTTGCAGGTTCCCAGTGGGACTGGGACCTGGGAAGTCTGGAGGCAGAGCAACAAAGTGACTGGAGACGGGTGTAGCTTTCATTGGGATAGGAGGGATATTTGTCCCAGGTCAAAGTGCGAGTGGGGGAATTCTGTCCTGTTGTGGTGTGGTTGGGTGGAGACTGAGCTGGGTGGAAGGACCTGTAGCATGCGGTGCACATGGAACCCACCCAGCGGGTGACACAGGACAGAGCAAGCACCAGCAGTGGCGGCAGCACAAGGTAGGCAGTGCAGCCGCAGCCTCCAGGTTTCAGGCGCAGCAAATGGAGGAAGGGAGAGGTGCTTGGGGGAAGAAGGAGGAGAGTTGGGATAGGGAAGAGGATGGTGACAGGAGGGGAGAATACATGTCTTTCACCTGGGCCCATTCCAAAGTAGCTATGCCCTTGGCTGGTGATGCGTAGCTGTCAGAAAGGAGGGAAATTGACAAGCTCTGGCCTGGGCCTCAGCCAGGGCTGGCTGTCCCTGCCGATAGTCGGAGATGGCAAGTGTCAGACAAATGTGAAGGAGACCGGATGAAGGCTGAGAACCAGGAAGCTCACCTTAGGAGCCTGACAGACTGGACTGAGATGTAAGATACCCCAGGCCAGAGAATGGGCTCTGATGGGAGGAACAAGACTGAGCGGCTGCAAGAGAAGCAACAACGAGGTGAGCAGCAGGGGCTTGGCCTGTGGACCTGGGTGGGATCTTTTTACACTGGTGGAGAATGGAGGCCCCCAGGCAACCCCATTATTGATCAGATCCTCCAGGAGGGCAACAGTCCCCCGAAAGGTGAGACACAGCAGCAATGGACTCCCATGTGTTACGCCCACTGCAACCCCCAAAGGGGCCACAGCCTTTGGTTTTGTGCTTAAATAAAAAGGGCCCAGACAGACCTGGAGAAAAGGGGACTGCCTGGGACAGGAGACTGTGACTATAGGAGTGTGGAACTGCAAACAGAAGTAGCGGGCTAGCAGCTGGAAGTCACACAAAGGCAGCTCCAGGCCCAGGAGGTACTCATGGAAGTATATTGGGAGTTAGTCCACAAGCTGCAGGCCCAGAACCAGACTTTAATGACTAGCCTCTGGGCCCAAGCATGATTGATGGCTGGCTTTAAGCAGGTATGCTCAGAGGAGTGCGTGAGCAGAAGCCCAATGGGAATAGGGGAGACTGAAATGGATAACTATGCCCCTGGGAAAAGGGAGAACATTATTGTGAAGCTCATAGAGCAGTTAGATACTAAAAGGGTCCCAGGGGTGGAGTGACTGGAATGGATGGGACGGCCAGCACCCCATTCCTAAGGGAGTATAAGGTGAAGTTGACCCAAGCAGGGGGGCAATGGAGCTGTCCTGGTGTCAAGGGAAATAGTGATGGGAGTAAAAGAAATTGGGAGTTCTGGGTTGGGAAGCTCTAGTTTAAGTTGGTAACCTAGGGTAGGGCGGAAATTGAGCTGGCCCTGGGGGGAAAGGGGGGTTAACAGAGAGCTTTGGTGTTTGGGCCGGCTGGAAAGGGTTGGAGGAGGCCGGAACCCCAATGAGGCAGGGCAACCTGCCCTGGAGGGATTGGCCAAGGGGGATTATGGGGGGAGGAGGGAGGGGGGGAGAGAGTGAGAGAGACCAAGCCAGGCAGGGGTGTGAAGGAGACAGTCCAGGAATATGAAGCGTAGAGGAAATGGACAAGCCCGAGGAGCAGAAGGGATGATTGAACTGGCACTGAGGGGAAAGAAGGAAGGTATGAGAGAGATATAAAAGACCTGGGTGGAACAGGGCTCCCCAAGGCTGGGCAAAAGAGGGTCATTGGTAAAGGGGCAGAGGAACCGGCCTGGGGTGATGAGGTACTGAGGCAAATGGTGTCAGGCAGCGCGGTGGGGAACTGAACCGACCTGAGCAGGAACAGATAAAGAATGGGAAAGGTTAATGAGGTGCAGGGGGGCGAACGAACCAGCACCTGGGTATGGGCTAGGTGAGGTGGGTATGGCCCAGTTGACATACCACTGGGGAAGGGAGAAGGCACTCTGCGCTGACATACCAAACCCCACAGGAGAAGTCTGGAGCTAAACCCAGGAGAAAAAGAACTATGGAAAGGGTTCCAGGGTAGAGGAAGACTCTCCTGGGATGCAAAGGTGGAGTTGAACCCCTCCCCCAACCTAGTGAGAAGTAAAGGTTGGGTCTACTTATGAGTAGAACCCCTCATGAGTAAACCCAACTGGGCAAGGGGGTGGGGAGGTGTAACAGGGAGGTCTGGAGGGCTCCCTGTCCCTTTAATAGAGAGAGGGTGAGGCAGGGACTGATCCTTTAAGAAGTCAGCCGCCAGATGAGAGAGGGTGGCCAGGTCATCACAGGGTGCAGCTATGGGTGGGAGGTAGGGTTTCAGGTTTCATGGGGCCCGAGAGTACGACTAGGACCTGGGAGCGGCTGGAGACACGGAGACGCCGGAAAGGAGGGAAATTGACAAGTGCAGGAAGCTCGCCCCAAGGACGGGGCTGAACCTCAGCCAGGGCTGGCTGTCCCTGCTGATAGCTGGAGATGGCGAGTGCCAGGAAAACGCAAAGGAGACTGGATGGAGACTCCCAAGCCAGGAGGCTCACCTCAGGAGCCTGACAGAGACTGGACTGAGGAAGATACGCCACGTCCGAGAAGGGGCTCTGATGGGAGGAAAGAGACTCCACAGTTGCAAGAGAAGCAACAGCAGGGTGAGCATAAGGGGCTTGGACTGGGGAACCTGTGCATACGCTGTGCTTTGACTATCCAACTGAAATTTGCGTCCAGTTGAAGTTTGCTGAATAAGTTTGTTTGGCACTCATTTTTTGTTCTGTTCCACCACCCCCACCCACCCCCATTGGTTCATTGTTCCTTGAGTTTGGCTGTTTGACATTTTAGTACAGCATGTGACACAGGTTAAATGATCAACATGTTACAAATTTCATACAGAAACACTGAACAACCAATAAACAACCAAATGAAAGATCAAGAAAGAAATGAGCCTGTGAACTTAATTTTTATATATATATATATATATATATATATAATTACGATGGAGCGAGCATTCTCGGTGGTAGGGCCGCGGCTGTGGAACTCCCTTCCGGAGGAAGCTCGCCTGGAACCAAGCCTTTTGACATTGCAGGAGGGGGCGGGATATAAATCTGTAAAATAAATAATAAATAAAATAAAATAAAATAAAATAAAATAAATATATATATATATATATAGTTATGTGTGTATATATATATATATCCAGCCATTTGAATATGGTGAATTTGATTAATTTGCTTGATACTGTAGACAAGGGGTGGGGAAACTTTTCTCTCCCATGGGCCACTTTAATCATTAGTACAAGCTCTGAGGGCCTATTTGAATTTGGGAACAGGGTATTTAAGGGTTGTTTTTCAGATGGGGGAAGGAAGGGGAAGGTGCAGATCATAATTTGTGCTCTGGATCCATTCCCTCATCTCTGCTCCCTTCCCCATGAGTATACCTCTTTACTGCTTCCTAGTAGGAGCTGGATTCATAGGCCAGATCCAGGAATCAGAAAATGGCCAAATAAAAATCTCCTTAGGTCAGATTTGACCTGCAGATGGGGGTGGCCCACCTCTCCATAGCCCTTACTTAACTAATGAGTTCCACTGAAATCAATGAGACTTCCCATGAGAGTGCAGGTATTTTCAGAACTGTCTCCTTAAAAGTGTTTATTAGTACTCTCGGAGGGAGTTGTGAGCATAGAGATGGTGGAAATGAGAGGAGGAGGAAATATCTAAGAGATTGGTATTCCTATTCTGCATTTTCAGATCTCCATACAAGTTCCAGATTAGGGATGAAACAGGTTTTTAATTCTGTAACTGCAGTTAACAACAAAAATTCTGGACACCTGTTTGTGGAAACACACTTTGTGCCATGTGCTTAACATGGGTTATGAACACAAAAAGCATGGTTGTGGGCAACCTGTTGCTGCTGCTATTTGTAGGTAAGTCTGCTACCCTACTTCCACACTGAGACACTATAGGCAGAGCCCTGTGGATTCTGTACTGCTGCAACTGCACCTGTTTTCATAGAATTGACCAGAAATTGCCTCTGACATTGTAGAATTACAGCCCAAGAGGGGAGCACAATGAAGTTGTCAATGAGGGGCTGGCAATATAACCCAGACAGCGGGATGCCAGCATTGTTGGCTGCCATCATATATTCTGGGGCAATGGAGCCTCTTGGCACAACTGCCAAAAAGGGATAGCTCACGATACCTCACTGGAGAGAAAAGTCTCTTGTACGGAGAGATCTATGTGGAATTTAGTACGTAGTGTCCAAAATACATACAACAACATACCAAGGGGCTTATTTATAATCAAAATTTGCATAGTTTGTCGAATTTGGTTAATTTGCATAATTCGTACAGAATCTGAATTTTCTGCTTGCAGAATTTGGATTTTTTGGTTGTAGAATGTAGAATTTTTATTTTTTGCAGAATTCATGATGACCCACTATAGGAACCCCTTGAATCAAGGAACAGCTTCCAGTCAACAGTTGATGGAAGGGGCCTATGAGGACAATTAGGTAATTGCTACTTTATGCACAAAGTAGCATAAATGCCTATAAAACCAACCACATGCCATGTCAGCAATTTCAACGTACAATAGATTTCCATTGAGTTAGCATTGTGTCTGGTAACACCCATAGAAGCAAACGGGATGACTGAGCAAATTTTTATCACTATAGCATTTGCATCCCCAAAGGTAGGTGAAGGTACTCACACTTAAATTCATTTACTGATATAAAATCTGCAATTTGGGGCTACATTCAACTATGGGGTAAGCAGGTGCAACTCTCCTGAAGTCTGAGGAAGGTGAACTCACTGACACCAGGTCTCAGTTTGGGCCTTAGCATTCTGTTAAGTGGCCGTGGGGGTGGGGGAATCATTTAGCTTACAAGAGCAGTAAAATTTAATAGAAATGAAAAATACAGACTATAAGCCGGAAAGAGAGAGAGATATGAAACTGATCTTCTAGGCTTAAAGCAGTCCCTAAAAAAATCCTAGTCATGGACTTCCCAGCTTCTCATCTTCTCATATGGTTTACACCACACTTCCTTAACATTATTGTACCAAACAAAGGGGAGGGGAGGAATATTAGTTCACAGGCAGTGATAAGATTCTGAACCACAATGGTAAATCATGTACAAGAATGAGAAAGTACAATTCTGTTTATTCTGGGCATCTTGTTACTGAGATGTGAGGTAAAAGGTGCAAAGCACTTATCCTGCTAAATGTGGGGATATGATAATGATCCTGGCATGACAGGAACCTCAGACAACTGAGCCAATAAGTTAGCCAAACCTACTCCATGCCTGCCAGTCATCTGTAGACTCCATGCACTGTGGCCCTTTTCGCAGGGAAGTTTCTATGTACCAACACACCACACAACAAAGCCATTTTGCGGATGTCATTCGCTTGCTGTTATATTTCACTTCCTTCCACCCCCCAAAAAACCCTTCCTCTTCAAAGTCTATCTTTAACAGACATTTATTAACACTTTTTATCGCTGTTCCAAAGAAGGTTTTTGAATCCCCACTCAAAACCCCACTGTCTAATGATTGCCGACTTGCTGGAGAAAAAAAAAAAAAGGGGGGGGGAGGAGAGAAGGCGAGGGAATCTTTGCTTTGTCAAGGGGGAAGAAAATAAAGAGAAATCGGCCTGGCTTCAAAGGGCGCATTTCCATAATTGCCCTGTAACTTTGGCAAAATAAATCTGAAGGGCTGAGAAAAGCACAATCTCTCAGATGAGTGCACTACAAAAGCCCTAGAGAGCCCTGGACCCACTTGTTACTATTCTAATTCAGTAAGAGAATTCAGTTCCCTAACCTCGGTAACAAAAGCCATGAAATCACTGTCCGCCCATTCTGATGGCCTATTCCTAAAGAATAAGACCTTATCCAGCCTTTGTCTCCAGCTTGGCCACTAACGTTCAGTTAAAAAAAAAAAAGAATAGCATTGCAACTCAGAAAAGCTGCTAAAGGTTTGTCTTGGGGGGGAAAAAACGAAAAGGAGAAAAACCAGAAAACCTTGATTGTGTCTTCAAATTTTTTTTAAGCCTGTTCTCACCTAATAAATGACAGAGATTCTTTTATTTCCTTCAGCATAATATTCACTGCTTTATTTTTGCAGAACCATCAAGCTATATTCAAGTGGTTCCTGTACCATCTGTTCTGCTAAACTTTGGCTCCAAAATGTTCATCTGAAGAATTCAGCTGCTTTTCAGTTGTTTCCTTTAAATCCAGCTTCTTGGGTAAAACTTGCCCAAAGGGTTTAATTTTTGTCTTCAAAATCATTTTACAGAGAGAGAGAGAGAGAGAGAGATCAATCTGAGAAGATATTGCTTAAAATTGTCTTTTTATGAGACAGCTTCTCCGTGGCTAGTGCCACTCTTCAAATCTTATAATTTCTGAAGCATCAACAGAAGTGCCTAGTAAGTGCATGGGAATAGTAGGCCTCTTACACCAGAAGACCCAAATTCTGTTGATATGGCTCCTCTCTGACTTTGCTTCTTTTTTCAATAAGACAAGCTTTTGTGGGGATGTTCAGTATGGACAATCAGGATAGTCTTATAAAGGGATTTAGAAATGCATACAAAGGCTGCGGCAGCATCAAAGCAAGACCAGCTACACAATAGAGATGACATTTTTACATCCCAGGGTTTGGGCGGGCACAGCTTGAATGCTGTGTCCATAGAGGTGTCAGTAAACAATGAGTAAAGTGGGAAAGGGGTGAAAACACAAGTCAAAATCTTTTGATTGGAGCCCCCTACACATTCATTGGGCATTTTTAGCCCTACATTTGGAAGCTCTTCCATTTACTTACTCTCCAGATTCTCCTATTTAACTAACTGACTGATGATGGCTCCATTTTGATATCCAAAAGAAATGAATGGGAATTTTTTTTTTTTTTAGATTGAATATATTATTCTATGAGGCTTAATTAAATTTGATCTGCAAGAAAGGAATATCGTCCTCAGAATGTTTTTCCCCCCTGAAATGGGCAATACTGTGTAACATCCTGATCCCTGCTACTTATTGCACCTTATGTTCAAATTCATTTCATTTTTCTTCATTTATACCATATTTTACTTCTAATTTATCCTGTTTAGCCTGGCCTGCTACACTTTTGTATCCAGTCAGTTATAACAAGCTTGATTTTTTCATGTACTAACATAATGCTGAAAACCTGGGTTAAAAATATTGTTGGGGAAAAGACTCATCAATTGCAGATTACAAAGAACCATGAGTTTCCCCCCTAAAATCACAATGCTGACATTAAAATCATGAAGTGTTTTTTTCAATACAATTATTTTTTTTATGTGCTTTCTGCTTTGTTTGGAAATCTCATCCCCAACGTTTTGACTATTGTAACCTCCTCCACGCTGGCATTCCCCACTCCTACCTCTCTTCCCTCATTTCTGTTCAAAACTCTGCTGCCAGGATCATCCACTTAGCCCGTCGCTTTGACCATGTGCAGCCTCTCCTCTCCTCTCTCCACTGGCTCCCTCTTCCTGAGCGTATTCTGCACAAGCTCCTTGTCTTCACCTACAAAGCCCTTCACAACCTCGCTCCCCCCTGCTTCTCTGCCCTGATCTCCCTCTGAACCCCTGGTCGTGCACTCTGCTCCTCTTCCATCCCCACCCTCCCCTGCTCCCCCAACCACCTTCATCCCTTTTCCCTCACTGCCCCGCACACCTGGAACTCCCTCCCTGCCCTCATCTGCCTTGCCCCCTCCCTCCACACCTTCAAGTCCCTCCTCAAAACCCACTTCTTCTGCTCTGCCCTTCCTAACTCCTGATAAGCATCCCGACCCAGGAATATCCCCCACCTATTATCTGCATACTCCCAATTACTGTAACCAAGCCAAGAATGTGTACCTGAGCTCTCGCATCCTCATGAATGTTGCATCCCTTGTCTCTCTCTCTGTTCCCCCTTCCCTGTCTCCCCTCCCACTGTCTTTAGATTGTAAGCTCTTGGGCAGGGACCGGGTCTATCTTGTTCTTTGTAAAGCACCAGGTCCATTGCTGGTGTTATATAAATGCTTATAATAACTAAGAGAGAAGAGAACAGTCTCATAGTTTCAGAAGTGTAGTTTAACAAAACATAATGGCTGTCTTCCACAAGCCACAAACTCTATAGTAGCCACATTGAAGTACAGCCATCACATTTATTTTATTTGGTTAATAAGACACAAAATCATGAGACTCTTGATGAAATAGCAAGAGTTGTTAACCCCAACACGAACTGAAGGACCAACACGAACTGAAGGACCAAAACCTGCTTGCCTTACTGACAAAAGTATGACAGCACTGTCTTGGTCAAATTACCAAGGACTGAAGCAGGAACTGCCAGAGTTTAAGCTATTAGACCACTTTCACACGTTACCTGGGAGGCAGGGAAACTTCTGCGATGGCAATCACAGCTCTGTTCTCATGGGAATTAGTGCACGTGGGAACGTGCTATTCCGCTTTTATCCCATGAGAAAACTCGCTCATGGCCAGGTTCCCCAGTGTAACTTTTACAATCATGGGTGTTCTTGCAGGATAAAAGCGAAATAGCACATTCCCACGTGCGCTGATTCCCATGAGACTAGAGCCATGATTGCCATCACGGATGTTTCTGTGCCTCCCTGGTAACATGCAAACGTGGCCTTAGTCTTTACATCTTGAGACAAATAGTCAAGCTCTATACCCAAGCTGTATCAGACACCTATATACTCTGTGGACTGCATCTAGAGCAGAATGCTTCCAGCATGCTATGTGGGTTACACAAGTAATCCATTTGACTTTAGCAGGTGTCAGTAAAGTTAGGCCCCCAAACCTACTTTCATAGATTTTTTTCTTTCCTTTTAAAATTTCATTAAGATATTTTCTATTGCTCTTCAGTTTTTCAGATCTATTTCTGTTATTGGAATTTAAATGTTTACACTTCTTGACAAGTCCTTTCTTCAAGAAATGTCTTGCAGACAGATCTCATGTGAGCACATCCACTGTTATCCTGATATCTTACTGTATTTCTTAAATGCATATTCAAATTAAATGATTTGGAAAGTCTAATCTCCTATTAGTAGTTGTGAATAACTCCTACAGAGGCAAATAAGAGCATGAAGGAGCAAGCAGATACCTTACTGTTTGCATCTAATTTAATTTTGCATTCATATAGCATATGCATTTAAATTAACTGTTTCCTGTGGTGCTTGCAGGAGGATGCAGGATTATTTATGCAGACAGACTGTGCCAATTATTGCGTAGTTTGGTGTGATATACTAATAGTTATCAAGGAATTCAATACAGTGCCTTGCATTTTACAGGAAGGACCATATTTCAGCCCCCCCCCGCCCCAACGGTTTTGCTTGAAAATAAATTTAATTTTGAGATGTTAATGTGGTGGAAGCTTAGTTTCATGCATAGCTAGGAAGTAATTTTATTCTAGTTGGACTAGCTGGCCTACTGACATGCATTTCCACCACTGCTAAAAATAATGAGGAATCCAAGTGACACACTTTTTATGGCTAGGAGTGCCATCACATCCCTTGACCTAATTGATTGTAGCTATACACCTTAAAGTGCTTTGCAGAACCAACTTAGACAGCAGGAACATTTCCAACCAGATTGATTGACATATTTTATTTCTAACTTCAGCTTAATCATGGCCAAGAATGATTCATTTACACCTTTCAAACTTTAGGAGTTAACACAGAAGACAATCATCCTGAGGCATTCCACCTAAGCAATGGAACGATCATATGGGAAAATATAAGTAGATAGATATATATTAATAAAGTTTATTAACCTACTTAACAGCTTATGCGGATGTAATAAAATTGATTAATTAAGTAGCAGCAGAAGCTACTTTCTTTTATAAAAGATATGTCAATGCAGATTTTTGTGTGTGCACACATGAAAGGTTTCTCCCCAACCCATTCCTCTCTTTAAGCATCTCTGTGAATAATTGCATCTAGAATGAAGGAAAAGTACTTTTGATTGTGTGTGTGTTTTTTTAGAAAGCAGGTGGCCAAAAACTCAGCTTACTGCAATATCCAAACTGATGCTCAGCCCTGGAGTTCTGGCTATTTAAAAACATAAGAATGCCTTCAAATATCTGCTATATTTCTATGTGCCTTGCTTTAAAAGAACAAGAACAAAAGCCTAGTAGGCCAGTCTGTAATAAATGTGCTATTTCCAATGTGTTTGTATGTGACTGCTCTCTGCTGTGAATGTCCTTTAGCACTTTTTAACCATATTCTCTAGTGTGTCAGCAAAGAGATTCCATCAGAGTATTTAACATTGCTGGGAGCAAAGGAAAAAAGTGGAGTCACTGTTGATTATTACTCATTAGCCACAAGGACATCCACTTAACATGTGAATAAATGAATGACACCATGTCCTAATGGAAATGGCCTCAGTGTACCTTTAAGCAAAATGTTGTTTAATATCTTCCATTTGCTGAATAGTAAAGAGGTCTGTTGGACATGCATACTTAGTAGGCATGCATTGTCGCTTTGTTTCCAATTCAACATTTAATAAAAAAAGGTTTGTCTTGACTATGTTCAATCCTGGCTACCTGCAGCATATTCTCTATGCTGCAGAGTCTGACTTAGTTTACAGTAATATAGCAAGTGAATATTTAAAAGGTGTATGCTCTTAGTCTTTAGTATTCTGCTTTTATATTCAAAGATTGAAATTAGAGAACCCTTGATCACTTTATAGAGTTTTTTCTGATGAAAATGTAATAAGCCTTAATTTTCTGATAGCAGTTTGTTAACTGGCAAGATAACACTTTGAAAAGTGCTTGATTACAGGGTATGCTTTGATTTGGATGTCTTTATGGTTTCTAGTGCAAATATCTTTGTATTATTTTGTGGTACCTATTAAATTTCTGATTGTGCTAAAAAAATAAATATTTGAAAACTCAAAGTGTAGGCCATGGAGGTAAACTGTATCAGTCTCAATTGCATTTTGAAAATCATCATGCTTGAGCATAGTTTGGCAAACATAAATCATCCCAGATAAGAGATGTATTAATATCTTGCGAGGCTTCTAGGAACAGTCAGAATGAGCCTATTAACCTACAAATCATTGAAGCAAATCACTTTAACTTCTTTAATTCAAGGCTGTTTTTTAAAAAAAAGTTTGCCCTAGTTTATCCAAACAAAATAGATTTAATACTACAGTTGTTTACTGTACTACTGCATTTAAGACTGCACTATTAATATGGCATTTCATATCAAGTGTTATTGTAAAACATATTTCCCCCCTCTGCATTGAACCATCTCAGAAATAGAAAAGTGAGTTTATAGCTAGAGTGGAAGGTTTAATCTCTCCCCCCCCCCCCTTTTCTTATTTAATAAATAAAAAATAAATATATAAATAAATACATTTTTGTCATCCTTAAAGATGCCATGGTTGCACAAACCAGCATGAGAGGAAGCAGAGTACTGAAGACAATTCTCTGGTATTTCTTAGTTCAGAGAAGCTTTCTCCTGTCTTATCAAAAGCCCATGATAGTAGACACTTTGGCTGCAGTGAATGGAAGCATTACATGGCTTGCTAAACTCTGAGAACTGGTTTCTAACAAGCCCAGATAGAAGGTGGTTTGACAAGCCGGGTGTCTCGTCCCCCTGCCGTCATCTCCTTGCTGTGGCACTTCCTCCAGCGTGGCCCCATGGAGAAAGGGAGTGAGGAGGAGATGATTACATCAATCAGTGTCAGGTCTGGGAGCTGTGATTTATGAATATGCATAATGAGCTCTCACCTTTGAGAAGGACTAGCTAGGAAGATAATTGATTAGACAGGAAAAGAGCAGCCCAGAGAGAGAGGAGAGAGAAGGGGGCCTTGGCTGGAAGCTGTCTCAAGCGGGCCAGGCAGGGGCTCCTGCAAGGCTGTCAAACTGTAACAATCTGAGGAAGGGAGATTTCCAAAAAGAGGAAGGGGGGAATCTCACTGAAACATGCCTCACCAAATGAATGGGAAACTGGTGAGTCTCCTGCACATGGGGCTTTTGCCCCAAAACTACGACCAAGGCCCGGTATCATCCAAAAGAGACAAGGGGCATTCTTCTGCTTCTTGAAACCAACAAACAAATTGCTGCCACCCCAGCAAACCACAGACCGAGAGAAGGGGGAGGGGTTGTCTGGAGAGCAGAAGGAGATGAGAGAAGGAAGGAGAAGTTGATGGGGCACGTTTTCCCACCCTTACCCCTTCCTAGCTGGTCTTGTGTGGAGGAGACTCCAGCCAGCCCCAGGAGGCGGCTCTGGGCTCCTTCCTTGTTCCATGCAATAAACTTTCCTTTTTACCCAGCAAGACGCTGTGGAAATAAAGTCCAACCATCTGGGTGCTCCTGCCACAGCAGCCAGCATCGGGCTAAGCTGCCCGACTGCAGAAGAAGGGGATGGGTGGGATCCTTCCCCAGTCAAGTCCATTCCAATAATACTTCCAGTGAGGGGTCAGGATCTGAAGCCAGTCTATGTCCCTAGACGATCGTTGGTGGAAAGGGCCACTGTTTAAAGGGGGAGGGGAAGAGGGGAATAAAGCTCAAATTGCAAACGGCAAAACTCTCTCGGAGCCCCCCCCCCCCCATGGCCAAAGTCTTCTCCATTGGCAAGGATGCAGAACAGGAAACTGAGCTCTGCATCCCTGCGCGTCTTTGGTGGAAAGGGCCACTGTTTAAAGGGGGAGGGGAAGAGGGGAATAAAGCTCAAATTGCAAACGGCAAAACTCTCTCGGAGCCCCCCCCCCCCATGGCCAAAGTCTTCTCCATTGCAAGGCAGTCCCCAACACATAGCCCCGCTCAGCCTGCTGCCGGGTAGCATACCAATTGCCTTAATGCAACCAAGGGAAAAAAGAGAGAGAGAAGGGAAAAAAAAGGGGGGGCGCGCGGAATCTTATCGCTTACAAACGTCGAGGATTTAAAATGTAGTTTATCGGCCTCCTGTAACCCAATCCTATAAATAATACATTCCTATCACTATGACCTCAAAATGTCAGTACCGCACCCCCCTCCGCATTTGCATATCGTGTACTGTCTAAACTTGAAGCATGTCAGCGAGGCGCTTCTGTTTGTACTTTTCACTCCCATTTTAACTCTTCCCACCCTCCACCAAGGGCTGCCATTGCAAGCCAGATCCCTCTCCTCTCGCGTGGGAACCCTCAGTCCCCCCCCGCCACTCTCTACGGTAGTAAGAAGCGAGCTCAGGATTTCTGGCCGAGTCAAAGCTGGAGTGAAATTGACCCGCGAGGAGCTTACTTAGCTCCAGTACGACATGTTCGTTTCAGCCCAGCCTTCCTCGACCGAATTACAGGCGTCTTGCTCCTTTTAGCTTTTAACATCCAATAATTGCTCAAGCGCATTTTCAATTTTGGAAAGTAAACTGCCAAAAAGGGGGGAGGGGGAAGCGGAGGAAAAATCCGCGGATGGTTTTAGTTTGAAAGGGGGTGGGGTGGGGATTTCACTAGGTCTGAAGTTAAAAAATAAAAAAGGGTCAGTCGCTCGAATGTGTCTCTTTTATTTTTCTTAATGGGGAACGACACAGACAGGAAGAGTCTCTCTCTCTCTCTTTCTCTCTCTCTCTCTCTCTCACACACACACACTTTCAAGCTTGCAGGTAGAACTGAAGTGACTCTAAGCGCTTTGACCTTTTCCAGCTCAGACAAATTTCCAGCACTTTGCCAAGGAAATGAAGCTAAAAGTTTTCGAGACTGCATCTTATCCGACAGCCTCAGATGTAATTTGCAGCTATTTTAATTAAAACCAAATTGAGGGGCGCTACCTGGAGCAGGGATTCCTGGAGCTTCTTGCCCCATTTTGGGGGAAGCGGGTTTATTTTCGATGAGGCCAAGCAGCAGCTAACTTGTTCGGATCTCTCAGACCATTAGTGTCTTGCAACACTTTCCCCAGCCAAAGTAGCTGAGAAAACACTTGCTCCTGATTTCTCTGAGCGGGCGATTCCAACTCCTTCCCCTGACTTTTCTACAGAAACCTATTTCCCTTCTCTTCGCGAAACTGGAGGTTGGATTCGGAGCCCATTACAGCCTCCCACTGAATCCAATGCATTCTCACAGAATAACCACAGGACCTAGTTCCGGCGATCGCGGGGTTTTTAACAATAAATGTTAACCCTCTGCCCAATGTTACTATTTGTGTTTCTTTTTGCTTCAACCAGACCAATCTCGAGCTACAAGACCGTCGATTCAAATGCTATCTGGGATCCTTTCTTTGTATTTTCCGCTCTTATCACACCTAAATCCACGTTTGCTCCCTGACACAAAGGAAAAGGACAAACCAGCTCTCTGACAGCCCACCCCCCCCCTTTTGCTGCCACTAAAACGCTTTAGGTCGTTTGAGACATTCACGAAAGGGGGGAGGGGGGACTAATGTAACCCTGTTCTCCGCTGTGGCTTTTTTATGGCTTAGTTTTCTTTAAATTAAACCCTCCCTTGCAAGCTTGATTCAACCTCCATTTGTAAGAGGCGGGGGAGAAATCAATAGCTAACACCGATTAATAAGGTCCTTGGGGGGTCATAGATCAAGCCGGAGTCGCTTTTGGGTTGCTCCCAGACACCGCGATCTCCTGGGCTCACCAAGCGAAAGTTTTCTCCCAACTCCTCCTCCTTCCCCACGCTTTCTATGAACACCAGCAGACTTTTCCCGCCGGGGTTTTATCCCCCCACCCCCAGCCCCGCATTCATTTTGCATTGGAAGTCCAAACAATCCCGATTCTTCTAAATTAACCGGCAGAGCTTTAAAACCATGGGGAGAGGGGGCAACGGAGAATAGGGCACACACAAAAAAACAGGGAGGAAAAGTGAAGGAAAGAGAGAGGCGGGGGGAGATGATTTCATGCAAAGGGAGTTGAGCTGCGGGTTAAGGAGGGTAATTGTAAAGGTGTGAGCTGCAAAAAGGAGCCTCACAAGCTGGAGAGGGAGCTTTTCTCCTGTAGAGGGCGCTCCAGTTCCAGATTTCAACCGTTGCAGTAGCTCATTGCAATCCAAACAGCTTCCGCCTCCCCCTCTCCCCCCATCACTTTCTGAGCAAGGACTTTATAAATAGAAATGGATTGGTAGCATAATGAATATAAAATAATCACAGGAGAGAGCGAGCCTGCCTTTTTGCAATGCCTTCCCTGCAGCTGGGAGAGCAGCAGCCCTCTCTCCCTACTGTGGGACTCGCTCAAAAGTTTGCACACTGCTTCTCACTTTATTAGCCCTTAAGTTTTCATTTGTCCTGTAAAATGGATCCATCCACACACCAAAAAGCCAAAGCCTCCGTTGTCTCACCTGACTGGGAGCCGCTCCGGGACTGATCAAACAGCCGCCAAGAGTAAATGGATTTTTATCAGCAAGATAACAAATGAGGACGCTTGTGTTAGCTTGGGGCTCCCCAGTCCAGCTTGGGACTCTGAAAATAGCCCCACACACGATTCAAAACCGCTGCCACATGCAGTCTGCTCTAGCCACAATAAACACCAAAACCTTGCACCAACCCTAACAAACCAGCAAGCAATCCCCGCCTTTCTGAAAAGCTTAGTTCAGTTTCATATTGATCTCCATACTTCCACAACTCGATCCTGTTCTCCGGGACTCCTATCGACTTCCAAGAGAAGTTTTCAAGAGTCCAGAGGTCTAAGGATCCACAATAACTAAAAAGAGCTCTAAAAATCTTCCCAAAGCTTCTTCCAGCCTACAGAGGGATCGCCACAATTACCAAGAAGAAATAACTACGCTGACATAAGAATATACTCAAAGTGGCAACAGTTTATTTATTAGCCAAAAATATATACTTTCTTGTACAATTTTGGTTCACACATATGTACATTTTTTTACTGTATATACAAAAAAAAAATTGGGGGGAAGAGACACCTATTTTTTCACTGGACTTCCAAAAAACCCTCACAAACTCAGCTAAATCCAGATGATATAGTACAGAAGCAGATTTTTTTTCTTTTAAATTTTAATATACGGACATGCTTACAAGTTGTAACTATACAGAGATTTTTTTTTACAATCATTACAACAATAATAATAATAATAATAATAATAATAATTAATAATAATAATAATAATAATAAAAAAGGTTAACTATGATGATGACAAAGCTGAAAGAACCATAGCTGCATCAAGTTGGTTTTGAGGCCTGGAAAAAAAAAACGACACAGGGAAAAAAAAAAAAAAAGAATTCAATCGGAAGTCTAACCAATCGGCACAGCGATTATATATATATATATATATATATACACACACTTTTAAAGTTTATGATATAAACTTTTATGTATATATAACATTAGATTGTATTTATTGGTGGGTTGTTTATTTTTCAAGGAACTGAAAAAACATTATTTGTCAATGTGAAAACTTTTACAAGAATATTCATAACCAATCGAGCTGTGATCTATTTTATACCACATTAAAATATTCAAGCTCAAGGTGCCCTATTTTGAGCCCCATCTTTTCCTTTTTAAATCAGCCCAAAGCGCTACAAACTTCTAGCAGTGTTATGCTTGAGTGTAAAAAAGGAAAAAGGAAAAAAAAAGAAGAAGAAAAGAAAAAGGAATAAGGGTCTAAATTTTTTTCCAGGTATACTTATTATAAGATTGCTATTCATGATTGTAATTCATGTGTATGTATTTATAGATCTCTTACCCCCAACAGTATCTAAATATCTCTCTATATACATATAGGATTGCTTATAGCTCCCTGATTTTTCGTCTAGCTGGGTGTGAATTTTTGAAGGGCATTATTTAAGAAACGAGGGCATCGACAGCTCTTCCTTAATTGTTTGTTTTATTTAATTTATTTATTTATTTATCCTGATTATAAAGACAGAGAAAGCACGCAGCCCGAGGAGTCTGGGATGCAACTTTACACTGGCTTTACAAATTGAAGGAGGTAAACTACTTCCCATAGTTTAAAAAAAACAAACAAAAATCAACATGCTAATAATATCCCAGGACACTCCGTGGAAGGCAAAAAACCCCTGCCTTCTTCCTGGAGGCTGAAAAGAAAACTAAAAGCGTAGGAAAAAAAATCTAGCTATATACAACTCTCTCTCTGTGTATGTGTATTATATATATATAATATATATAAAATAATATATAAAATATATATAATTATCTGTTTAGGAGGGAGCAAGCTCTTACCGCCTCTGAACTGGCTGGAAAGCTGTCTTTATTAACTTTTTCTCTACTTCCAAGGCACTAGATCGATCTAAAAAGAGAAGGAAAAAAAAAAAAGTTCTTTTATTTTCCCCTCTCGTTTATTTTTCCCCATCCCTGAATAAAGCCACTGAGGTAAAGATCGTTGCTTGGCACGTTTCAAATAGGTGGAGCAACTGGGTTATTTAAAAAAATATATTAAAAGGTGTCTGTGTGTGTGTGTGTGGGGGGGGGGCTGTAATAAGTGCTCGAGGGCTTGTTTATTTCCCCCACCCAACAAGTCTAGCAGCAACAGCAATCAACAACAATCTACTTTGGTGGTTGGGAAGAATTCTTGGGAAAGAAAGTTAACCTGCAAAATTCAAAGCCTGGCTGATCGATCCATTGGAAAGGAAAAGCCCCTTCCCTGCAAACCAGGAGTAACTCCATTGCTCCAGCTCGGTCCATCTTCTCCCTCCCCCAGCCCAAATCGCTGAGTGACTCACGCCAGACCAGAGACCCTCTACCAATCCACTAAAGACTGCACTAGTCTTACTCTTTCCATGCCTTAGCGGGGGGAGCAGGGCTTTGTACGGAGTGGGAGCTGTGTCAGGGTCTCAAAGTCTTTGGTTTTTCCAGCCAAAAAGAGCCTCTCACTGTTTCTGGGCAGTTGGGGGCTTTCTAGTTTGTTTTCTAGTCTCTCTATTTAGTTGTCCCAGGACTTAGGCAATGGGCAAGGAGCTCCCCAGGCCTCAGAGTGGGGCAGCAGAGAAAGCGGGCTAGGTCCATCCTGCCAACCCTCCTCATAGGCACTCTTTGGGGTCCCACTCTAAGTATAAGTCTACATATGCCCTCCTATATTTGTGCATCCTCCTAGGTAAGTTTGTGTGTACCTAGGTGTGGTGGTGGCACACCCAGAGGTAGGAGGTACGCATGCGTAGGTACTCGCACAACACATGCACACCAGGTATATGTGTGTGCTACCATAGGTAGTCCGTGAGCCATAGTACCATGGTAGTCCATGGTACTCTACAAGTATGTCTTTGTGTGCCACCCTCCATGTACACTCCCCAGGTACCTAGGAAGTGGGGGTGGCACACACAGATGGAGAGAGCATAGATGTGTGCCGTGTCTCAGGTACATGTATGTGCTCCCATAGGTATGTCTGTGTGCCACTACATGCACATCTGTGTGTGCCACCCCAATACACATTTGTATGCCACCGGAAAGGAAGGAAAGGAACGTCTGGAAGGGGGGTGGGGTGGCACACACCAATGTAGGGGGCATTGGTATGTGGCACTCCATGTACAACCACAGATATATCCGTGTGTACATCTGTATGCCATCCTGGTAGTACATCTGCGTGTGTCACCATAGGTCTCTATGTGGCACCCTCTCCAGTATGCCCATGTGTGCCACCCCAGGTCTATCTGTGTGCCACCCTCAGCATCTCTGTGCTTCTCACCCCCAACCCCCAGCCCAGGCATGACTGTGCCCCGTCCCCCCTGCCGTCAGCAGGCATCACCTGTTCCAGCGGAGTCCGTGCTCTGCGCCTGGTCTGCGGGTCTGGAGAAGGCAGCGATGGCAGCGGCGCTGGAGGCCGCGCTGGGGGTGGCGCCCCCGAGTCCCAGCAGGTGTGGGGTGCTCAGCAAGCTGAGCGGGTGGTGATGGGGGTGGTGATGGGCCGAGAAAGCCCGGCTGGTCCAGTTGGGGAATTTGCCCAGCGGGCAGGAGGAGACGAGTCTGTGAGCCGGCCCTGGCGCAGGAGGCACCGTTGGGGTCGGATGGGGGGCCGGCGGGGAGCCACCGCTGGGAGGGGACTTGCGGGGGTTATCCGGGCTGGTGGCGGTTTCCGCTAGGGACCAGATCTTGGGCTTGGGCTGCTGCCCGGCGGCGCTGCCCTCTGCCGGGGGGGAGGAAAGGGGCTGATGCGGATCGGCGCCCCCTGGCAGCCCGGAGGAGGCCAGCTCGCACCGAGGGCGCCTGGGCTCGGCTTCCAGGGCTTGGAGAAAGCGCTCCTCGGGCCCTGGCAGCTCCTCGAAGCCCTCGGAGCCCTCCGAGTCCGTGGCTTTGGCGTCCGAGTGGAGAAGCAGGTCGGATTCGTCCTCCAGCAGCTCGTCCTTGGCGCTGCCGTCGCCGCCGCGGCCGCCTCTGCTCCCCTCCTCCATGTGCTCCGTGTCAATGTTCTCCAAATCGATCTCCTCCTCGTCGGGGTCCCGCTTGTCCCCGTCCTCCTCGTGATCCGAGCCGTAGGAATTACCCTCCTCGTCTGTCCGGCTGCGGGGAGCCCAGGTCATTTTATTCTCCTTTTTGAGGCGCCTGCGGGCGTTGGCGAACCAGGTGGAGACCTGGGTGAGGGTCATCTTGGTGATGATGGCCAGCATGATCTTCTCGCCCTTGGTCGGGTAGGGGTTTTTCCGGTGTTCGTTCAGCCAGGCCTTGAGGGTGCTGGTGCTCTCCCGGGTGGCGTTTTTGGGCCTGGACGGGTCTCCAAATTGGTACTGCCCATAGGGGTAGAAAGCCGGGTGGTGGTGAGGGAAAGCGGGGTGTTGCACTCCTGGACTGTCCTTCAGCTCGTACTGGGCACCCTAGAGCCACAAAAGGGGGGGGGGGGGGAAAGACGAGAGAGAAATGAATCGGGTTTCCAAATATTCCTAACGCTTCCCTAGTGCCCTCCTAGAGGGATCTCGGGGGATGGCCTCAGGATTTACCCAAGTTTACATGGACACAGAGCTCCCCCCCCCCATGCCAGCTTGGGGGCTGAGCTGTGTTGGGAGGTGGTTGTATTCTTTCTTTCTTTCTTAGAAGGAGTTAACATGGATCTAGGACAACGTTGCTAAATTTAAACGCACACGCAGAGAAACAGAGCTAGGAACTGCCTCTCTGTCCCCAACTCCCCGCACAGAAGGGAGACCCTGAAGGTACTTCTGTATTTTTAAAACCCACATCATCCAGCTCTGCAAAGGCCAACAATGAACCCAGCAGCAGCACCCCCAAGCAGCCAGCATCCTCCCCAGCAGCCCCTAGAACGTGACTTGCTGTTTCTAAAGACTTTCTGAGATTCCCAAGAAACTGTCAATCAAAGTCTCTCTGAGAGAAGAAATTCAACCAGAACAAACCCCAGCAGCCTTTTATGTCTGAGAGTTTGGCTTGGGATGCATTGCCATTTTGTATTAAAACCTTTCACACTTTAAATAAATAAATACCAAACAATTAAAACAACAACCTTGATCATTGCAGGAAATTCAAAAATAAAAGCCTCTTTCCCAGAAGAAAGAATATGATTAACCCTACACTTCTATCTATTTCCTAAAACTTCTCACCCTGGCCACTTCCGCCTGCTTTTGTTTTAACTTGATCCGCTCAGAATCTTTTTATTTTATTTTTTAAAAATACGATTATCCTGATCGTCAGTAATTCAATTCATTTTTAAAGGGGGGGGGGGAGAGATCGGGGTTTTTTTTGCTTTGAGAAAGAAAGAAAGAAAGAAAGAAAGAAAGAAAGAAAGAAAAAAAGAAACTGTTATCTAAAAAATTGAAGGCAGGTACAGATATAATTCTCCTTCTGGGGAGATTTCTAAAGTGCTGGGCAGGCAGCTGCCTTGTTGCACTAAGCGATCTCTGTCAGTTTCTTCCCCTAGTTTCTTTCGGTCTCTCTCTTCTCCACAAAGGCCAAAGTCAAATCGCTTCGATCGCCCCCCACCCCTCTGCGCCCCACAAAGCAACCCCCTAAAGGCAGAGGGGTCGGGGGGCGGGAGCTGTGCTGTGCTGTGCTTACCAGCTGCGGGAAGATGGGGAGCTCGGCGGTGTACGGCAGGAAAGCCCCATATCCCTGGGCTGCCGCGGCTGCTGCATAAGGCGCTCCGTACATGGAAGAGAGAACGTTAGAGAGCGTCCCGGCCGGGGTGAGCTCTGTCCCGCTTCGCGAGCTGCCATTCCCCTGGCGATCCGAGTGGTAAATCGGCCTGATATACTGGTATCCCAACTGGTGAAAAGACATGACGAGGGAGTGGAGAAAGAGAGGGGGCAGGGGAAGGGGGGGAAAAGGAGGAGAAGGGGGGAAAAGAGAAAAACAGGGGAGAGAGGGAGAGAAAGAAAGGAGAGAAAGTAGAAGGGCTGGGAGCAGAGGAGGGAGCTGGCTTCCCTCGCCCTTTCTGGCTGTCTGCACTTTTCAGTGCCTCCCGTAAACTCTTGCAGACATGGGTAGTGGCGGAGAGGGGGAGGGAGGAGGGGAGGAGAGGGGTGGTGGATTGGAGAGGCCGTGGGCTCGCTTCTCTCTCTCGCTCGCTGCCCGCTGCTGTAAATGATCCGCTCGCTCTTTCTTCTCTCACTTTTCCTATTGATCTGAGTGGACCCAGGTCAGGTCCTAACAGATTGCCTGAGATTATTGGGACTCTGAGCTCTGATTGACATTTCTAGTCTCTCGGAAGCCCCTCCTATTTCTTTCAACTCTCTCTCTCTCTCTCTCTCTCTCTCTCTCTCTCTCTCTCTCTCTCTCTCTGATTGTCACTAGAGGTTGGCTTTTCCCCCCTTCTAAATCTGTTTACTGACGTCGCGATCTTTTATTTGAGTTACTTTCAAATCTCGTTTTAGCAATCACCAATCAGTTCCGTGTTTTACAATGCTTTATCCCTGCCCCATGGTAGGATTTTTAAATTTAATTAAAAAAAAAAAAGTCTTACAGATAATTTATTTATGAATTATTATTATTTTTATTATTATTACTCCCGCCTTGCAATCATAATATTAAAAAAACAACCACTAAAGGTGTCAATTACAAAATATAGGCAGGAAAGAGAGAAAAAAGTTAGGACAATTCTTTTGGCTGCCTTGCAGAATTATACATTACGCCCTTACCTGATTTTGTTTTCCTCTATTCAGATATTCCCTCACTCCTGCTTTCTCCCCTCTTCTTTCCCCCAGCCAGTGGGCTCATTGTGTCCTAATATAGATTTAAATGTCTCTTTGATTCCCCTCCTTTCTAAATTTGCATTTTCAGTTTGAAATTTCCCAATCTCCTGAATTGTAAAGGAGTTCCCTACATTTTGTCTAAACTAAGAGTGGGGCAGATACATGGGGAGGGGGGCGCTAAGTTAATTTTCTTCCTAATAAGGGACTTCAAAGAGTTGTAGGTCACAATATTACATCAAAGGCAGAAAAGAAGGCAAATTAAAATGGTAAGAAAGGAGAGACGGGAACAGCCCTCTGGGCCATTAGTAAATAAGTGGTGTTAAAAAAGGGACAATGACAGGCGCTGGAATTAAACTCATTAACACCTTTTTGTCTTGGTGCGAAATCTCTAATTAGGAAATTTATGATCATTTTGCTTATTCCCCTCTGTTCTGAGCCAGGAAGAGGGAGAAAGCCTTGGAAGAAATACCTGGAGCCTCGGAGAGGAGGCGAGCAGTAGGAGAAAGCTACTGGGAGCCAGTTAAGAGATGGTTTAATTACCGGAGATCCTTCTCTTTTTCGTGATAAGCCTCTTTTCCAAACAGTTTTCTCAAACCAGATCGCTCCTTAGAAGCTCACGTCCGAGGAGGAGTTGGTGAATTTCAGACAAACTCTGCCTTTTGACACCAAAAGTGTCTCCTGCCTTGGTCTTATTGTAGACTCAGTCGGTTCTTCACACAGTCCTTGGAATCTGGAGAGTTTAGGAGTTTGGGTTGTAAACCGAGCATTGCCTGACTGCGGATAGAAAAAGTTTGACTGCTCCTTGGAAACGTTCAATTTAGTTAGCTGGGCGATTTAACCAGACACCCCCCTCCCCATTAAATACTCTGCGGCTTTGTTGCTGTTAAAATCTGACTGAGCAACAAGACAATCAGACCACCCCCCCATTTAAAAAAATAACTAAATTGCTTTTTAAAGAAAAAAAAAATCACGTCAGATTATGCAAGTTAAAGGAATCTATCTTGATAGCTTTCACTAATAAAACTATAGCATCTTGTAATAAATACGGATTATGACCAAGCAAGACTCAGAATTAAAATTCTCTGAATCAATATAAGAAAATCTGGCGGATACATCTCTAATCGTATTAAGTTCATCTTTAAAGCATTTCCTATCTGCTAATCTAGTGCAAAAACAACGCCGGGTTGAGAGAATTTATCTACAGCTCCCCTCCCCCCCCCAATTCAACTTTGCTCCTGTAATAGGGTTTCTGTGGTCTAATGTAATGGAGATAACACGCTGGGATTGAGGTCTGTGTTTTTTTTCTATTTTTAATCCCAAAAGGAAAAGTATCCCAAATCCTTTTTTGCTTTTAATTTTCAGGACAAGTTGTCAGACTTAATCGCTGCGATTCTGAGAAGGTTTGGGGTAAAGGGCGGCGCATAGGGACGAGGCTGGTGGATATGATTGAAAGGGGGTGGAAAAAGAAAGGATCAAAAAGGTAAAAGAAATTAAAAATAAAATATATATGATAAAGAAGTGAATTGTCGTTTGATAAATTATCAGAAAGTCGCCGCCATAATCATATTCAATATTATACACACATGTTTATTGGACACACATAGATATACACATATTGTATACTTACATTCACACACATGTATGGGTGCAAATATATAATTTGAATGTCCAGTGCCAGTTTACAATTTTCTTTTGTCCTGAGTCTGTAAGACAGATAGACAGACAGACAGATGATAGGTAGAAAAGCTCTAACATCAAAACCCTTTATTTATTTTGACTTTTAGAGTGCTCTTCCTAGTGCTCATTTGCTGAGTTTATAAAACTGGCAAGATTTTATTCTCTCAGCCTCCTTGCCTTGTGTCATCAAGATGGATTTTAAATCAACAATACAAATCAATATGGGTCCATCCCTAACAGACGAAATACACGTGTTGGACATAGCTTGGGGACCGACGGTTTCTAATTTCTGATGCACATTAGCGAGAGGAGAGGAATATCCAGAAGAAATCGAGCATCGCTTTAAAAAAAAGAAATAAAACAGCACTTAGAGTGGTGAGGAAATCTTGCTGCCCATGTGAAATGGGGTGGGGGGGGGGGGGGGGGGAATAAAAATGAAAAGGGTAATCCAAGTAGCAGCAAGTAGTGGGGAACCCGGCACATTTTGATTCCTAGATATTATTGGCGGAATAGTCTCCGGGTGGGGGGGGGGAATAAAAATGAAAAGGGTAACAAAAAGCCCAGCAAGGTAGAATTTATTTTATTTTTTTCCCCCAGGAAGGAGCGAGCTTGAGGATTCAGAAAGGACTCCGAGCGAGATGTGGGAGGCGAGAAATGTATGGGTGCCAGTGAATGCAGGTCAGGGTGAGAAAGACTGATGCTTTATTAATGGGGGAAGAAGCGGCCAGGAAACGCAGCTAGACCAAATGAACTGGAGGCGAAGATTGGAGCTGTTTAAACGCAGAGACTAGAAGGGAGGAGAGCGGGGGGACCCAAGTCGAAACTCCAGGAGAGGGGAGAGAAAAGCTTCCTCCAGCCGGGACTGTAGCAGTGTAAAATACACAGCGGCGAGGAGCGATCCACATGGCACTGGGAGGGCAGAAGCGCCCGCATGTGACAGGTGGAGGTGCACGGGTGGGACGGGGCTGCGCACTCGGTTGGGGGTGGGGAGCCGCCTGCAGAAAGTGGCCAGGAAGGAAGCCAAGAAGTGGGACGCGTTTTGCTCAACATCAGACAAACCCCAGGCATGAAATCGAGTGGGAGCCTAGAGCAGCTGAGAGAGAGAGAGAGACGCTAAAATGGCCAAAGCCACCAGGCTCGCTGCTTCCGCAGGCCAGAAGGGAGTAGCCGCTCTGCAGCCCCGGACAGACACGTGTCTCCTGGCCGGGACCTGTCAAAGCCGAGAGGGCTGCTTCTGATTTATTAGCCCAGACACCCCCACCCTCCCCCGCCTGCCTCCCCTCCGCAGCCCACTCCCACAGCCTCCTGGAAGCCCAGACCCCCCCTCCCCTCCTCAGAAGAGGGAAGCGGTTAGCACTAAGAAATCTGCCCATCTGTCCTGGAGCCGAGGGCAGGCTCCCCACTGAAACTGAATGCTAATCCGGCGCAATCCCAAAGATCCAGCAGCCAGAAGCAACTTCCCACCAAACTACTTACAGTCTGAGACCCCTCCCCCGCTTTCGCTCCCCCTGCGTGCCCTGCATGCTTCCCCCATAAGTCAGGACCCGACACATCCTGCCAGACAGAGACCTTCCCCTCGTTGTGTGTGCCTAGAAAGAGAGAGAGACAGAGTCTTTAGCGTTTTACATCAGGCGAGTGGCCACGGGCTGTTGGGTCAATGCTACTTGATGGAAAAGGGTGGGGGTTTGGTTGGTTGGGTGGTGGTTTTTTTGGGTTCGCCACTGAAGCTGTGAAGTTTAGTGAGGTTCCTGGAGCCCAATTTCCGGGCAGATCCTGATAACTTTGAAATTGTGGGCTGGTGATTTTCACAACAAACTCCCTAAAAGCGCGAGCAGCTAAACTCTCAGAGTTGAGGAGGGGAATTAGGAAGATTGGGGGGGGGGGGGGAGCAGATCAAAGAGACCAGTGCAAAGACTCTTCAAATTACCCATTGGGAGCTTTCCCATAATTCCAAGGCAGCCGATAGATAACAAGCTGCACATTCCTTATCGCATATGGAATCAATTCGAAAGGAGCCTCTTGATCAGAATCGGTTAATTGCGGTGACATGCGATTGGGGAAAGAAAACACAATTAATGACCCTTGGCGTTAAAGGCTTGGGGAGAAGAGGCCACTGGTAATTTGCCCTTTTTCATTCGTAAACTGTTAGATGGAGACGTTCTTAAAAATCCTCGCCGCTTGTTTTGTCTCGTCGAGTTTTTACGTCTAAAGGGGGTAGGGGTGGCAGGGGGATTGTGTGTGTGTGATTTAAAGGTTTGGAGAACTAAAATGATTTAATGTCTTGTATATGTACATCTAATGATCTAAGGTGAGAAAAAAAGAGAATGAGATACTGCATCTCTTATTATGATCAGGCTGGGTGAGCGTCAGCAGGAAACAGAGGACCCTCTTTGAAACTGGAACGATAGGTAGCCCTTTAAAAAGCACGAGGAGGACTGAGATTTTGCTCCAAAGTAATGATTCCAGTGATCATATGTCTAGCGCCCTCTATCGGCAGGCTTCCTCCAGCCCTGAGTGCTGGGGTAATTGACACAGTATCCTGGTAGGTTTCACTCTGTGCCTCACACACTGTGGTCAGCTAATAGCAAAGGCCGCGATCCACAACACACTTATTCCAGAGTAGTCCCATCGAAGCCCTGGTACTCCGGATTAAGTGGGATGTGGTTCCCGTGCACGTGTGCGTTGTCCCCAGGACCACGCTTTTTGTAATATTAAAGGAGGGGAGCAAGCTTTTAAAAAGCTTCTCTCTTGTCATTAACAGGGAATGGGGGGAGGTTCGTTTGAAGGTTATAAAGCATACACTTTAATAGGATCGAAGTGAAATTAGTTAATAAGAAAAAGGCTGGCCAGGAGCTCTTAAGTGCTTTGCAGGCCATTTAAGGAAATTGAATCAGGACAAACTCGGTTACCTGAGCGAAGGAGTATTATCATCTCCAGTGATACTAGGAAGCGAGGAGAAGGATGTTTCAGTCCTGTACACAACCTGTCAGGAAACCTTGTGTGTTTTACGCACCACAAGGGGTTAAACAAAAGGTAACGGGTCCTGGAAAAATCAGCCCTGTTGCTCCACTGTTCTCCCTTCCCGGTCTTTGAGTTTTCCCAGCATTGTGATGTCTTGTTGGGACTGCTGCCAGTAGGCCCTTATATTGGGTTACCTAACTTCCTATCTCCCTTTTCAACTTCAGAGTTCTCTCTTTCCCCCCCCCCCCCCCCTTCTTCAGAGGTGTTAATAAAAGCTTTCCTATGGTAAATCCTTCATTGGGAACCCCGCTGAATTTTGGAAAGACATTGGGGTGGCATGGGGGTGGGAATAGTCCAGGAATGAAAGCTTGGGATAAGGGCTTTTGTCGAGTAAAATTATATAATGGGTGGGAATCTTAGGAGACATTAATCTCGAAGGGAATTAGTGATTCCTATCTGGGAGCCTGGCCGTTTGGGTGGTTTACAAGCTGTTCGGTTCAATTGGCTAATTTAATGCCAATTTAGTGGATTGGAGCTCGGGTAAGGCTTTCTTTAGGCATTAAAGAGAGATGTGTACCTGCTGGAGCTAGTGGGTTGGGTGTGTATTTGCCTTGAGGTGTGTGTGCGTGTCTGATGGAGTGGGAAAAAATAACAAAGGCTGGAGGAATATGTCAATTTCCCCACGATATCTTTGCCCAAGTGAGCTTACTCTGTCCTTAGCCTCCCACCCTAGTATCCGGAGAGTAGAGTTACCACGTGCCCCTTGCTGTAAGGGAGTACCCCTTATTTCAGAGACCCACAAGCTCCATAGAATCATGTTCCTTGTCCTGAACGCTGAGGCTCCATGGTCCGTAATGGGAGGAGTCCCTTATTCCAGTATCCTCCGCTCTGGAGTGTCTTTCATACCTTGTTCATAGTTCTGCCTCCATTAAAACCAATGGCTCAGCTCTTACTGACTAATGAATGGCGGAGGGTTTGTCCCGTTTGGATGAACAGTTATTTCAATGTATCTGGGAGTTTTACTATGGAGCCTTGTACGAACAGAGAGCTAATCTGACCTCATCCTCCAGGAGTAGGAAGAGAAGTGCATATTCCCTTGAAAAATCAGGAGTGTGTGCTCCCCTTCTGACCTCATGGGCATAACTTCGGGCTTTGGATGCTAACCCACATAAGCCTCACCCCATAAGCATGGAGTTGTGGGAGCAGGTGTGTTACTGTGTGAACACTTGTCAGTGTGAAGCTGCCCACCACTTTACATCTTAGCTAGTGGGGGAAATTGAAGCAGTACTACTTTGGTTTACACAGTTCCTGAGAACGCTGTCAAAGTAGAATAGCTACTCTGATTTAGTTAAATCAAAGTAGGTGTTCCGGTTTACCTGTGTTCCTCAGAACGTTGTAGTCTTGCTCTACACGGGTGCCAATGGCTCGGCTGAGCCCAGTGATTTTACTAGGTGAGGCGGATCGCACCCACCGTGTGTGTTCCAGCCTGTCCTATTCTAAACTAGACCCTATATCCCCTATGCAGAGGGCGACCCTGTGCATCCCGAAAGGTTCAAGCTGTCTGATCGCCGCCTAGGCAGCCATAGGAGACTATAGGAAGATGAGAGAAGTAATTGATTTGGAGGAGAAGGCTGCAAGCGTCGCTTGGTTCTTGGGGTGCCCTGCTTTGTCAATATTAGCCTGTTGATTTTGGACTGAATAGGGTTCCTCTCCGGTTTGATTATACTTGATTATTGCCCCTCCCTCCCAGTTCTTTGCTATTCACCCTGCTCTGTCCCCCAGAGAGCTCACATGTTTGTTTTGAGTCTGAAATGATTGTGTGGGGAGTCGTTCTCTTTCCTTCCATTCTCTCCCCCCTCCCTCCATGAGCTGCCTCCAGACAAATGCCACAGGGAGGCGTTAATTCATCAATGTAAACACATCCCGAAGGATTCGCCCTCGGAAAGGGCCATCGCTCCTAAGCAAGCGACCCCTTCTCATCTCAGCCCGCCTCTGACTAAGATCAAGGGCAAGTGAAGTTGTGGGACCATTAAAGACAAATAAACAATCTGGGCAGAGTCGGGCTTGGTGGTGCCTCCCCAGAGTGGAAGCAGAGGCTACCGTTTAGCAGCAGATCCGGATTTGCACCCCCACCCCCATGCAGTGGTCGATCTTATTTCTAGACACCTTTTCCCAACCCTACTCCCAAAGAGCCTCTCCCCCGCCCCATCACACCCCTTTGGCCCAGAGCAATAATCTCTAGGGGGACCACATTGAGTGGTTGGTGATTTTTGCAAAACAATCAGCAGCCATGTGAAACTAAGATGATAACATGGTCAGTTGGCATATATTTAAAAACAAACAAAAACAACAAATGGCTGCGATTCATAAACCATTTACTTCGGAGTAGTCCCACTGAAGGTCATCGTCTACTCTGGAGTAAGTGGTTTATGGTCCATGGCTGAAAAAAGTCTTATTAAAATCATCCCTCGCCTTTACATCATGATATTGGCAGAGCATATCCGGGTGATCTTTTGCTGGTTTATACATTTCAGCACTCAGCATGTCTCCACATGGAAGACACATGCATGTGGCCAGCTGCCGAAGAGATAATTTGTCTCCCTCTTGATTAACTAGGGAAGGGAAAGGAGGGGGGAAGCATCGAGCTTGCAGTGGAGAACGAACTCCAGGAACCTCTGACAAAATCGCTAATTGTCCTTGGTTTAACGAAAGGGTGTGTGGCAAAAACAGGATCTGCCCCGCAGAGCTTGCAAACTTACAGCTACCGCTGCAGTGAATCAATTCTCACTGGCGTGAGGGGTGACAGATCCAAATGGCCAACACCTCCCTTAGTATCAAAGCTTACGATCTCCCTATCCACTCAGGCGAGATTCTGATGTTGATAAGATGCCATTTGAATATCAAAGTGGCGGCGGATGTGTACGCTCTTTCCCCCTCCTCGTTGCTATTGCATAACTGTTATATTTGCTCTTCATCCCATAGATGCTGCCTTATATCAGTAACAAACAAGCATTGATTTTATGGTAAAGTCACTTTGGGATGGGAATGAGTAACTCCAGGCAGTGCTATCACTGTAGTACATGGATATGGCCCAGGTAACAAGATGAACATTGATTCAGCATTATGTTTGATCAATAATGAAATAAGTAACTTCAGGGCCAAATTAAAATGCAAGCTGGCTTAACGCTGCCAGCTCCTGGGCTAACTGACAAGGCTAATTCAGCAGGGAAATGGCAATATTTGCATTAGAGGCTGCATCTGTTGTTTGGTGGAAGTGGCTGGATCGGCAGGGAACAGATTTTTAAATGAGCTCTTTGCTTGGAAGAGAAGGAGTTTGCCTTCCTGTGCTGCATGGACTGCTGGAGGGGGAGGGTATTTCCCCGTCCCAAGAAGAGGTGCACATAGTGGGGTCTGCTGTGTACCTAGGCGGCGATCAGAAAGCTTGAACCTTTCGGTTTTTTTAAAAAATGATGGCTGGATTGAGCGAGAAAATTCTTCCAGGCAGGAAAAGAGAGAGAGAAATCCACTGGTTCTTTTGAGAACCAGCTGCTGTTCCTACTTAGGTAAGGACATAAACTCTCCCCCCGCCGCGCTTTTTAAAAAACCATAAGGCACATAGGATCTCTCTCCCCCAACTCCACCCCCCCTTCTGTTAAAAAGAGGCTACAAGGTAAAGGATCTCTTTTAAAAGTGAGCCCCGCAAGGCAAGTGATTTAGGAGATGAAGGGCTAGCGTGACCAAAGCCCCTCGGATTAGTGGCCTTTGCCCCGGTTTATCTGCTGTTTTCTCCATGGCTAGTTTTTACAGCTCTGCCATCATTATTGAAACCGTGACACACATTGATTTCCAATAGAGATTCTCGCCTTCAACCTGAGAGCGCAGACACTGGGACATGGACCGGGTTACCAAGTGTGATGGCTAGGGCGAAACAGAGAACAGGGTAACCAGGTTACAGCGGGGTGCTGCTTTCCACGGCCGTGACGCTGTGCTTCGAGCAGAGAGGAGCTACTGGGCAGGCTAAGTGGGAAAGGAGGCCGCTTTGGGGGAGCAGGGCGATGAGGAGAAGGAGGGCTCTTTGGGCCACACAACAGAGCGTGTTTTTAAAAGAGCAAGGGGGGAAGGGTGTCCATGGTGTCTTAAGACATAACATCAAGGGGTGTCTGAATATGTGTTTCGACCTTGATATGAACACCAGTTTGGTCCTGAGTTCACCATGTGGCGCTGCTTAGACACGCAGTCCATCTTGGGGCAAGTCAGTGTTTTTCTTGCCACCCAACCTCAGCACGCTAGTGCTGCCCCCTCATTCCCTGTGTTTTACCTGCTAACATGCCACACAATATCATTAGACACAACATTGACCAGCTGTTCAGGTGAAACACACAAATTGTCCTTGTGATGCAATGGTGTTCACATTGCGTGTTCAACAATGGCCAAATTGGTGTTGGGATTGTTATGGTGCTTCCACACAACAGCCAAACATGTGCTTAGGGGTTCTGACACCTGATCTTTGCTATGTCTAAAGATGCCCCATGGCTGCTGAGTGGCACTTCTGTGGAGCACCCATTTGGGTGGAGTGCATGGGGAATGCTTTGAACCAGCGGCTCCCAAGGTAGCCACCGCAGCCAGGCAGGCAGCTGCCATACACTCCCCCTGCCCCGGACCATGGGGGAGGGGGAAGCTGACATCCCACTTCACCCACCCACAGTGCCTAGGAGCTGCAGACCAGTGTTTGCTGCTGTGGCTGGCTACCCCAGTTCATATTGCCACAGACCTATTTGGCTTGCCCTGCATGGAGCATTCTGGATTTCCCAGCAGTGCTCTGTGAGTGGACATGAGTGGATGCTGAGTGGCTTATGGGAGCACACATTCCCCCGCTCCACCTTCAGAAGGGTGTTCAGATGCATGGCTCTCGGGTGGCCATGTGGGGTAGCATCTCGTTTAAAAACACCCAGAGAGAGGAGATTCATAGGGGAGGAGGGGTGGCCAACCACCTCCAGGCAAGTCTTCCTAAAACCAGTCCAGCGGAGGGGGTGTCAGAGCCATCCTCCTGGCTCCCCAAGCCTCCCCCAGCCCCAGCCCCAGCCCCAGCCCCTATGTTCGGGATGCTGGAGATCGTTCCCTCCTTCATGGTGGGGAGGAAATTAAGGAGGAGAATATCTTTTCCACCCTAAACTTAGTCCACCATTTTAAAGTCCTCGATTCCATCCCTGGTGGAAGGGACAGAAGGAAAAGAAGGGAAATCTTTGAGAACATCAGCCGATCTCATGAAAATGCAAAAAGCCTTTTTACATGGGCTGGAATCCTGGGCCCACTTACCAAGAACCCTAGAACTAGAAGGAATCCCAAGGATTGTTTAGTCCAGTCCAGCCATTTATCAGGATCCACAGCACCAACACCAGCCCTGAGAGATGCCTTTCTAAACTATTTTTAAAGGCTGCCAGTGATGGGGCCTCTGCAACCTCCCTTGGAAAATTATTCCACTGCTAAGAGTCCTGGTAGTTAGAAAAATCTTCCTAATATTTAGCCTACACCTTTTCTCCTTAAATTTAGAATGTATTACTTCTGGTGTGATCAGAGGTGATCAGAAAAAGTTTTAAAGGTACAGCATGTTCTTCCTCATCTGCATGAGCACAGCACAACGTCTGCCCCTAAGTCAGCACCTCATATCCTAAACAAGACCCGTATCTGTAGACTAGGGGTGGGGAACCTTTTCCTTCCCAGGGGCCACTTTAAAAATTAGCACAAGCTCCAAGGGCTGCATAAAAGTTGAGGGCAGGGACGCTTAAGGGGTCAGCTCAGAAAGAGGAGGGTCCAGTTCATGGATCTGTGCCATGGATCCATCCCGTCCTTGTGTGCAGGCCTTCACCACAGCTTCCTCACACTGGGCTCAGTCTTTTAGTGCTTGGGTGTAGGAACTGGATCCAGGGGCCAGAATTGGGGGCAAATAAAAACTGTGGGCCACATTTGGCCTCTGGGCCTGAGGATCCCTAGCCTGGCCCGAGACCAACAAGCCCAGTTTCATTCAACTCCCTTCCAAAATCTTCCCTCCTCTTCTGACAGGTTTTCTCTTCCGTCAGCTCCCCACCATCCTAGTTTGCTCACTGATACGTCTCCTTAAACTGTCTTATCTTTCAGGATGTCTCCCTTTCCCTTGCAACTAAGCTAAGCACCTGCGCCTGCAATTTCCTTGTCTCTTCAGATGTGTCCCTGTCTTTTGTCTCCCATCCAAGATCCATCCTAGATTGTAAGCCGTTGGGGTCAGGGACCTGTTTCCTAGTCATGATTTTCAGCACCATACATATTATTGGCACTATATAAATAACAATAAGGGTGTTTAGGGCTGAAGCTAGAGGCTGCTTGAAGAAGTTCTGAAAGGGGCAGAAACTAATGTGAGTTTAGCTTATGGTAGTCTGGTCACATGAAACCCCCGATCATGGGCACAGGGTTTTTAATAATGGCTAAGTGCACAGTACGCGGACCAGGAGATAGGGGAGGACCCAAGTTCAAGTTTTGCCTTAGCCAGATACTCACTGGGTGACCTTGGGCCAGTCACAATATTCTCTCAGCCTAACCTACCTCACAGAGTTGTAGTGAGGATTAAAAAAACATTTGTGTGTTATTCGTACAGTGCTCCAAGTGCCATGGCAGAGGGGCGCTATATAAAAATAAAGATTATTAATTATAATTATTATTCCCCTCTCCCCCTCATTAAATTCAATAACACGGGAAAATAATGCTAAAACCCCTGTGCCCATGATTGGGGGTTTCACGTGACCAGACAGACCAGACAGATCATAAGCTAAACTCACATTAGTTCCTGCCACTTTCAGAACGTCTGCAAGCAGCCTAAGTTTCCCACAAAGGAGATAGATTTGTGGCACAATTCTCTGGCCATTAAAGTCAATGTGTCTCTAGACGTAGCATCTGCCTCCCATCCAGCCACTGAGCACGGGGGCAAGTGTTATGTTTGTTCACTCAGACCTAGGAGCTAGCCACAGAGTTAACATAGGTTTGGCCCCCAGAACTACTCAGGAGACCCATGGATCAGCCAAAAACACAATACACAATCAACATCTGGTTAACGACACTCCCTGCTACAGGGCATTGGTCAGCCAAGGCTGCCATGGGAATTTTGAGATGTCACTCTAGTTCCTGTTTAAATGATTAATCACAGATGTGTCTAGGTTCACTTTGCACGTGTCAATTTCATTAAGGGTGGCGAGCATGAGGGGCTTTTGGTTACACCGTTTTTGACAATTGTGCATGAACAATAGTGCTAATGTTGCTAAAATGACATAACCAAAACACTGAATTGACCAAAAAACTTGGGGGTGGAGGGGAATGGACCAGAATAACTGAAACAGATGCCCAAGGGAGTGAAAATGGATATTGGTTATTATCTTGACTTCCATTTTCAATTTGTGGATGGTGTATTCAATGGGTCTCTCTTTCTGTTTTGCAGGGATAGATTGGGAAGGTACTTGTTTTAGGTCTATAAGCCACCTTAAAAAACAAGCAGGTGCTGAAGAAGTGAATGGGAATGGGCTGAAGCAGGTCATGGTGCATCCAGGTGCAATTCCATGTATTTCTGTAGATTTAAGCCCATAAATAATGATTGTTTCATCCTAGTAACTGAAGTTGGCCCCTAGTTCTCTAAGGAAGCAGGTAGCTCTGCTGGCTGTAGGAGTGAGGAGGACAAGGCCATGCTGGGGAGATCTATAAAGCAATCATTTACAAGGCGATTCAGTATCTGGTACTTTTTCCTGGAGTGTCCAAATTACAGGCTGGGGATCTTTATGGGTGATGCCCTGTTTTCCACATGCTTCCAGTACAGGTCCTTGCCAGCAGGATCTGGCCATGTTGAAACTTAATGTAAAAACAGATGTGAAAGCAGGACACTGTGGCCCTCCTGGGCTGGGGACTCAGCTGAATGTCTGTTCCCTGACTGCCAGATGTTGGTTTGCTAGTGCCCTGGGACAGGTAGGTGGCTGGCCCAGAATGCATCTCCCAGGATCTTCTGGGGACACATTCCAGGCCAAGGCCTGCCCAACTGAACTAGAACAGGCCACAGCGGGCTATCATGTTTGTTCCCGGACTGCCAAGCCAACCCAGCCTGGGTGGGCCGCCATGGCAAGCTGTTATTGGCTGCCATGGCTGTCCATTATGGCAGGGGTGGGGCATTGGGTGCAGCACAGAGGTGGGTCTCGACAGCTGCACAGGACATTTGTTTGGCAGCCCAACCAGTGTCAGCTGCAGTTTTCCACTCAGGGCTGTGCTGCTGTCATTTGTTTTTACCCTTAATTAGAAGTATTGGGCTAACTAAGGCCAATATATATATATTTCAGGGCATGAAACCTCTGACAGGGCTTGGGCAGCAGAAAATGTATCACTCCATTATGGCCTGGTGGACACTTCCCTGTTTCAGTTGTCATTTTTGGCAATGTACGATACTGCAAATATTGCCATAATGACATAAAATACCAAAATGACTGAAATACCAACCCCACCCCCCAACAAACCTAAAATGGAATAACCAAAATGGATATCCAGTGGAGCATATATAGATATTATTTATTAACAGCTTTACCCCTCTCCGCCTGGAACTGGAATTTTCCAGTGCCCGCTGTGACATGTTTGCTGATAAAATTGCCCAGATTCACCACAATCTCGATGCTGCATTTATGGAAGTGGATGTATCAGAGGTACAGGAAGCCCCATCATGTCTGTTTTTGTGGGATCAATTTCAGTGGGTGTCGTCTGCTGACGCGGCAGATGTCTTTGGGACTGTTAGGGCCACCTGTTGCAAATTAGATCTGTGCCTCTCCTGGCTGGTGAAGGCCAGCCGGGAGACGTTAGGGCCATTGCTGGCAGGGGTAGTCAATGCCTCCCTTAGGGAGGGCAGGGTGCCAAGTCATCTCAAAGAGGCGGTGTGTGGCCTCTGCTCAAAAAAACATCTTTGGACATTGACTCCCTAGCCAGCTATCAACCAGTCTCTAACCTTCCTTTTTTAGGGAAAGTTATTGAGCGGGTGGTGGCCCAGCAGTTACAGGAGCATCTGGACCGGGTTGGTTTTCTTGATCCCTTGCAGTCTGGTTTTTGCCCTTGGTTTGGCACAGAGACTGCACTTGTGGCCTTGGTCGATGACCTGCGCCATGAATTGGATCAGGCAGATCCTCAATTCTGATCTTACTGGATCTGTTGGGGGCGTTTGATACCATTGACCACAAGATGTTGGTGGCGAGGCTGTGGGACCGGGCTGGGGTGAGCGGAATTGTTCTTGAATGGTTACTCTCATTCCTTGCAGGGAGAACTCAGCGAGTGGTTCTTGGGGAATGTACATCATCTCCCCGGAATCTCACGTGTGGAGTCCCGCAGGATTCTATTTTGTCCAATCTCCTTTCAACGTGTTTATGCAACCATTGGGTGAGCTCATTAGAGGGTTCGGCATACAATGTCATCAGTACCCCGATGATACACAACTCTACCTCTCGTTTTCTGGAGACCCAGGCCCGGCAGTCTCGGTGCTTACCCAATGCTTGGCAGCTGTGGGGGACTGGATGAGGGTGAGCCGTCTGAGGCTGAATCCCAACAAGACAGAGGTGATGTTGGTGTGTAGAGTTGGGCGGGGTGGTGGTGGCTCCCGTCATTGGTGCGGTCTGCCCCCCTCTGGCCGCACAGGTCCGTAGTCTAGGGGATACTCCTTGACCTGCAGCTCTGCCTGGACTGTCAGGTGGAGGTGGTGGCGAGAGGAGCATTCCACCAACTACATCTGGTGTGACTGCTGCAGCCATATGTCTCGGACTCGGATCTGGCCACCATAATCCATGCTTTCTTTACCTCTCGACTGGACTACTGCAAAGTACTCTACATGGGGCTACCCTTGGCGATGGTCCAGAGGCTGCAGCTGGTGCAAAATGTGGCAACCCGCCTCCTAATGGGGATGGGTTGCCACAAGCACATTACACCGGTGCTCTGCACTGGCTGCCTATTGTCTTCCGGGCCCAATTCAAGGTGTTGGTTATGACTTATAAAGCCCAAACTGCTTGGGTCCTGGTTACCTGCAAGACCGCCTCAAGCCTTGGGTCATTTTGCGGACCTTGTGGTCGGCCGGGGGTGCCCAACTTGAAGTCCCCCGAGTATGCTGGCTGGTGATGGCAGGGAGGGCGTTCTCGGTGGCTGCACCTTGGCTGTGGAACTCCTGTTGGAGGCCCGTCTGTCCCCGGACCTCCCCTCTTTCCGCAGATGTTATAAGACCTAGGGTGAAAACAGACGTGACACTAACCACCCTTGGTGGTTATTTATGCATGTTACAGGGCTGTATTGGTGCCCTATGCAGCCCTGAAACATGCATAAATGACCACCAAGGGTGGATAGTGTAGTGTCTGTTTTCACCCCTGGTTGTTCCGCCGGGCCTTCGGGGAGGGGGTGGGGAGGGGATTTTATTTTATCTGCTAGCCTCTATTTTATGTGTCGATTTTATGTATTTTATATTGTAATTAGATTATTTTATTGTGATGTTTTCATGTTGGTTGCCACCCCGAGCTGCCAAGTTGCAGGACGGTGCCGGATATAAATGTTTTGTAAATAAATCAAAATAAATAAAATAAAAATTACCCAAACTTACATTTTCAATTTGGGTAATGTAGTTTTACAGGTTCTTAGTACTTTCTGTTCTTGTTTGACAAACTGCGATGGGTGTGCATGTGTGTGTGTGTGTGTGTATGTGTGAACAATTAAGCGTAACTAACTTTACAGACAGCACAAACGTGCCATGATATTGTGGGTGGCTTGGAGTACATTTAAGCTTCAGGGAAATGGGCTCGGTGAAATCCTAATTCCATTGAAGACCTTGTGAGTTTACACATCAAGGACTTCACTTTCTGATTGTTCCTCAGTTCATAAAGTCTTTTAAATCTGTTCCCTCCACCACTGAGTGAAGGTTGAGGCTGTGGCTAGTGAAGTTTGCTAGGTCTACTCTGCCAAGAGAATCCGGGTTTGGGAGATTCTGGGAAACCAAGCTCTCTGTTTTTAGCACTAGATGATGGCATCCCCCCAAGGCTTCAGGGTGGGGACTGCATGATTCATCAGTCAACCTTGAACCTAACTATAACACTTGGAGACATTTTCAGGCTGGACTATAGAAGAAGATTAATCTCCCCGACTTTATTGATTAGAGTATTGTTTCAATGCAGCGCTGCTTTGGGATTGTTCTTGGAGAGATGGGTATACATGCATAGGATCACTCTTTCCTTACAATTCTCTGGCCCCGATCCACCATCCACTTATTCTAGAGTAAGCGGTTGGTGGATCCCAGCCTCATTAGTTTATATACCACACCCGAGATAAAACCTACCTACCTAAACCCCTGCTTGCTCCCCACCCCCATCATCGTGAGAGGGAGGGCGATTGCTAATCTTATTGCTGTTTTCTTTTTCCTTAAACAGGTCAAACGCGATCGTTCAGTGCTATTGATTGCTTCAAAGGCTTGTAGTGATTTGTGGAAAGTAAGTAAAGGATGGCGTGTGGGGGAGGGGAGGGGACACCAGTTAAGGGGCAAGAACAAATTCAGAAATTCCCTGTGGAAAGTGGGAGAGAGTGCAAGAGGCTGCCTGTTCGAGGGCTGCAGAGGACAGGCTAGATCCGATCGGGGCAGGGTTGTGGGGCTGGACAATCTTATTCTCCTTCCTGTTGAAACAGACCAGGGCGTTTCTCCCACCAGATCAACTGCGTAGGGGGTGGGGCTGGGGCAAGTGCTTTCTTGAAAGCTGGAGTCCTTGGCACCCAAGAATGGGTCGCTTTCCTGGTAACGATCTTGCTGGTGAATTACACAAAGAAAATGTTTACTATTGATTGGTGTCGTTTACCTTCAGCCATGCTCCCCTCCCCCCTCCACTCATTGATTCCTCCCCCAACCACAGGAGTTAGCTAAAGAGCTAGTGGCGGCGGGCTCGAGATCTTCATTAGTCTAATGTAATCAGCAATAGTATGTACAGTATGTTCAGCATTATTTAAACGTCCCCCCTGCAAACACTGACCGTCACCAACTACGAAGATGCAAAAGCAGGGATAAAACTATACCCAGGGATAGCGTCGGATTTAGGAGCTAGTTAACTTAAGGGTGATCTCTGTGTTTGGGACACCCACGCACCTAAAGTCAAACAGGGCTTTCTCTCTCTCCCACCCAAGCTAATGGAATGAGTCATCGACAGGGTGGATTATTCAAAGCGGCATGTGAGTCTATAATCATGTATATATACAAGTTATTATATATTGGAAATCTGTCTCCCTCCTGCTCCCTAGT
>QEPC01010816.1:3266741-3274241 GCA_003113815.1 Sphenodon punctatus | reverse complement strand
TCTGGGAAAGCAAGGAGATATCTATTTAAAGCCCACCCTATCCAGAGGCCCCAAGGAAAGTAACACCATAAAAAAAATCAATAAAATAACAATATAAGAATTAAAAGAAATAAAAATGAATTATATCAAATACCTATACAAACGTGTATAAAAATCTATCCCCTGCCTGCTAAATGCCCAACTAAATAAAAAAGTTTTGCATTTCTTTTGAAAGATGCTCAGGCTCTGACGAACCTATAGGGGAAGGAACAGGATTGGCCATAGAATTTGTGGGACACAGGGTGAAGATAAAATGCTGGCCCCCTAGTGGCCCAGCCCACTTCTCTGTGCCCCTCCCCTCTCAGGGATGCCCTCTGCTGGGAGAGAGTGGAGGACCTGCACCCTGCCATTGTGAAAATGTGAGCTACTCTGGGCCCCCTGGAGGTAGAGCAAAAAGCAGTGCCTGTGTGGTCACGCCAGGTGGCCTTGTGGTAAAGCCAGCCCTTGGAATGAAGTTCCAGAGCTGTGAAACAGCCACTAAGGATGCCTCTCTGCTAGGGCAGAACAAGCAGCCCAATTTGTTTCTCGTGAGTAAAACTCACAAACGGAAGTGCTGGTACCAAGATCTCACTGAAATCTTGGTCCTGGTATGAGGTCCTGGCAAATAAACTTATTTATTTATTTATTTATTTATTTATCAGAAGTGTTGATCAGATGGCATAAATATAACTGCACATACAATGTTTCATCCTGTTTGGGGGGTGCTAAAGTAATGCCAGCTTGTTCTCTCCTGGAGGCGTTTTCTTATCCTTCCAGTTTTATGGCTGGGTGTCGGGACTCTGGGTGGAAGAAGACATGTATGGTTGCCTGCTGTGATGACTTCATTGCATGGGACAACTAATAAATGGGGGTGCGCATCCATAACATTTTCTATTAGTTACAAAAATGCATAGAGCCCTATTTGTTTTCATAACTGTTACAAAAATGAATGAATAAGCAAATTATTGTCATTTGCTTCCATCCATTTTTGTTTTAAAAATTAAAAAGAATTAATCACTGCGCATGTGCAAAACTCGCATGTGTGCCCTTTTCCAAAATGATGTTGACACTGCCAGTGCCATTTTGGAAAAGGCGCACATGAGCAGACCTGCCCAGAGGTCATTTTGCACACACCTGTAATTTTTTAAAAAACTTAATTTTGAATGTAAAGATGGGGGATGGGGAACACACAAATGGTAGGATCATTTACAAAAAAACCCAAATTGAAGGAGTTTTCATAAATTAAAATTAAAAAGGAAGGAGTGCCTTCTGCACACATCTACTAATGAGAGGTGCAACAGAGCAATACATCCAGTTTCTTGAAGTCTGAGATTATCATTATCTCCATGACCTCCCTGAACAAATGTCATCAGTGAGCCAGCTGATCCAAATTTGTTTCCAAAGTAAGGTCTCCTAGGAAGTGCTCAATATGCTGCCATGCTGCCAAGCCAAGTCTCTTAGCATAGATTTCCTGTACAAGGATGAAAATGTGGGTAATTACAGGAGTGCTTATTGTTCTGAGAGCATTCTTGTGTCCTCCGAGTGACACTGGGTACAAGTTACGTCAGTTGGGAGTGTTGGAAAAACAGCTCAGTTAGGAGCAGATGTCACTTCCAGTTTGGGAAGCAGTCAACACGAAGTGAGAAAGTAGATCTGCCCCATTTTCTTTCACTATCAGCACATAAGTTCAGGGATAGATCCAGAACAGCGCAGGCTGTGTGACCACACAGGAGGTCCCCCAATACAGAGGACTCATGAATAAACTTGAAATGGCAACTTGAGTGTGAGAATCACTGGTATCAAATACCAGCTCTCAGAACCTCAAATGTGGGGAGTCTCAGCCTGTGTGTGGAGGCTGAGCCAATTCAGGAGTCGGCTCCCAACAAATGGGGCCAACAAATAAACTAGAAATAATAACATATACGTAACATATGGGAATGTCAGCTCCTGAAGGGAATGTTCTGTTAACAGAACATCAAAAATTAATTATGATCACATTTTCCATTTCCAGTGGGTGTCCATCAAACCTTTGTGTGTCCATCAAACATTTCTATGCTAGGAGGGAGCCCACACCACCATTTCACACAGGGCCCCAACTTCCCTGGATCCAGCATGCTGGTCACTAGGGATGTGTGAAGGCAGTTCGGAGTTTGGACCGAACTCGAATAGTCCAGTCGACCAAACCGAACTTTTGAACCAAACTCAAATTCGACCAAACTGTTCAGTTGAATCCGAACCAGTTCAGAGGCCAAAAAACCCAGTTTTGAATGTACGAACTTGGTTCAGAAGTTTGGAATTTGACTGAACTTGAATTGTTTGGTCGACCGAACTGAACTTTCGAACCGAACTCGACCGAATTTCCGAACTCAGTCCTGTTCGCACATCCCTACTGGTCGCATGACTCATGCTATCAGCCCCTCACATGCAACATTACTGCCCCAGACTCCTTCCTGAGAGCATTGCCAACCTTGTGAAATGAAACTATGGGACATAAGCATCGAAATTCTGGATTTCAAGGTGAAATTTTTGAACATCCATCTTAAAATTATAATCTAAGCCCTTTTATGGCAATAATTGTAGTTGAGTTTTCACCCATGAATTTTCGCACTGTAGATAAGATATAGGCTGCAAAAATAAGAAGTGAGGAATGTGAGGGATGACATATGTGCAAAAAAATTATTTGGTAGTATGCAGTATACTGAATGTGCATGCCTCATTGTTTCTCAGATTCATTATGAAGTCTCCAGGTGGCAGGAAGCAGTTTGACGGGATTGCTACACCTTTAAGAATGCCTCAGGCACCAGCTGGGGTGCACCAGGCAACCAACTGGAAGAGGCTTGACGAGGCCAGTTCTGAAGCAGTGGGGAAAAAATAAATGAAGAGATAGTAGGGAGCATGGTAGGGTACTAGCCCTTTAAGGGCTGGAAGCCTGAAGTGCTAGTCACACCCCCTGGAGCTGTATAAGAAGGGATGAAGCCTGAAGAGGAGGCAGTCTGTGTTTGGCTGTGACCAGAGACACATCTCTGCCTGAGAGTTCTCTCAACATCAACGTTGACTGTGATCCTGAAGGTGAAACTAGTAGCCAGAGGACTAAGCAAAGAGGGCAGCCACTAAAGTGCTTGGGATAAACAAGGACTCTGCAACTGGAGTGCTGGAGACTGGACTCCTGAGGGCTTCTGTCCAGGGTCCTGAAGCAGCCTGAAATAGCCTGTAAATGTGAGTAACCAGTCAGAGGGCTGGCCTGGGACTAGATAGGGCTGAGTTGCCAGAGGATTGTTTTTCTATTCATTGACAATTTCACGTTTCCCTCAAAATTATGGTATGTATTAGCATTATTGTACTCATGGTATCACACATCATACATGGATTAAACTTATTGTATGCCCCTATACTTATCATTATAGGGAGGTGGCATTTGTTCTTGGGAGGGATGGCCTTGGAGTAATACCTGGGGTTTGTAACCCTGCCCCCACCCCACCAGGACCTACTTAAGAAATTGTCTGCCTGGAACTGCAGGGAGCTGGCATTTGTTCCTGGGAGGGCTGGCCTTGGAGTGACACCTGGGTACTCTGTGCAGCACCAGCCTAGGCTGGAGGGACGGAGGGGCAGTGTAGTCATTGTTTTCAGGAACACATTGCCAGTCAGGAGGTTTCCAGTGCACCTTTTGCCAGGTATTGAGGGCCTCCATCTTGTGTTTGATTTGGCTGGGGACAGATTGGGGGTGCTGCTGATATACTGTGCACCTTCCTGTACAGCTGCATCCCTGACTGCTCTTGCTGAGCTGGTGTCGGATGTGGTCTTGAGGTACCTGAAATGTATTGTTTTGGGAGACTTCAACATCCACGCTGAGGCCAGCCTTTATGGGACGGAGAAGGAGTTCATGGACTTGTGTTTGGCCTGACACACGAGAGGGGGCACACTCTGGACTTAGTGTATTTCACTGGCCTTGGGGTTTTTTTTTTTCCAATAATTGGAGGAGTAGATATATCACCCTTGTCATAGATGGACCATTACCTCATGAAGGCATGTGTCCTGTTGTGCTTGAGCCCCCGGCAGGGTGCAGGGCTTATTAGGTTGGTCTGCCATCGGAGACTTATGGAACCAGTGGGGTTCTGGAATGCCCTGGGGGATTTACCCTTGGACCTTGGCAGCTGCATGATCTATGACCTCATGGCCTTATGGAACACTCTCCTGGTGGAGACCATCGGTACAGTGGCTCTCAGGTGTCCGTTCCCCAAGTGGCAGCAGCACAGGCCACCATCGTTTATGAAGGACCTGGGCTGGCTGAAGCATGAGGGTAGGCAGTTAGAGTGGCGGTGGTCATCCTCGAACTGAGGATGACCGATTGCAGCATAGAGCCCATTTGAAGGCCTATGCCATGGCTGTGCGGGGTGCAAAAAAAAGGTTCTCTGCAGCCATCATAGCATCTGTGAAATCACATCTGGTAGAGCTTTTCTGGGTGGTGAGAGGCTTGGTCAGTCCGGTCTGTCTTCACCTGGAACTGGAATCTTCCAGTGCCTGCTGCTATATGTTTGTGTATTATTTTGCAGATAAAATTGCTCGCATTCACCACAACTTCAGTGTTGCCTATTTAGAGACAGTGGCAGAGTCAGAGGTTATGAAGGCCCCGTATGGTCTGGTTTCAAACCCCATCTATAATGTACACGTTGAACAGGAGGTGGGGGGGGACAAAATAGAACCCTGCGGGACCCCTCCTCCCCATGATGATGCCTGCTGATGTGGGGGATGTGCTGGGGGCGGTTGGAACCACAACCTGTGAATTAGATCCATGCCAATCCTGGCTGGTGAAGTCTAGCTGGGAGACTTTGGTGCCATTGCTGGCTGGGGTAATCAGTGCCTCCCCATGAGAGGGCAGGGTGCTGGACGCCCTTAAGGAGGCCTTGATTCGGCCTCTACTCAAGAAACCATCACTTAACATTGATTCTTCTGCCAGCTATTGACCTGTCTCTAACCTCCCCTTTTAGGGAGGGTTATTGTGTGGGTAGTGGCTCAGCAGCTCCAGGTGCACCTGGACACTATCAGTTTTATAGACCCAGTGCAGTCTCGCTTTCGTCCAGGGTATGGCATTGACTGTGCTTGTAGCCTTAGTCGACAACCTCCTCTGAGAATTGGATAAGGGAAAGTCAACTTCATTGATTCTATTAGGTCTGTCAGCGGTGATACCATTGATCATGAGGTGCTGGTGATTCGCCTGTTGGATCTAGCTGGGGTGGACAGAACTGTGCTTCAATGTTTCTATTCTTTTCTGGATGGGAGATCTCAGTGTGTTGTGCTGGGGTACTGTTCATCGTCTCCTGGGGGCCTCCCATGGGGGGCTCGGAGGGTTCTATTTTGTCTCCCCTTCTGTTCAATGTGCACATGCAGCCACTGGGTGAGGTCATGAGGGGGTTTCACTTTCATCTGACCCAGGCCAGGCAGTCTTGGTGCTTTCTCGGTGTTTTATATTGTATTTTATATTTTTTGTATGCCGCCCTGAGCCTTTAGGGAAGGGCAGGATATAAATATAATAAATAAATAAATAAATAAATACTGGTTGGCAACATTGATCCTTTGTATATTGGCACCAAAATTCAAACTTTTCAACCCAGCCACTCAGGGTCAAGGCCACTGAAGGGGGAAAGCCCTCCTCTCTCTTTCTCTCTCTCTGAGCGTTGGACACTTCCTGTCACTGAACTATGGTTTTCTTTGCTCTCCTGTAACTTGATGTTTGTAGACGTTAAGCTCCAGAGAGGTACCGCCAATATGATAAATAGGGCTGCTGGAAACATAGATTATTAATAATACTCATTGCTCTCGAATGGTAGCTGTACCTGCTTTACAATAGTACGAAATACACATGAAACAGTGCCTGCTGCCAGCAGTCAACACAAGCAGTGTAAGAGGGAGCTAACTTTCAGAGGGCTGGAAGAAACGATTATTATTATTTAATGCCATTAGCACCAAACAGCCTCAGCTGACATTAGGGCACCACTGTGCTATTAGTGTCCACACACAGTAAGACTTCCATTTCAAAGAGCTTCATCTAAATAAAAAGACACACAAAGAAAAGAGGGGAAAGTATCATTATCCCTGTTCTTTTTACACATGAGGAGCTAAGGAACAGAGAGATTAAATGACTAACCTCAAATCATATAATAAATCTGTAGCAAAGCAGGAACTGAACTCAGCTGTCCTGAATCCTAGGCTAGGTTAATCACAAGACCAGCTTTGCTCTCTGACCAGTAAAGTTGTGATGATTTAGAAGAGGGATGAGACTGGACAAACTCCAGAATGATTAGGAACATGGGCAGATGATTTGGCCCAAGTTTCAATGTGGACATGTTTGAAATCACAAATTTTACAGTTCAAGATAGTCAATGGAGATTCATGTTTAATGGGCTTATTTTGACAGAACACGAAATCTGCTAAAACTTCAGGAGCGACAGCAAAGAACAATTGCATCTGCTACACAATGTACAGCTTCAAGCAATTATGCTGTCATGACAGAAATATGGTTTTGATGCTTATGGCGTGACAATGTGTGTGTTCTGACCAAGCTCAGTCATCTGTCTAGCTAGTGAGATGGCATGGGACTCTAGCTGTTCCTCTGCTCTGTAGAGGATCTAGCAGAGCCAAGGTCATATTGGGCAGCTTCATAATGAACTGATAGCATTCAGCATGTCAACTAGCATCCAACATCCTACACAGGGGCGTAGCTAGGTTGGAATGGGCCCAGGGACAAGAAATGGACTGTGGGCCCCCCGCCCGGCCCGGTCCATCACCAGAGATTTCGTTATTGCAATTCTTCTCTTGGTTGCATTTGTTTTAATGTTGGTCAGGGTGGCAGTAGCTTTGAATCTTTTCCCTAAGGCTGTTTTATAACTTGCAGAGTTATATGCAGAGGGATATTATTTTTGCCTAAATTTCACAGTCCCCAGCTCCCCCAGAAGAAAAATCCACAGAAGTACATCCCTCTCCCAGCATTTAAGGGGGTGGGGCCGTGGCCACAATCCCCAAAACACTGATGAGCTCATAATCTCCACTCAACTCAATGGGGCTCATAAAAGTTTCGTGCTTGGGTGACTATGTCCAAGCTGCAGCTGACTGCCTACTAAATTTAAAGGGCTAGACCCCTGCAACAAATACTGGGGCATTTTTCCTATCTGGTAATGATTGCCTTTGGGGGAGGGGGTTACAAAGAAAGGTGCTGTTTTGACATATTGCCCATGTAGCACAAGCTCCAGCCTATCCTTATGAGCCATGGGCGGAGTTCAGGCTCAGCACAGAGAAGACAGACTGTTCTAAACAAGCCCAGTGTCTAAGCCCCAGGGCCCAAAATAAAACTTTTTATTTAACAAAATGGTGGATGTTTCCCAACCGAAAGAGCCACTGAAACCTTTACCCAGAACAAGTAGTTGAATCCCTTCCCTCCCACCAAGCCAATACTCCTGGGCACAGCAGACAGAGCCTCAGACCCCCCCC
>QEPC01010816.1:3253813-3266355 GCA_003113815.1 Sphenodon punctatus | reverse complement strand
GCTTTCTCTCTTCCCCTGTCAGTCAGTGTCATCCCAGCACCCACATTCAGCCAGGAACTCGGAAAGCCCCCCCAGGCAAACACGGTCCCTTTCTTACCCCCCATCACGCCACGCCACGCCACACTCTGTCCGACGAGTCCACTGTCTGACTCCGTCCCAGTCCTGGAGGAGCCTGGGCCCCCCGCCGCCACACTGCAAAGTGCAGTGCCTCGCTCGCTCGCGTGCTGTCCTCGCCGTGGCCGCCTGCCTGCCTCATGTGCCGGGCCCGCTCTGGACGCTGACGCATGCGCAATCCAGCGCACAGCACTCACGGACGTTGTGTCAGGGAGGCGGGGCTAAGGCTTGCGGAAGTTGCGGTGAGGGCAGCATGTGTGGGACTGTGGGCCCAGCAGCGGGGCCGGGGGGGGGGGCCCACCTCCTTGTCAGCCAGGCTGCTGAGGTTCCTGACGTCCGCCAGAAAACAAAAAAATTATATATTAAAAAAATGGCTTAACTATCATAGGGGGACGGACTGTGTGGGCCCCCAACCATGGTGGGCCCCGAGACACATGTCCCGCCTGTCCCTATGATAGCTATGCCCCTGATCCTACATGAGTTCAATAGCACACATATTTATATGTGTAAAATAAATCACACATTGATTTGCAACACTGGGGCTGGAGTCAGGCAAAAGACATCGGAAGACTATTTGGTTCTTGGAAAGGAACCCTCCCTCAGAAAACCAGCAAAACCATTTAAAAAAAAAACTTTCCCCATCCTAGCCTATATACTGCCTGATGGAATAGGATCCAACATTTTGTTGGCATGACCAAAACCACCAGTTTTTGTTTTATTTTGAAAATCAATACACTTTACATTTGGATGGATTAGAGGGTTATAAATAGGAGTCATGATCTGTGTGCTTTATGCATGTCCTTCTACTGAGCAGGGCTGTAGATAGCGTGATGACTTTCAGAAATTCTCCTGTAGTTTATGAACCGTCTCTAGTTCTTATTTATGATGGAAATTAAGCCAGTGTAAGTGGCATGGGTATTGTTTACCACTGCTCTTTGACTAAACACTTGCATAAAGTTGCTCAAGAATTTACTTGAATGAAGCTTAAGCATATTGCTGAAATATAAACGGCTGACATCTACATGCCCGGTTGCCCAGAGGATTTTTGGTGTTAACAAAAGTGACAGTGGCCTGCTTAGGCCCAGTTTGGGTGTTGGGGAGGCTCCGTCCTGTCCAGTTTGTTTCAATTAGCTTCAATTTGTTTTACCTACCAATGCAGAGGCTGTGCTTGGAGTGGTGCAGGCGACCAGTTGTGAATTAGATCCGTGCCCATCCTGGCTGGTGCAAGCTGGCTGGGAGATTTTGTGACTGTTCTCCTGGCTGGGGTTGTCAACACCTCCCTTTGGGAGGGCAGGGTGCCTGACTGCCTCTAAACTGTGGTTGTATGACCCCTACTGAAAAAAATATCTCTTGGTATTGACTCCCTGCCAGCTATCACCCCATCGCCAATCTTCCCTTTTTAAAGGGAAGGTTATTGAATGGCTAGTTGCCTCACAGTTTCAGGCACATCTCAATGCTATTGGATTCCTAGATGCATGCCAGTCAGGATTTTTCCTGGGTAGAGCTGCAAACAGACACCCAAAGACTTGGGCACCCCTGAGGAATCTGGGGTGCCTCAATCAACCCATCCTGTTTGGACACCATCCATGCCTGAACGGGACCCAAACAGGACCCTGCTCAAATGCACTGGCTGACCTTTGAAAGTGACAGCCCCCAGACTTGATAGCTGCAGAGCCCAGCTCCACAGCAGTGCCAGCCGGGACTTGTCAGTTGCAAAGGCCACTTCCCCCTCACAGAGTGCCTCTTGGGTGAGAGGTGCTGTGGTGGTGGTGGTGGAGTGTTGGCAGGCCTTTGAAAGTGACAGGCCCCAGCCATGACAGCTGCAGAGCCCAGTTCCACAGCAGACCCAACTGGGGCTTGTCAGTTGTAAAGGCCGTGCCGGCAGGCCTTTGAAAATGACAGGTCCCAGCCAGGGCTCTTCTCTTTCAAAGGCCTCTTCCGCCCCCCCCCCCCCCAGTGCCTCACCTGAGAGGTGCTGTGGTGGGGGAAGGTTGGCTTTGAAAGTGACACACCCTGGCTGGAGTTTTGCAGAGCTGGACTCTGCTGCACTCCCGCTTGCCATTCTCTGGGTAATGCTTGTATTTTCTGGCATCCGGCACACAATTGGTCCTTGGGTAGCCTGTTGGGTGCCCAATGAGGTGCCCGAAAATGCGGGCATTACCCATGGGTACTAATTTTAGTACCTGATGCAACTCTAGGCCTGGGCATGGCATTGATTTGTGGTTGTGGCCTTGGATGATGACCTCTGTTTGGCAATTGACAAAGGCAGTTGTACCCTGTTGATTTTGCTAGATCTCTCAGCAACTTTTGATACAGTTGATCATGGGGTGCTGTTGGAACAACTGTGTGACCTGGCTGGGGTTTGTGGGACTGCTCTTGAGTGGTTCCACTCATTCCTGGCTGGGAGGACCCAGACGGTGGTGATGGGCAGCAGGCTTATCATCCCCTCAGGGGCTCCCTTGTAGGGTCCTGCAGGTTTCCATCTTGCCCCACTCCTGTTCAATGTGTATCTGAGGCCCCTGGGTGAGGTTGTATGGAGATTTGAAGTGAAGTATCGTCAGTATGCTGGCTGATGACACCCAGCTCTATCTCTCTTTTTCATCTGATCCAGGTCCTGCAGCCTCTGTGCTTACCCAGTGCTTGGCTGCCATTGGAGACTGGATGCGGGCAAGCCAATTGGTACTAAATCCAGACAAAACTGAAGTTATGCTAGTTGGCTGGCCATGTAACATGGGGGGCATAGGGACCCCTATTATTGATGGGGTCCAGCCTCCTTTGGTCACTCAGGTTTGCAGTCTTGGGGTGCTCTTGGATCCATTGCTGTTCCTGGGTTGTCAGGTTGTGGCTGCAACCTTTTAAATAAATAAATAAATCAGATTTGGATCTGGCCACCATTGGCCATGCCTTTGCAACCATCCTTGAGGCTAATCTATTGCAATGTGCTCTGTGTGGGGCTGCCCTTGATGACCTTTTGGAAGCTGCTTTTGGTACAGAATACAGCAACCTGTTTTCTGTTGGGGGCGAGTCACAGGGAGCACATTACACTAGTGCTCCAGAGTCTGCACTGGTGTCCAATAGCTTTCTGGGCACAGTTCAAACCTCAAGGTGCTGGTTTTTATCTATAAAGCCCCAAATTATTGGGATCCAGGTGTCTGAAAGACTGCATCCTCCCTCATGTCCTGTTGTGTAGCCTCGGAGGTCAGCTGGGAGCACTCTCGTACAGATATGCTATCTACCGGTGAAGTTCCTGCAGCAAGGCCACACAGAGAGGTATTCCAGTGACTGCCCCACGATTAGGGAACTCCCTTTCCTTGGAGGTACATCTAAATCAAAGCCTGGATGTCTTCAGGAAATGATGTAAGTTTGTTTTTTTTAATTGGCCAGGGGTTTGGTGGGCAGGGATAGGATTGGGCAAGATTGAGTGGGAGGGTTAGGGGTGGGGGGTGGGTGTTTAAGGGGATTTTTTATTGATTGTGAGATATTTTTTTATTTTTTTTTATTCATTGTAAGCTTCCCTGAGCCTTCATGGAAAGGTGGCATATACATATTTTCACTAATAAATATACATTTAAATAAATAAATAATAAATCTCATAGAAAGAGAGGAGAACCCCAAAATGGCTTTTGTCACAATCTGGTTCTCGACTGCCTCTGTGGAATGATAGGGATGAATGGCTGGAAAGGGAATGTTGTTAGTCACATAGTTATGAGACCGGACTCCCTAAAGAAGGTCATGCTCGCTGGACTGATGGAATGGAAAAGCCTTGAGTTGACTGGATTGAGGGCATCAAATATTCGTGGGCAAGAATGTGATGTGAAAAGCAGAGAACAGTACTGAGTGGCATTGGTTGGTTTTGGATGCAAGAACCTGATATGACTTCTTTGAGAAGGCAAGGGGCAAAATCTGAATCATAGAATCATACAGCTGGTGGGAACCTCAAGGCGAATCAAATGTATTTTACAGCCCTCTGCTTGGTACAGAATCTGCTATACCTAGATCAGCTCAGATACATGGTCATTCATCCTACTCTTAAAAACTGAAGTGATGTAGAAGACTCCACAACTTCTCTAAGCAGCTTGTTCCACTGTCTGACTGTTCTCACAGTCAAGGATTTCCCTCTGAGGTTCAGTTTAAATCTCCCTTCCTGCAGCTTTTACCCATTGGCCTCAATCCCAACCCCCCTCCATGCGGGATCCGTGCGCCACATTGTACTTGCAATGGACGTGCGCATGGGTTGTGTGCGACGCACACAGGACATGGGATCAGCCCCATTGTCTCTCCTTCTACCTGCCATAGCAAGGAAGAACAATTGTTCTCCATCTTCTTTGTGCCAGCGTTTCAAATATTTGTAGCTTGTTACCATGTCTCCCTTTAGTTTTCTTTTCTCCTTGCTGAACATACCCAGATCCTTCTATCTCTCCTCCTATGAAACCTATTCAATCCTTCCTGTCTCTTCATATGAAACCCTTGTGGCCCCTCTCAAATAGGATTCTGGTGGCAATGCGCTCCTTCCCCACAAGACAGCCCTGTTACGGCATGTTTCCAAAACAGTTAGTATGACTATGACTATCCTTTGAATCTACAATGGAGAGGAGCTGTAGGTGAATCTCTGAACACTGGATGAAGCAATTCCAGGAGAACATAATGCCAGACTGGATCAGAGCAATGGCCTATCGAGCCCAACATCCTGTCTCTGACTGTGGCCAATCTTGGTTGCTTGGGAGAAGTACCCAACAGGTCTCAATGGGCAATCCAGAATCAAAGAGCTGGTAGGAACCCGCAGGGTAATCAAATGCATTATGTAGCCCCTTCTTGGTACAGGTGGGATTAGGTAGGATGGTTAGGGGAGAGGGGTGTGTGTGTGTGTGTGGAGGGGGGAGTTAAGGGTATTTTCTATTGATTGTGAGATTTTTATTATCATTCTTATTGATTGTAGTCTGCCCTGAGCCTTTATAGAAAGGGCGGCATATAAATTTAAATAAATACATTTTACATCGTTTACTGGACATGAACAGGCTTGGGTTTAGATGAACCTCCAAGGGAAGGGAGTTCCATGACTGTGGAGCAAGCCACCAAGAATGTCTCTCTGAGTGCCCTTGCTGTAGAAACCTCACGGGTAGATGGTATCCGCAAGAGAGTGCTCTTGGCTGACCTCTGCGCTGCGACGGACCATGAGGAAGGAGGAGGTGGTCTTTCAGATACCTGTCTCCCAAGCCGTTTAGGACTTTATTGGTCAAAACCAGTTGTTTACTTCCAGTTCCCGAGAGTAAGAAGTTACGTCCCCTAAACTTACTTGTCTAATAACGGTCAATGGACCCACTCTCCAAGAACTTCTCCAATCCTTTTTTAAACTCAGCTATACTACTGGCCTTGACCACATCCTCTGGAAACAAATTACACAAGTTAATTGTGCATTGAGTGAAAAAATACTTTATTTGGTTTGTTTTAAATCTGCTACCAGTTACACCGCATTCACACCTGTGGCGACTGGCCTTGCACAGATTTTGGCTCCAGGAGAAACTGCGAGAGCCAAAAACTGCGCAGAGTTTAGCCCTCTGCCCAGAAGGCTTTGCCAGAGATTACCCGGAAGAGTACAGAGGAGAGAAATCTAGCTTTGCACTCTTCCGGGTGATCTCCGGCAAAGCCAAATTGGGGCGGGGGGAGCTTTCACACCGGCTGAACTCTGCGCAGATTTTGGCTTGTGGGAGCCGAAATCTTTGTGCCACCGCAGGTGTGAATGTGGTCTTAGTTTCATGGAGACTCCCATAGCTCTAGTGCTATTTGAGAGAGTAAATAATAGAGCGTGGGGAGCGAGTGGCATCAGTGCTCTCCTTCTATCCACTCTGAAAATTTTCTAGCAGCACTCAGGTCTGTTGTAAAGGGCCCCACCAAGGAGAACATTTTCAGAGTGGGTGGGGGTGAAGTCCTGGCCCATTGATCCTTAAAACTTCCTTCCTGGTGAGGTTGCTGCCCCTCCTGGGGCCTCACTTGGGGCTTGGGCAGGACTGCAACCTTTGCTGAGCGAGGCTGCTGGCCAGACACCTTGGGAGGCCTGTCACTTAGAAAGACCCTCCATCCCTTACCCTTAGGGGCGAAACAATTGGGCCATTAGCCCATGTCTGTCACAGCCTTGCTATGCCATTGCTATTTCAGTTATTTGGGGATCATTAAAGTCTGCCCTGCACAGATTTCCACCTGAGCTCTCTCCGCTTCTTTTCTATCCTCTATATTAGGATACCCTAATTCCCCCGAATTAACGACATCCTTTGGAGATGCCTCGGCCCAAACCATGAGCTCCTCAGCACCTGTTAGCTTTCTCCTGGATTCTAGTTTTAAAACTGCTCTATCGCCTTTAAATTTTTTAGCGCCAGCAGCTGGGTTCTATCTTGGTTAAGGTGGAGCCTATCCCATTGGTATAGGCTCCTCGTTCCCGAAAAGGTTCCCCAGCTCATAATGAACTTAACCTCTCCTCCCTGTACCATTGTCTCATCCATGCATTAAGACTCCAGAGCTTAGCCTGCCTCTGGGGCCTGCGTGTGGAACCGGGAGCATTTCTGAGAATGCCACCCCTGAGGTTCTAGACTGCAGTCTCCTACCTAGAAGCCTAAATTTAGCTACGTCATTGGTAATCACATGTACTATGACAGATGACTCCTTCCCAGAACTCACTGTCTTTGATTATCTGAAACCTGCAATCATGAATAAATAGTGGAAAAATACAGAGGGTGAAATGGACAAAAAGAGGGGGAAAAATCCAGGCTGACTTAGCAACTTTTTGCATTTCCGTTGTGCAGAGTGAACTCCAGAATTCTGACAATATGTTTGATGCCTTCTGTAAAATCCCATTTTAATCAGCGATGACAGTTTGACATTTTTCCAGATGCTTAGAAGCACTAAACAGTCAAACATCTCAGTAGGGCATGGGTTGGCATGCTGGGATATGTGTAAGCTTTAACTTCCCTCCCACTCATTGGCTTACCCTGGTATTCGAAGAACAGGAGGGGTGGGGGGTGAGGAAGAATAGCGCTTTGCAGGTTTCATACCAGCTTGTGCCATCTGTGTTCTTAGCCCTGTCTTGTAAAAGTAAAATCTTCACTGGGAAACTGTATCCAGATACTGCCAGCAAATATCATTCTCAGCAGTCAGGGAGAGTTTTACTTAGAAAGTACCTGATTCCTCTCTGAACCCCTTGTGGTTTTGCATGCTAAAGGGGCAGTAAATAATTTAAACACACTGTCAAAATTACAACAAAATGCTAACGAGAAGAAAGGGAGCAACATTGATTTAGAAAGGGTCAAGAGGGGTAATGGGCAAGGACAGCAGCAGGTAAACTGAAAAAAACCCAACACACCCATTTTTTGCAAGAGGAGGCATCTGCAGTAGCCCTTGGATCGTGCCAGTGGAAGCATATCCTGTCGTGCATGTCAGGCCCTTCCATCCAAGTTATGGTTGGACTTCTAGGACTGGTCTGGAAACAGGGGTGGCCACAGGACAGAGCAGGTGGGGCAGCCACCCAGGGCACTGCAGTGTGCGGTGCAAGAAGTGTTTGGTCCGGTAGCCTCAGGAGCAGGAGTGAGGTGGCACTTACTGTGGGAGATGGGAAGAACTCTTTCTTCTGAGGGAAGCCTTTAGTAGGGATGTGCACCAGAGCCCCATGTCATTTTTCATTTTCGTTATTGTTGTCCTTATCAAAATGTGTTTTATCGTTATCGTTATAACGACAATGTCATTTTCTTTATTGTTGTTATCAATACCGATTTCAAACGAAGATTTTATTTTCATTACCGTTATAGATATTGATTTTTGGTCTCATGATCTTGTGAGACCAAAAATTGGAAACGGTATTTCAATCACATGTGGTGGCATGGTGTCTGTGTGGCTTGTGTGAAGTGAACTTGTGTGTGAAATTGGTTGTGAGCTTGTGTGTGTGTGTGTGTGTGTGTTGTAGCTATGTGTGTGTGTGGTTTATGCATGTCTGTGCGCGAGGATGGAAGGTGAAGGAAGTGGTGGTGGTAGGAAATTGAAAATGAAACTGAGGAGGAAGCTTAGGGTGGAGGAGGAACAAATGGAGGCCCAGCTTGGACCATCTGGTGAGGTGGTGGAGGTGGGCTCCTCACCAGAGGAGGAAGAGGGCAGAGGAGGTGCCAATGCTGCCAGGTTTGTAAAATATATTTTTGTTTATTGTTCCATATAACTTTGAGGACAAGAAGAATACTATCCTTTAGAGTGAGCTTGCAGGTGTGTGGGTGGGGGGCAGTCAGGCACAAACAGTGGGCATCAGCAGGTGGAAGTGGAGGGGCAGGATTTGCACATGTCTTATTTCTGGGTCTGACAGAGGGGTGTGTGTGCTCTTTTAGCAGTCAGGCATGAGCTGCAGCAGCAGCACCCACCCAGAGACATGCCAGCCAGGGTCTCAACTTGCCAACAGTAGTGCCCCAGGAAGGGCAGGATTTGCATGTGTCTTATTTCTGGGTCTGCCAGAGGGAGAGAGAGACAGAGAGGGGCTCTTTCAGCAGCAGCAACCAGAGTCTCAACTTGCAGACACTACAGCACCCCAGGTGGTGGTGGTGTACATGGGAGAAAGGGAAAGAGGCGAGTAGGCAGCACTGCAGCACCATTCATCCTCTTAGTGTGGGAGAATGGGTATTGGTCTGGGAAGGACTAGAGGCATCACCATGAATGCATGATATTATCTAGGTGTTTATGTGTTCCTGTTTCAAAACGGGTAATGATAATGACTCTGCTGGTCCAGGCCCATCAAAGCGGACGTCTCAGGGCCACACCAGGCTGCCAGCCACCCCCGGCGTCCGCTTTGGACTCTGCGAGACAAGCAGGGACAAGAGCCCCTTGCTGCCACCGGGTCCTGAGGAGGCCGTGACATGGGGAGCCAGGACAGAGCAAACAGAAGAAACCCCGGTGGCGATAGCACAATCTGCAGCACCAAGTGATGCTGCACAAACAATGATCCCGCCCACAACTCCATTGCCCATGGCGGCGGCACCTGCAGGCACCGCGGGACCTGCGCCCATGCCCCCCAAGAGCCTCAAGCCCTTGAACGTCACCTGGTGCCATGGGTCCGTTCCTGGCCATGCCNAACAGAAGAAACCCCGGTGGCGATAGCACAATCTGCAGCACCAAGTGATGCTGCACAAACAATGATCCCGCCCACAACTCCATTGCCCATGGCGGGACCTGCGCCCATGCCCCCCAAGAGCCTCAAGCCCTTGAACGTCACCTGGTGCCATGGGTCCGTTCCTGGCCATGCCCCCACCGCTGTTACACTGCTCAGAGCGACTGCGGGCATGTACAGGGGTGGGGTATTGGACTTAAACACCGGTGCCATATTCAGAACAGCGCTGGTGATTTCAGAGAAACCGGCCCCCTTGTGTTCGACTCCTTGACTGCTGTGTGCCTAGCAATTGTGGGTGAGTCCTTCCCACACCCACTGTCACTCTCCGCTCACTCTCGTGTCAACCAAGGGAAATTGCAGGGAGGAAGGTCCACTCGAACGGATAGGGGAAAATGTCCACAATCGCTAGGCACACAGCAGTCAAGGAGTCAAACGTAAGGGGGCCGGTTTCTCTGAAATCACCAGCGCTGCTCTGAATACGGCGCTGGTGTTTAAGTCCAATGCCCATGGCGGCAGCACCTGCAGATGCCGTGGGACCTTCGGCTACGACCCCAAGAGCCTCAAGCCCTTGAATGTCACCTGGTGCCATGGGTCCGTCCCTGGCCACGCCCCCGCCACTGTTACGCTGCTCAGAGCGACTGCGGGAATGTATGGGGGTCCCCCCCTTCACTATCACGTAATTCCTTTGTGTGTGAGTTTTAGGGTGTGTGGGGGTACCTTGTGGCCTCTCTGGGTCAGGGTGCCCAATGATGATAGAGGCCTGTTCTCTTTAACTAGAGGTAAGGGCTAACACTGTATCCTGATGGGCACTGTCGTTCCCCCACTTTCCTTACAACCAGAGAGTGCCTTTCACTGGCTGATACCGCGCAGCTGAGGGTGTGAGAGTTGGTTCCCCCGATCTGCCCCCTCCGCCGGTGACACAAGCGAACAAGGTCTGAGGTATGGAAATATTTCCATACCCTGAAAGGCGGATTCGCAGAATGCAAGGTAAGGCACGGGGGCTGGAACCGGCAATGGATTCCCCTATGACCTGTTAGGAAGTCCCCCTCAGAGAGGGAGATTGGCCAGCCACCCACTTGTGGAGACAGAATGCAGGCAGGACTTGATAGGCCATTGGTCTGACACAGTATGACACTTCTTATGTTCCTATCTTTTTATGTTCTTTAGATCTGCACCAAAAATTCAAAAGGGAAACACAGGGGACCATGTTGCGGCTGATTGCCAATATTGAAACCGTCCACCTCATAGAGGTGACGCGAGATGCGTCTTGGGATGGCAGGAGCAGGGAGGAACATAGGGGGGAGGAATGCACGCCAGAAGAGGCACCGTGCCAGTCCTTCCCCATTCAGCTCTTCTGAGGGTTGTCCAGCCCCCCAGCAAGAGGAAACCCCCGAAGCAAGGGCATTTCAGGCTTCACTGCGGAGGCCTGCAAAAAAAGTTATGTCGGGCTTCAAGGCCCACACCTGAAATGTGGAGGACAGGATGGTGGAGTGATCTGAGGAGTTCCAAATAAGGGAATGCCAGGCTGAGGCATACAAGGAGTACCTCAGGACTGAAAAGGATTCCATGGAATCTTTCCACCAGTCCGGTGGCATGGAAGGCATCCATGATGGGGGCCCTAGACATTACGAGGCGACATGGGGCAGAGGTGGATGATGTGCCCACACCTCGGTCCGGCGCACCATTGTCCCCTTTCCCCCACATTCCTGGGAACAGGCCCACAGAGCCCTAAGTTATTTTTATATGTCTTTTTATATTGTTAAAGTTTGATTTTTTAAAAAAGTTTAAAATGTTTTTTCAAAGGTTTTTATAAACGTTATATTTGTTACCATCTTTTAGCCCTCTGTGCTTCTTCTGGCAGGTGGCAGAATCTCATTGTATATACAGCTTGTCAGATCACTACCTGACAGCAGCAGCACATGTAGCGTATTAGCTAGGGATGTGCAATCGTGGTTCGAATGTTCGGCGTTCAGTCCGAACTCAGCATGTTCGGACGACTGAACCGAACGTGGAACCCTCCGAACAGTTTGGGCGTGTTCAGATGAGTCTGGGCAGCGTTTGGGTGGGAAAAACCTGGCTGGCAGGCCTGGGGGGGCGGGGGGGGGAGTCATCTGAGGAGGGGTGGAGAGGCTTGGACTAGCAGCCAGCCTGTCCAATCACCATCCCTCTTTTCCTCAGATCATTGGCTTGGCAGTCTGCGGTTGGTCACGAGCTAGGCTGCACAGAGCCAATGGGGCTTGTGGTAAGGCAGGTGCAGCAAGTAACAAAAGTAATTACCCTCCCTCCCCCCCTTTCTATATCGTTCTGAGCTAGCCACTGATCCTGTCAGCAGGTGTTTTCAGAACTCTCCCTCTCCCAGCAGTTTGTGTTACCTCCCAGTCCATTGCCATCCTCCTCCTATTTCACCCAATTCCACACATTTACCTCATAGTTTCATTTATTTAGATTAAATTGATTTAGGTGGTGGTTTTATTTTTTTACCCCTCCCTGTGTTCTTTCTCCCTCCCTTCCATTGAATCCTTCCCTCCTCCCTGTATATATTCCATACCTGATTCCCTTCCCCTGTGTTTGGATTTATTTAGAGTGGCATTAGATTGATTTAGGTTTCATTTCAGTATTGTACCCCTCCCTGTGTTGTTTGTTGTGAGCTGTTTGTGTCCCCCCCCATCCTTGTGTGTGTGTGTGTGTGTGTGTGATATATATGAGAGAGAGAGATTAGATAGTTGTAGGAGTTAACTTAGTTATAGAGATCGATAGAGTTGGTGTGTAGTGATTCAGTTTTAATATTTTATAGTGTGTTTGTAGGACTGGGCCTTTGTAGATATAAGATAATATTCCATTTAGTTCCATAGGTTTTAGAATAGTTAATAGCAGTTAGAGTTAGTGTAGATATATATATTAGATTCCAAATTTGAATAAATAAATTTTTTAAAATATAAAATCTTCCTGTGCATTATTTGGGTGGGAGAAATGGAGAAGGGAAGCAGGAGAGGCCAGTTTGCTGCCCATAAGCAGGACCCCGATTCTTCCGCGGAATTAAAAAAAAAATTCCGCGGGAGTCAGGGCTCAATTCTGCACCGCGGCGTGATTTACCATGCGGGGGTGTGTGTGGTTGGCTTGCGTCCCCCCCCTCCCCCTGCACTGGTCAAACCTTCAGGGCTTCCCAGCTGCCAGGGTTTCCCCTCCCCAGCTGCCGGGGCTTGCTTGACTCCCCCCCCTTTTAGAAAAGGAATTGCCTTACCAGTGATAGCAGCAGTAGCTGCTCCATCCAGCGCGCTCATACTTCCTGACCCCTCCC
>QEPC01010816.1:3235794-3253625 GCA_003113815.1 Sphenodon punctatus | reverse complement strand
CCCCCCCCTCCCTTCCTCCCTTTTAGAAAAGGAATTGCCTTACCACAGTGATAGCAGCAGTAGCTGCTCCGTCCAGCGCGCTCGTACTTCCTGGCCCCTCCCGACGGGGTGTCTCAGGGCAACACAGCCGGATGACGTCATCCGGCTGCGTCGTCCTGAGAGGCCCCGTCGGGAGGGGACAGGAAGTACAAGCGTGCTGGACGGAGCAGCTGTTGCTGCCATCACTGGTACGTTAATTAAGTATCTAAACGGGGGGGAGGCAAGCCCTGGCAACTGGGGAGGATGGGGAGGGGAAGCCCCGAGGGTTTGTTCATTCCCCTTCCCCCGTGAAATCTCCTGCCCCACGTCCCCGCAGCGCAGGCTAGAAATTCTGTGCTGGGGTAAGCGGGGCAGGAGATTCCGCCGGGGGAGGGGAATTCTGCAGGAAATCTGTGAATCGCAGACCCGCGTTTCCCTCGGGGCCCTGCCCATAAGGAGGGCAATGGGGCACGTCACAGAGGTGACAGGGGCCGTGCCAGCAGAGTGGCAGCAGGCAGCAGCAGCAGCCCGAGCCCATCACCACACCCCAAACTCCCCAGGCCTGATTTTGTCAGACAGGCTTCAGAGGCTCCCAGCAGTGGCACTAGGGGTGTGGTTCGGTGGCATCTCCTGCCAGCGTTGTCCACTGCCACGCAGGGCACTGGAAGGCCTGCAGTCCAGGAGGCTGCGGCTGTCTCTGCTGCGGTTGCAGGAGCAGGTGCAGGTGCTTCGGGGCCGGATGTTCCTCATGGACCACCAATGTCCCCCATTATTGATGTGATCCCCAGCAGTCCAGGGCTGGTGGATCCCACCCCGGCTGCTAGAGGCAGGGCCCTATCCCCAGGAAATGGCAGCAGGGAGAGGAGCAGCAGTAGCAGCAGCAGCTATAGGGGGCACAGGGAGAGTGGCAGCAGCATGGGCAGTCGATCAGTCTCAGGGTCCCAGTACTCTCCTTTGTGGGACATATCTCAGATTGGGGACAGCGAGGCAGACACTAGTCCTGCGGAGGAGATGTCTGGTGCTGAGGTGATGGCTGTCCCTCCAAGAGCTGTGTCGCCACCATGCTCTGCCCCTCCCATCAGCGCTGGCAGTGGTGCATCAACCAGTGCAGACCAGATGGCAGGAGGGGGCAAAAAGTCCTCCGTCTGGGTGCATTTTAAGTTGGTGCAGGCGGATGATCCCAGGGAGGTGCAGTGCACTTTGTGCCAGAAGGTGGTGAAGCATTGGCAGGTGCTCACCAACCTTGGCACAACTGCCATGGCAAGGCACCTGAAAGGATGCCACAGCACTGTGCTGCTACAGGCAGGCAGGGGCAGTGGACGCCAGCGGGTTCCCGACTGCAGCGGCCAGTCATCTGCCTCCCATCAGCGGGCAAGCATCCTCGAGCAGCTACCTCTAGCAACAGGAACGGTATTGCTGCTAGGGGGCAATAGCAGCAGCAGCAGCATCAGTGCACCATGGAGGAGCTGGGATGGGAGCAGCTGCCAAGTCCATCAGCAGCTGCAGGACGTGGAGGGCGGCATGGCTTTCAACTGAAAGCCATGTGCATGTTGGGGGAAATGATAGCGCTAAATGGGCAGCCCTTCTCAGTGGTCGGGGACATGAGGTTTAGGCACCTGATTGGCTTCTTGGCCCCCCAGTTTAAGCTGCCCTCGCGCATCACCCTGAGTCGGCAGGTGCTGCCAGCCCTGTACTGGGCTTTAAAGGAATGGGTGAAGGAGCAGCTGGCAGGGGCTGGGAGTGCCACCATCCACTTCACCACCGACCTGTGGTCGAGTCAAAATGCGCAGCACGCCTACTTGGCAGTGAAGGCGCACTGGTGGCAGGACCTGGAGGCAGCATTTGGGAGTGGCAGGAGGGGTCCTGAAGCAGGATATAGGTGAGCCCTTTTTCAGACAGAAGGCATGGATGCCCCCCCCCCATGCTCAGAACATCGAGGCAGCCCTGACTGCCATGGTGAGGGAGTGGGTTACGTCAGGTGCTCCCTTAACCAAGGGGAGTGTGATGATGGGCAACGCGGCCAACATATTGAGGGAAGTCAGCGAGGGGGGCTATACCAGCATCCCTTGCACCACACACACCTTTCACCTGGTGATCAGGGACGCTCTGAGCTTGGGAGAGAAGGGGATTGGGGAAGGCACCCTTAGCTCCATGAGCAAGTGGGGGAGGAAGCTGGCTGGTTTCTTTAACTGGAGCGTGAAGGGCAATGACCTACTCTGGGCGAAGCAGGCAGACCAAGGCTCCCCAGTGCACCAGCTGGTGGAGGATGCGTCCACCAGGTGGAATTCTATGTTCCTGATGCTCGAGCGGCTTCTCGAGCAGAAAGCCCCCTTGCATCAGGTTCAACTGGTGACGGACAGCGGGCCACCTTCAGGGTACAATGGGGCAGAATGGGAGATCCTGGCTCACACTGTCTTCATTCTGAGACCGTTCCTAGATGTGACGGAGACCATCAGTTCCTCCATGGCCACCATCAGCCAGGTGACCCCTCTGGTCCAGAGTCTCCTCAGGAGGCTGGAGGAAATTCTCCAGGGGTGGGATTCTCCAGGGGCGGGATTGTGGCCATCAGGGTAAGAAACTGGTGGCTGAGGTGGTTGCCCTGGTGTGGCAGCTGAAGGCAGGGCTGAAGACACGGTTTGATGAGCTCCTGCAGCGGGACGAATATATCTTGGCAACCATGCTATGCTGGACCACAGGGTCAAAGGCAGTGTGGCACACCAGACACAGTTCTATGGCCACTGGAAGGATGAGCTGGTGGAAAGGGTCTGGCAGGCAGAAAGGGCTCTGGAGGATGCACGGCAGCAGCAGCAGGATGCCCCTGGGGATGGTGGGAGTGGGAGCAGCCACCCCTTTCAGCAGGTGGGGTCTATCCCTGCCCCCAGTCCTAGCAGTAGTCGCACCAGTAGCAGGCTGAGCAGCAGCAGCTCATATGTGCAGGCCACTCTGGCAAGCATGGGCCCATGCACAGCAGGGCAGGCAGCGTGGCTGAGGGCAGTGGTGGAGGTGGTGCCAAAGGAGTTACGTGAAGGAGTACGACAGTGCCTCAGCAGCAGTGGAGAGCTACCTGAAGGAGGAACTGTGCATCAATCCCAGCAGTGGTCCCTTGGCCTACTGGGCCAGCAAGACCATGTGGCTGGCCCTGTCAAATGTGGCCAAGGGTCTGTTGTCCTGCCCACCAACCAGTGTCCCCAGCGAGCAGGTGTTCTCTATAGTGGGAGACATTTGCTCACTGCACCACCTGAGACTGGGGGCCAAGTTGGTGGAGCAGTTGCTTTTCATCAAGGTCAACCTTCTGCTGCTGGGATTCCCCGAGCTGCCCCTGGACATGGATTGATGGTGCAGTGGCACATGCCATCCCATGCCAGGAGCAGTCTTGGAACGGGACTCCACCTCAATCTGGGCTGCTGCTGCTGAGGTGCTGTTCCTCATGCCCAGTGCCCGCCCTGCCTCTCTCTCTTACACATACTAGATGGCCTCGGCTGGCCTATCTGACTGACCTCATGACACCGGGTGGCATTGGAAAGCTGTAAGCCTGCCAGCCAGCCCCTGGCTAGACGATCTCTGCCCACCTCTCTGACTGACTCTCTATCGCTGCACAGTCTTTGCCAGCCTATCTGAGCACCCTGCCAAGATCCCAGCCTGTCTTTCCTACTGCCTCTCATGCCATGATGCCTGTCTGCCCGCCCTGGTTGCCAAGCTCAAACCCTGCCTCAACCTGCCTTCCACTGCTCAAGTCAAGATGCCTGTCTGTCCGCCCTGTTTGCCATGATCAAAGCCTGCCTCAGCCTGCCTTCCGCTGCTCATCCTACGCTGCCTGTCTGCCCACCCTGTGAGCAAAGCTCGAACCCCGTCTCAGCCTGCCTTTCGATGCTCATGCTAAAGTGCCTTTCTGCCTGCTCTGGCAGCCCTGGGTGATGTGCCCCACTGGCCTGGTAATCCTGCTGCTGCTGTCTGCTGGTCTATGGATTCTCTGCCCTGGAAAATCCAAATGTGCCCATGCAATCCTGCTGCTGCCATCTGCTGCTGTATGGGAGGTCTTCCCTGGCAAATCCTACCATCCTGGCTCCATGGGTGCCGCACACAGGCAAATCCTGCTGCTGCCGTCTCTGCTGTTCCATGGGTTCTGTGCCCAGTCAATCCAATGTCTGCTGCTACTACTGCCACCTCTGCAGTGCCACAGACTCTGTTCCCTGGTCATCCAATCTATGCTGCTGTTGCTGATGCTACCTCTGCTGTGCCACGGATACTGTGCCCGGGCAATCCAATGTCTGCTGTTGCTGCCAATGCTGCCTCTGCTGTGCCATGGGTTCTGTGCCTGGCAATCCAATTTGCACTGCTGGTGCCTCTGGTGCCTCTGAGGTGCCATGGGTACTGTGCCCTGGCAATCAAATCTCTGCTGCTGCTGCCTCTGCTGTGTCACGGGTACTGTGCCCCGGCAATCCAATGTCTGCTGCTGGGTGGCCATGTGATTCATGAATGGGCAAGGCTTGACCAATTTGCAGTAGATTTTCTTGAGATCGGTCTAGTACGATGCAAGCCTGCAATGCCCGGCCAAGTAGGGGTGCCAGCCACCAAGCCCTGGCTGGGCCTCTGCCGCTGCTCCACCGATGTCAGCCAGCCTGCATTGCCCAGCCAAGGATGTGTGCCAGCTGCAGTTACTGTGCCCTGGCAATCCAATGTCTGATGCTGGTGGTGGTACTGCATGTCAGCCATTTGCTCCTCACTCTTGTAGACGGTCATAGCTCAGATGAGTGCACCAGCGGGCGGGGCTGGGTGTCCATGAGATTCACCACCAGGCAAGGCTTGACCAATTTGCAGTAGAGCTTCTTGAGATTGGTAGAGTCTGATGTCAGCCTTCAACGCCCGGCCAAGTAGGGGGGCCAGTCACCAAGCCCTGGCCAGCCAATGTCTGCTGCCGCTGAATGACGCCTCTGTTTTGCCACGGCAATCGCAGATTAGAATCTCAGATGAGAATTGATTCCTTGAACAGCTAGAGAATTAACATTCAAGGTGAATTGGGAAGTGTACAGAAATCAGAAAAATGAGAATTAATTAAAACAGGAAGCCAGTTTAATGATGTCTGGAAAGACCTGCTTAATCAAATGTTACACAGAGACTGACCACAATGATCCCATAGCCTGAATGCATTATAAATCTTCACCTGCTTTAAGAAAAATTATATAGGATCAATTGGATGAAATGCAATCAATTTCTGCTACTGTGCCCCGGCCATCCAATGTCCACTGCTGCTGCCAATGCTGCCTCTGGTGTGCCATGGGTTCTGCTACTGGGCCATCCAATGTCAGCTGCTGCTGTCAATGTTGCCTCTGCTGTCTGTGCCATGGGTTCTGTGCCCCGGCAATCCAGTGTCAGATGCTGCTGCCAATGCTGCCTCTGCTTTGCCATGGGTTCTGCTACCAGGCCATCCAATGTCAGATGCTGCTACCAATGCTACCTCTGCTGTCTGTGCCATGGGTTCTGCTACCGGACAATCCAATGTCTGCTGCTGCTGGCAATGCTGCCTCTGCTGTCTGTGCCATGGGTTCTGTGCCCTGCAAATCCAATGTTACCATGAACTCCCTGGTGAATGGGGCTTCCTCCCTTAGCCACCCCTCCACCATGGTGTCCAAGGCTCCCCTTATGTTGATGACTGTGTGGCTCTTGTCAAAGACCTGGGCATGAAGCAGGGTCCACCTGTACCCTGCCCCCTCACCTCCGCTTCCTGCTGCTCCTTCTCCTGCCACCTGCAGCTGCCACCAGTGAGCAGTCAGAGCCAGGTAGGCATGTTGTGCCTTTTGACTGCTCCAAATGTCTGTGGTGAAATGCACAACTGCCCCACCTTCCCTGACCAGTTGCTCCCTCACCCGCTCTCTGGTTGCCTGGTAAAGGGAGGGCACCACCTGCCTGCTGAAGGTGGTGCATGAGGGAAGCTGATACTGGGGTGCCAACAGTGCCAGCAGCCGGTGGAATCTCTGGTCATCCACAGTGCTAAATGCAGGGGCAGATTGGCCATTGAACCCACCGGTAGGATTCCCAGTGGGCCGGGCTGGGCTGGAGGGCCAGTCCCACTGTCTTTTTTTAATTTAAAAAAATAAATAAAAAATTGTTGGTCCCAACCCCTGTCGGGCTGGGTGGGGGGAGGCCTCACCTGCCTGAGTGCCTCTCCCTCCTAGGAGCAAAGCAGCAGCTACAGCAGCAGTGGGGAGTCGATCAGGCTGGGAGATAAGGCTGTGTTTACAAACACAGCTCCTCCTCCCCACGTGCTGATCAGAAGGTTGCTACCTTGTAAAGAAGGTTCTTTGAGATGGCTCCTGCGCTCTGCACACACAGAGCACTTGTGGAGCAGGTGACTCAAGGTAGGGGAGGATGGAGCCTCAGCCGTGGGGCAGCAGGTAGGGCCTGCTTGGGGGGGNGTGGTTTTGGTCTCTTTGGGGCTGGGGGCCTGGTGGGGGCTGGGGGGACCTGGCCTGGGCGGCTGGCTTGGGGCCTTGTGGGGGGGAGCCTGGCTGGGGGCTGAGGGGCTGGCTTGGGACCTCATGGGGGGACCTTGTGGGGGCTGGGGGTCTGGCTGGGGGGCTGGCTTGGGGCTGGGGGGGGAGCCTGGCTGTTGTTATCATTATTGTAATAACGAAAACGACAAGCACATGCCTAGCCTTTAGCCCCTGGATGTTGCTTCTGTCGGGTCCTTCTTCCACCCTAGCCCTGGCCCTACCCATGAACTCTACCCCACCAAGTCTGTCCAAACAAAATAGCAAAGTCTAGAAATGAGTCCAGGGGGATCAATACCAGGGAGAGAGTACAATAGAGGCCAGGGCTTTTGTGAAAGGCAGGGATGGGAAGTAGGACTTGAGAGGATACAGGCAAGATGCAAAGCTGGAAACAGACAGGCAGGAAAGCAGGTTCAGGAACAGGTGAACAGCTAGGCTGAAAGCAGGTTGGAGACAGGTTTTGAAGCTGAAAAACAGGCTAGCATAGACTCATTGCTCAGTCAAGTCTTCTGTTCCAGCTTGGTGGTTCTTAGTGGCAGCAGTCAATCAGAAGCACTGTGAGCAGGGAATCCTCTGAAAATCATGATACAGTGGCCAGAGGCTGTGTTCCCCTGAACTACCAGTGCAGCTGAGAGGTAGTAGTGTGGCTAGGGTTTCTGCCTTTAGAGTCGGCTGGTCTGGGCTCAAAACAAGAGACAGTGTCTAGATCTTTGCAGCTCATCAACGTCTACAAAGAAGATTTGTTCACCTGCAGACATAAGGCAAGCTAGTGGCTTCCTTGAAAAATGCAGGGGGTAGAAGTTCATCCAAATGAGCCAATCTGTTTTAAATAGGAGCAGGTACCTTGTAAGTCAATCAGATCTTGCAAGTGAATGGCACAGTGTGGTACATGCTACATCACATATGATTCTACCTTTTTGTCCCTCTGTACTAAAGACCTTTGTGGTGTCCCACAAGACTAAGGCAGCTGGTGGGCATAGGAAATTTATTACTGCAGTAGCATCCCTTCACTGTCTGGTCACATCAAAGCCTTGTATCCTCCTTCGCCTACATGAGCCTATATAATCTTGTCCACGACTATGGCCCTTTTCATGTGGATGCCCCCCATGTGCGTGGGGGGGGGCACCCATGTGAACACCGCAGTAGGTGCGGAGGCATGGGGAGCGCCTGTGGGAACACCGTGGGTGGGGGTGCATGCACACTCCTATGCTCCACCCATCACCCACGCATGGAGTAATGGGCAACAATGTCGGATGCTTCGTGCATGGAGATGGGTAGAGGTGGATGGGGGTCCATGGGAATGCACCCCCGTGCACCGCCCACCCACCCATCGTGCTACCCCCCCATCCCCCCACCCACTGCAGCATGTGGGAAAAGGGCCTATATTTCCTGCTATTTCACTCTTCTTAGCCTTTGGCCTTACTACTCCCTTCATCATCTGATCTTTCTTGTTTTTGTCCATATCTCCTAAAATCCTCTTTGGGCAATTTCTCTGCTTAGAAGATTCTCCCAGATCTTGTCGACTTAGCACTTCCTTTCTTCCCAGTTTTTCTCAGATTGAAAGTTCTTGGGGGCAGGGAATGCATCAGTGTCCTTATACAACAGTGTGTACATGCAAAGTAAAGGGGAACAGGAACAGCCCTTACCCGAACTGGGGGACATGTTTTCTTTTTTGTCTCATGAAAGGAGTCTGGATATGGGAGAATCATTAAACATGTGTCATAATAAAGAATGAATTGAGAGTAGGGAGAGGGTAGGGTATACTGTACCAACTGTGTTTATTATGTATTGGTTTATGTATCTATTGTAAATTTTGCAATCAGCATTCTGTGGAATCTTTATCACACCTTATTTTTGACTGCTGCTTATATAAGAATATTAATGATATCATTCTAAAGCCTGTTTTGACGAGCCTTGTGGCCTGTAGCCAACATCAGACCCTTGTGAAACTTCTCAGAGATATAGATCCTGTTATATCAGCTCAAGTTGGTAAATTCTGTCATAGTTATTAAGATGAGAAAAGCTGCCCATAGTGATTAATCAGTTCTTACATGGGGATTCCCCCACAATTTTGTATTTGTGTATTATATTGTTATGTTTTGTTTTGTGTCAGCAACTACTATCACAATAAAGTTATGATGCGGATGGTTTATGTATCACTAACAGCAATAGTCAGGGATCTGTGGCTCTGTCCATAACTGGTTCTCCTCCTACCTCTCTGACCGCTCCTTTAATGTGTGTCTCTCCAACTCCGCCTCCTCCTCCTTCCCCCTCTCAGTTGGTGTTCCTCAAGGCTCTGTTCTTGGCCCTCTCCTCTTCTCGATCTATACCTCATCCTTAGGCAAACTCATTGCCTCCCATGGCTTCCAATACCACCTCTATGCTGATGACACTCAACTCTATCTCTCTACTCCCTCTCTCTCTCCCTCTGTTCAAGCTCGTCTCATCAACTGTCTCTCTGACATCTCTACCTGGATGTCTCAACGTCAACTCAAACTCAACATGGCTAAAACTGAACTCCTTATCTTCCCCCCTCATCCTTCCTCTCCTTCCTCACTGTCAATAACTATTGATGGAGTCACCATCCTGCCTGTCCCCCAAGCCCGTAGCCTAGGCTTCATCTTTGACTCAGCCCTTTCTTTTAAACCCTACATTGACTCTGTTGCTAAATCCTGTCGCTTCTCCCTCCATAACATTGCTAAGATTCGCCCTTTTCTCTCTGTCTCGTCTGCCAAAACTCTTGTTCATGCTCTGGTCATCTCTCGCCTCGATTACTGTAACCTCCTTCTCACTGGCCTTCCCCGGTCTCACCTTTCTCCCCTCATCTCTGTCCAAAACTCTGCTGCCAGGGTCATCTACCTCGCCAGTCGCTTCGACCATGTGCAGCCCCTCCTCTCTTCGCTTCACTGGCTTCCCCTTCCTGAACGAATCCTGCACAAGCTCCTAGTCTTCACCTATAAAGCTCTTCACAACCTTGCTCCCCCCTACCTCTCTGCACTTATCGCCCTCCATACTCCAGCCCGTGCACTTCGCTCCTCCTCTGTCCCTTCTCTCACCCTTCCACGCCTTCCCTGCTCCCCTAAGCGCCTTCGTCCCTTCTCACTTGCTGCCCCCCATGCCTGGAACTCCCTCCCTGTCCACATCCGCCTTGCCCCCTCCCTTCATACCTTCAAATCTCTCCTTAAAACTCACCTCTTTCGCTCTGCTCTGTCTGACTCTTTATCCTGCTGAGCCACTATTCCTATACCTACGATCGGTTTACCCTTATCCTTGCAACATGGACCTGCCTGCTGTCATTCTCATCGTAACCAAGCCAAGTACGTGCACTTGAGACCTCGCATCTTCATGAATGTTAGACCCCTTGTCTCTCCCTCTGTTCCCCTTCCTATGTCTCTCCCCCAGCTCCTGTCGCTCAGATTGTAAGCCCTAGGGGCAGGGACCGTGTCTATTTTATTACTTTGTAAAGTGCCATGTACACTGCTGGCGCTATATAAATGTTTGTTAATAATAATAATAATAATAATAATCTGTGTTCACTGTGCTTTAGTGCAATAGCACTAAGTTGTATGGAATGATGTGACTGATGTACCAAAACCAAATATCTAATAGCTAAAGTATACAAAATGAAGTAAACAAAGTAAAGAAAAAGATAAAGGATAAAGTACCCCAGACAAAATTAACAAAGCCAGTATCTGAAACCACTAACTGAACTGAAAACAAATAGTGCCTTGTATCCACTTCATCAAATCAGGCAAAATTGTCAGCTGTATCCATCTACGTGGATATTTGCTTCAACTCTACCTTAAGACAATTTTGAGTTCTTCATTTTAGTTTCAGAACTGTGTAACTTGATCATTTGGAAATCAGGTTATCTAATCAGTTATTTCATCAGTGCACCTAAAAGTCTCCATTTTAACAGGTGAAAATAGAAAATTAGATGTACAAATGGTTGCTCTTATAATGACAAATTAATAATGGTGTGTGCAACTATTCAAGGACTGAGACCAGCACCTGTAAATATATAGCCTGCTTTTGGAAATCAGGCCCGCTGTATTTGTGGTTATCATTTTTTTTCTGCCAATACTGAGTACATTTTGTTTAAAAATGGAATGGTTGGACACAACAGAATGCATGAAAAATGTGACATTCAGATCAAGGCGAGGGAGATCTAATCAGCAGTGTCAATGACTTACTTACAAACGTTTCCTTAGCCGTGTTGCTTTCTTTAATTTCTGCAGGATATCCTTTTCCTTCAAAGTCTCCAGAAATTACAAGACATGCCGCTTTTATGGGGCCATTTGTTAGGAGACTGACAAGGTAAATTAGTCAAATAAAAGCTGCTAAACTCAAACGGTCACTACTATTTAAGGCTCTTAACTTTGCATGCTAATGTTCTGTTTTAACACACAATCATTCTTTCCTGAGCCTTGTGATGTCTTTCTATATCTACTTAGATAATATGATTTGTCGGCGCTAAAAATCTTTGGGATTATTTTTTTTTCACAGCACAAGAGATTTTATTCAGTTTGGGAATGAGCAGTCTATTAGGATTAAATAAGTTTTCTTTGAGGTGCAGTTTTTCATTAAGAAATAACAAAAGGAAATCTAAAATAAGATCCACTTGGAGTTGAAAATATTGATGCTGGTGATAATTATCCCATGTTTAGTTACTTTGACTTTTGATGAATCATCCAACATGTCTCACAAACTCATAAATCTCGCTGCTAATGAAAATAGGCAAGAGTGAACTGATAATTTTTTTAAAAAAAAAACATGTGGTAGCGGTAGTGTTGGAACTTGTGAAAACTCTACAGATGATGAACGATAAGCGCTTTCTCCATTGTGTTAGCAGATAGGAAGGAAGGAAGAAAAGAGAATGTAGAGAAATAATCAGTATTGAAGTTCCTAAAAGAGGAAAGTTTAACCCGTTACTAGCTCTAAAATGTGTGCATATGCATGTAGGATGAAACCCATTTCCATCATCTTCATTAGATCAGCACAGTTACTAGATGGGAAACGAACAGTAGATTTTTTTAAATTTGTGGATATTATTTGCATTCTCAGAAAACCATCCAATATTCAAACAAATATCCTCATTTGAGGCTTTGGATATTTCATTTTCCATACCGTGATTTTTCTGGTTATGTTGGTCATTTCAGCTTGGTTATGCGACTGAATACCTGAAACAAAATGACTGAAATAACCAGAAACAATAAAAACCAACAACCCAAAATTAAAGTAGTATCCAAAATGGAGTTTAAAAAAGTGGAAACAAATAGTACTTTGGATCTGTTGTGTCAGATTTGATTTTGAAGTGGGCAAAATAATCAAATATGCACTTCAAGAAGAGTGTTGACTGGCTGGAGAGGATTCAGAAGAGAGCAACTAAGGGTGTTTTTAAACAAGAGTGGTGGCACAGGGGTGCCCACACATTGAAAGTGCATGGGGAGGGCTTCACATGGGCGGATCCTGGCATGGCTGCCCCATCCATGAAGGTGGCCACCCTGGTCTGCACGGGGCACTCCAGATTTTTCAGGAGTGCTTAAAACGTGGCCATGGGTGGCTGGCGCGTGGGTCACAGGAGCGCACTTCCCCAGGCATCCACTTCAAATGAGCGGTTGAGAGTGGAGGGCCATGCATGAATGCATTTCATTTAAAAACGCCCTAAGATGGTAAAGAAGATGAAAGACAAGCCATATGAGGAAAGACTGCAAAAACTGGGTATGTTTAGTCTGGAGTAGGGTGGGGAACCCTTTTCTCTTAATTTTCCAGTGACCACTTCGAAAATTAGCTCTGAGGGACACATAGAAGTTGTGGGGGTAGGGCATAAGGGGTGCAGAAGGTCCAGATCATGGCTCTGTCCGCTATCCTTGTGCACAGGCCCTCATCCCTGTTCCCTTCCCCAGAGCAATGTATTTCAGAATTTGAGGGTGGGGCCTAGATCCAGGTGCCAGATCCATGATCTAGAAAGGAGTCAAATAAAAACCACTGTGTGTGGCATTTGGTCCCCTGGATCTGAGGTTTCCCCAGTCCTTGGGTATTTTCAGACTTACATGATTACAGTGAACCACGCTGAATCACAGTTGATTCAGTGTGGCGGCTGTGATCACAGACACATCTGTCTGAGCCCTGCCAGGTGTTCACCACAGTGAATCTCTGGCGGGGGTCAAAGCTAATCATGGTTCTGGGGTTGAGGCCAGCCCCTGGCCCAGAACCGTGGTTAGCTGAACCACGATCAGGAAGGGGGCAAAAATAACGTGTGTTACTTTGCCCCGTTCCTGATCGTGGTCCAGACCGCGGTACGAGATTGGGCACAGCGGCCATGTTGGCCGCTGCACCCACCTGTCTCCCTGAGAGCGGGTGGCTGTGGGAGTGTGGGGGGCTGCACGGCTCTACCGCCTCTGAGATTCCCTAGCGTGATGGAGCTGTCACATCTAATGGACAGCTGGCTTCATCACTGACAGGGGTCCAAGATGGATCCCAGTCTGGGATTCAGTGTGACGGGCCTGGAGCCCCATCATGTCTGAAAATACCCCTTGTCTAGAGAAAAGCAGATTAAGGAAGGACATGATAGCAGTCTTCAAATATCTAAAATGATGCCATGAAAAAGATGGTGAGCATTTGTTCTCCCCGGCTGCAGAGGATAGAATAAGAGGGAATGGGCTTAAACTACAGCAGTGCAGATTTCAATTAAATATTAGGCAAATTTTTCTAACTCTAAGAACTGTTGGATAATGGAATAATTTGCCCAGGGAGGTTGTGGAATCGCCTTCCTGGATGTTTTCAAAACCTGGCTGGACAAGCAGCTGTTGTCAATGCTATAAACGGGATATCCTGCTTGGCGCGAGGGTGGGGTGCGGTGGGGGGTGACCCTGGAGGTCCATTCCACTCTACAGTTCTATGACTCTGTATTTGCCACAAATATTCATTTCAGCTCTAACTGTTAGATTAACACCAAATTCACTCCTGCCTGAGAGGAAGTCACTGCACTCAGACTTGGGTCATGTTTGTTTGCTTGGAGTTCTTGTTTGGCTGCTGTTGATTCTGCTTCTGATAATAATAAATATTTTTGTTTTATAGTGCCCTCTCCCCCTGCCAAATGGTGCTCGAAGTGCTTCACAAAATACAAGTAAAACTATGGGTGAAAACAGACATGACGCTAACCACCCTTGGTGGTTATTTATGCATGTTTCAGGGCGGTATTGGTGCCCTATGCAGCCCTGCAACATGCATAAATGACCACCAAGGGTGGTTAGTGTCATGTCTGTTTTCACCCACAGTAGATATAATAAAAAACATGAAATCCTTTTAAAATCCAACTAAAACAGTTTAAAAGAGAAAGAGGAAAGAAAAAATACATTAAGGGGAACCAGCAATAGATCCTCCAAAAGGACCTGGAAAATAAAAAAGACTTCAGGTGCTTTTGAAAGGTGAGGAGGGAGGAACTGAGATAAACATCTGGGGGGTTGAGTTCCAAACCGTGGGACCTGCCAGAGCAAAGGCCTGATTGCCTGCTGGCTTAAGTCAAGATGGCAGGATCGTCAAATGGCAGCCATGTGCAGTGGTCATCCTGTGCATGCAGAGACTGGCTGCCCTTTTCCAAAATGGTGGTGCTGCCCCCGCCATTTTGGAAAGGGGCCCACATGTGCAAGAATGGTCTGGCAGCCATTTTTGCACATGTTTTTTTTTTTTTAAATTAAATTATTTTTAACAAAAATGAATGAAAGCAAACGACTGTAATTTGCTTATTCCTTTTGTTTTTGGGTCCTTAGTTAGTAAAGCAGATGGGGCTCTATTCTTTTTGTAACTTTAAAAATGAAAATGAATGGCACACCCCTAGCAGATAGTTGCTGACCACGCATAGCCATCCAGGAGCAGGTCTCGATTATAGTCAGGACCCTAAAAACCATCAGCACAATTTTAAATTCACCTGCTGCTCTACAGGCAACTAGTGAAGATAATGTAGGGCAGCTGTTATGTGATCGTAGCTGCCCAAACCAGTAAACAGGCAATTAGCCTGTGTTATTTAATGAGTTAACCCAAATTAAGTGCTTGTGAGTACACACTTCTAATGAATTAAGAAAGCCTTTTTCCTTTTTTGGGTTTGATCTAGCTCAATAGCTTCCACAGTATGAGTTGGGACCCCAAGACAGGTCAGTGCTATCTACCGATGGGATGATGAGCCTTCTAGACAGGTGTTTCATATATTTTTCATGTCTTTGTAAATGTCTGGGATCATGGGATAAAGTCTCAAAATGGGGTCACGCAGTTAAAAAGCTTGGGAGCCACGGCTTGAACCCTTTTGAACATTGTTTTTTTCATATATTTCTGCCTTTGAAATTAATGAGATTTATTTAGTATGACAAAATAATGAGAAGTGTTGCGATAATCCTCCTTTTCCCTAAAATATGGGCATTTCCTTGGTTTTTTTAGAGCACTAAATATCACAGCAGGTCAATGTCAACATTTTATGAGGAGAAACAGCCTTATAAAGAGTTCCCTGAAACCTTTAGAACCAGGTTGCTAATGCTGCCCTATTGGGAAAACCTATCAGGAGGAATCTCGAATGCCTTTCCAAAGCTAACCCTACATGGAGCATGGGTGTGTCTAGCTATTTTCCCAATTGAGCTCTTCAACATCACTGGAAAATGCTTTTAAGGACCTGTCTACTCAGAGGTTTTTTTCCAGGTTAATTAACCCATTTTAGTTAATAAGGGATAATTAACCCAGATTAAATCCCTGATAGGCACTGGTATTACGATTTTAAGACTGCATTTCCAGAGTTTAAACTTAATTTTATTGGGAACAGGGTGTCATGTCCTGGGGGACTTCAAAGTAGCCACCTCAACCTTAGTATCACTGTAGTGCTACCCCTACTGGCAATTCCCTAGATTATAAGTGAGGCCTTCTCTTCTATGTCCCTAGCAACACCCTTCACCTCCCTTTAGCTGGCGTACAGTATAAAAGAGCATGATGGGAACTGGGAGGTCTCAGAGCAACCAGAAAACTATAGTTGGCCGTCAGGGACGTAGCTAAATGGGAATGGGCTCTAGTACAGCAGATGGAATGGACCCCCTGCTGGGGTACTCCTCCCTAGTGTGCAAATGCATTCTAAATGAGTGTGGGGCCCCCAGGCTCAGGGGCCCTGGTGCAGTTGCTGCTGCTGCTGCACCTATTATAGCTGCCTCCCTGTTGCCTGTGTGTCTGCCCTGTGCTTGTAAGGAACCAGTCCCCAAGCTGCTGGCCTGGGGGTTTCACAGCACCATATAGCTCTGTGGCCTAACCTGGACCTTGCTCTGTGGACCCTCTTTGCCCACTCGCCTCACCATGCCCACCAGCTTCCTGACTGGCTGCCTGCCAGCATATAAGTCTGGTCAGAAGCAGCATGAAACTGGGTGGAGCCAGGGCTGGCCCCAGGGTTTGTGAGGCCATGTGCGAAATCTTGGTGTGGGGCCTAATTTGCATAATTAGTCCCCACCTAATTATGCAAATGTGTAAATGTACATAAAATTTACTCCCTCTGGACAGGAAGGATTCCCATTCTCTACCCCTCCGAGCAATCATGGAGAAGCATGACCTCCCCATGCATCTTCCCTCCCCCGCCCCCCAACTTGCCACCCCTTGGCTGCCTTACCTGGAGCTCAGCTGAGTGGCCATAGACAAGCAGGGACTCACAAAGCTTCCCCGCCCCCCAACCTCCCCAGCTGAGCATCTACCACCACTCCCCAGGAGTGGTTCCACTGCAGGGGCAGCCGGGCGGGCAGTGAGGCAGGCACAGAGAGACTGACTGCGTCCACTGCCTTACTGGGGGAGGGGGTGAGCTTAGCCAGTCTGGCCTCCAGGGCCGGTTGCGTCTTGCTACCAGTGCCACTGTGCCTTGTGCACACACATGGTGTGACCGGTTCAGAAGTGCTGCTATCAAACACACAGGACAACCAAAATGCAGCCAGCCTATTAGCTGCATTAGGCCATGAAAAGAGTCTATCTATCTATCTAGTTCAGTTTTGCCCCCATAATCAGTACACGCTGCCTCCACCCCATAACCAGTTCATTTGCGCTCCTGCCCCCCATATAATCAATTCCCGCTGCCCCCCACCCACAACCATTTAATTTCTGCCTCTGGGGCAGCGTGAATTCATTATATGGAGGGCGCAAATGAACTGGTTATGGGGTGGGGGTTTAAAGACAGTATTCCTGTTGGCAATAACTTCATTAAGAAAAGTCCGTGAAATAGCAGCCATAATAATCTCAGAACCATATTTTCCAAGATAGAATAGACATCCTAAATTCCTACCTAAATGGTATAAGTAAGACAGTTGTGAGAATGTGGCCCTTTTTACACGGGCCTCTCCCACCCATGAACACAGCGAATGACGCAGGGCACGCGCCCATAGTGAATGGGTGTGTGTGTGCGCTTGCCTAACATGCATCGCCCCCCCACTCATCTCCATGCATGGAGCAACCGGGGGAAATGGCAGTTACTTCATGGGTGTGGATGAGTGAGGGGTGAGTGGGGCTGCATGTGCAACCATGTGCATGCCCCACCCATGAACCGGCACACCCACGAAACCCCCACCCAGTGGAGCCATGTAAAAATAGCATGTGAGGAGCCACTTGAAGAAGAACAAAAGGTTGCTACCTTGTAAACAAGGTTCTTTGAGATGGCTCCTAACATTCTCACAACACTCACCCTTGGAGCCCCGCATGGCAGTGGCAGCCCTCGTCTGATGGCGCCTGGGGCAGTGCTCTGCCCCTGCTCTCCCCCTGTCTCCCCCCGGTGCCGCACTGACAGAGCGCTCACTGACTGGGCACTCCGTCTCTGCCGGGTGGCTGAAATTGACATCGGAGCACCATGCTGCTCTGACTGCTGCAGTTAGAGCAGTGTGGTGCTCCGATGTCAATTTCAGCCACCGGCAGAGACAGAGCGCTCAGTCAGTGAGCGCTAGCTTCTGTCTGGGCAGCCTCAGTCTGACTCACTCCCTTCTGGGACTCCAGAGTCTGGAGTCCCAAAAGGGACAAACTTGAACTGAACGTGAGCCGGGCGGCTCAGCGTTCAGTCCAAGTGCTGCCGCTGGGAAATCAAATTTCCCGCTCGTGGCAACCCTATGGGCTCAATGCAAAGCCTCACCTGGGCATTCAGTGGAGGCACTCGGTGGTGAGATGGATTGCAGCGCGCATGCTTGAACTGTTGAGCATGCGTGCCGCAGCCCATCTCGCCACCAAGCGCCTCCACTGAACCCTAAAGCCTCACCTGGATGCCTGGTGCCTGCCTGCCGCTGCCTCCAGTCTGACTCCTGAGTCCTGCAATGGTGAGTAAACGGGACT
>QEPC01010816.1:3217930-3235277 GCA_003113815.1 Sphenodon punctatus | reverse complement strand
GACTGGGGAATGGGGGGGAGGATATTCCCCAGTCTCGCACACCCTCCCCCCTTCCATCCCAGGCCCCCAGCCTGGGGAGACGAGACACTGAGGAAGGGGGGGGTGAGTAAACATGGGGGGGGACTTATTTTAAGCTTGATGTGCATGTAGACTGTTTTCTTCCATCCGATGTTAACCCTGGGAACTCCTTGCTGCTGGGTTATGCCATGCCACTGGCCTACCATCCCCCTGGCTCTACCTACTGTCCCCCTGGCTCTGCCCCTAGGCTCGCTGGGCTTACTGCCTCAGTGCCCCTCCAACATCAAAACCCACCAGCCGCCCCTGCCGCATGGAATTTTTTTCTTATATTCGTATAAAGGGTTGAAAGGAACTGTCATTCTGAGGGGGAGAGTGCTTTTTAAACTAGAGGAGCTCGAGACCATCAGGTGGTCTGTTGTTTGAACAGGGCGAGCATGCACAACCCAGTTGTGAGAATGTTGGGAGCCATCTCGATGAACCTTCTTTGCAAGGTAATAACCTTCTGATCACTCACATGGGGAGGAGTTGTTTGTAAACAAATGGCTTTATCTCCCTGTCCGTGTCCCCTGCTGCTGCTGGAGTGCTACTAGGAGACAGAGGCAGGTGAGGGATGGAGACTGGAGCCAGGGAGGGGGGGCAGAAGAATTTATTGGGGGAAAATCTGGCTGCAGCTGCCCAGCCATGCAAGTGTGAGGCCCCAGCTGGCCATGAGGCCATGTGCAGCTGCACATGTGGCACATGCCTGGGGCTCCCTGGGTGGAGCAATGTGCTGCACTTTCTGTGGGCTTCTAAGTCCTCTGCCTTGGATCCACTTACCTCGCCCTGGATCCTTGGGTACCTGCCTGCAGCCCTTCTGCCTTGTCCTGGATCCTTGTGTTCCTGTCCTGGATCTATCTGTTTTTGCCCGAAACCTTCTATGCATGCCTTGCCCTTATTTGAGACTGTAACTTGACCCTGTGCCTGACTTTGGCCTGATCCTGAAACTACTTATGAGCTTGTGGCACTAGACATTGGGTGTTAACACAAGTGATGGTAGACCACTGCCATCCCAACTCAATCCTGACAAGGAAGCTGTTGACAACCCGGTCAGGATTGGGCCTAGACGCAGAACAAACATTCATGCAGTCGGGCCAAAGGGTGGGTGGGTGGGGGGCCCCAGGGAGCTTCATGAATTGAAGGGTACCAACAAATGTGACAGTGGTCTGCAGGCCAAAGTGAGCTACAGCAGGCCTAAGCAGGCCACCATCACATTTGTTAACACCCATTCATCTTGCTTCTGCTCTTTTCTTACCTTGCCTGCCTTTTCTCCAGCCTGCATGCCAGGAGCCCCTGCCTTCCCAAGCATATTCAGACGGATGACCTGACACAGACCCCTTCCCTGGCTCTCTCACTTTGCTGACCTCTTGTACTGATGCTGGCCTCTGACCCTCTGGATTTGTCCTGTTTCAGTCTCTGGTTAGGCTTCCATTTCTCCACCAGACTGATGACACATTTGGACTGACTTCGCAATTTACCCTAACTTGGTTCTGAGAACAAATCTGGGATTGCCCTATGACAGTGCCCCCTGCTGGCTGCCAGCTTTTAAGCAATCTTGACCCTGAGCTGGTTCCTGACACAGAGTTAGACCAGTTGCTATTTTCCCCATGTGACCCCATTTTGAAACTTAAAAATAATTTTGTAATGCAAACAGCAACAAAGACATACAAAGTACACCAAATAACAATTGGGATTGGGATTCCATTCGCAGCTGGTGTCACCCCACTAGGGTACCAGCTCATGGTTTTGGCACTTCTATTTTAATGTATGGGCTCAAGTAGTGATTTTCTTTGGTTGTTGAATGGTTCTCTTTCAAGCCGCCTTCTCAGTTCATGCTGTATTTCATTCAGTTGCACAGAGGATACACATGAAAGAAGTTAGAGAGCAATTTATTCAAAATTTAAAGAGACAGAGAGAAAAATTGGAGTCAAACCCACTGTGAATCTGTGTAACTCTGTTAAACTGGCTGTATCACAGTGACAATGAACCACCACGGAAGAGAATTTTTCCCTAAACCAGAAGTTTGCAAGTAGTTTTGGGGGGCACTCCTTTGAAGATTCATATTCTATACACAAGTGACAAATTAAGCAAAGTTGGGACCCTTTGGCTCTTCTAACATGGAAATGTTTGATAGATACACATTCGGTGTTAACGTGATGGGGGCCCAGTTCAGCCTCCTATAGCCGGCCTAGGCCATCACCGAACGTGCACGTCTGTTCTGGGCCCAGTTCAGAATCAGCAGGGTAGGCAGCTGGGCCAGAAACATGGGCCCAGAAGGAAGGAACTGGGCCCATGCTCCAGACCCAGGAACCACCCAGGTGAGTCAGAGTGGGCCAAACCGGTCAGGTGCATTGGTTTTTGTGCCCAGCTGGCCCTGCATGGGGGGTTGCGAGTCACTCCCCACTCCCTCCCCCTGGCCAGTTTAGGCCATGGGAATGTGTGTTCCATTCCTTGAGCTGACCTGGGGTGTCCTTAGACATAATGACAACGGGTGTCTGAATGTGTGTTTTGACCTTGATATGAACACCGATTTGGCCCTGTGTTCACCATATGGCACTGCTTAGACACACAGCCCATCTTGGGGCAAATTGGTGTTTTGCTCCCCACCCGATCTCAGCACGCAAGTGCTGCTGCATTATCTGTGTTGTACCTGCTAACACACCATGTGATATCACTAGATAGATACCACGTTGGCCACGTGTTCAGCCGGAACACACACATTGTCCTTATGATGCAATGGTGTTCACATTGTGTGTTCAACGGGTGGCCAAATTGGTGTTGGGATTGTTATGGTGCTTACACACAATGGCCAGACACGTGCTTAGGGGTTTGGACACTGAATCTTTGTTATGTCTAAAGGTGTCTTTAGTCAGGGTGCACCCCCTACCTGGAATGTGCAGCTACTGCTGTGGTTGCATGTTTGTTAACACCCATTGACTTACCTATTAAGAAAATGTTACCGTAACTAAGTTTTGATGTTCAATTAAAATAGAAAACATCCCCTCGGGGGGGCAGAGCTCTGTAGACCCTGTATGTTATAATTTATGTTGTTATTTATAGTTTACTCATGTTCCTGATGTGTTGGGGGCCTCCTCCTGAATCACTGCACTGTGAGCCCTTCATAGGCCAGAGCTTCCCTTGTTTAAGGCTCTGTGGCTGCTTTTACATGAGCGGGCAGGGAAGTGCGTTCTTCAGCGTGCCACTGGGAAAAGCCACGCAGGCTGCCCGCCATAGGAATCGGCGGCATGCACAACCTCCCGCGGCCTCTTTAAAGACGTGTTCTGGAAACCTCAATTTTGGGGTTTCCAGAATGTATCTTTAAAGAGGCCGTGGGGGGCTGTGCACGCCGCTGATTCCTATGGTGGGCGACCACTTCAGGTGTGTGTAAATGCACCCTGCACAGCTTTTCCCAGCAGTGTGTCGAAGAATGTGCTTCCCTGACCGCTCATGTAAAAGCATCCTGTGAGTTCATATTTTATGCCAGCACTTCTCACAAGGTGTTAGCATACATGTAGCTGCCTGCAGGATGGCAGCTCCCACAATCCCCAGCCGGGTCAGGCCGAGGGACTAAAACTAACCTTCCCATGACCCGACCCAGCTGGGAGGGATGGGGAGCAGCACCTGCACTGTGGCTGGCACCCCACCCCCACCATGACAGGCAGGCTGGCTGGCTGCCATGGCAACCCCCGACATTGAGCCAAACGGGCACGAAAATAGATGCGCCTGCCCAGTTCACCCTGCTCTGGCCCACCTGGGTAACTTGCAAGACCAGATCGTGGGCCCAGTTTGTTCCAGTCTCATCTTTCTCACCCAGCTGCCAACCCCAATGGGTTTTGAACCAGGCCCACATCTGGCAGGCCCAGAACAGACGTGCACGGTTTGGCACTGGGCCAGAGCAGGCAAACCAGGTCAGTGCAACGCTATTTAAAACCCACAGTCATGTTACAATTTCAAGTTTATTCATGGATCCCATGTATTGAAGACTCAGGTTGGGTCCCCAATAACTGTCTTCAGCCTGAACTTGCCTTTTTTTCCAAAATCTCCAATCTACTGCCCAAATATGTCCCTTCTTTCTAACTGGGCAGATTCTTGTGTTGAGGAGGTTTCATAGGTGCTGGAGTGGTGTTGAGGGACTGAGGGTCAGCAATGGCTCTAAACTCCCCCACATGCTTCTCCCAACCGAGTTCAGTGCCTCCATGTGGGGTTGTAAGTAATAATTTGCTGCCAAAAATGTAATTGGTTCCAACCTGGTGAGAATCAAATTGTGTGAAATGCTACCACCTCTTTGTCCCATTTGTGGCCATTGAGGGGTTGCAGGGCCAATAGTGCCAACAACACGACCTGCAGCCGTATCAAGGAACCAATATCATCAATCCAGCTTAGTCCCTCCATCTCTTTAGTGCGTTGGACCATGGCACAGTGCACTCATTGGGTTATCTATCCAGGCCACATAAGCAGGGTTCTGAACCCTGTTGACAACTTCATTGCACTCCCAGGGGGAGGGAGGAGGCATCAGTTTGTGACTTTCTTAACCAAAGCAAAATTTTTCTGCTGCTCTACTTTGGAAGCTGAAATATTTGCCAGGCACACACAGTCCAGCAATTTTGTAGTAACTATCCCAATATGAAGGCAATTTCACTCTTCCACAAAACCCCCAAAGCCCACATAAATAAAGGTTGCTCTTGTGTAATTCATACATTGCTTTGATTGGAAAAGTTAAAAGCCTGCTAAGTAGTTAGCCTGTTGACTGCTCTAAGTCTTGAAAAAGAATATTAATGTAGATTGAGTTGGTTTAGGCTACTGCTTATGCCTGGGTAAAGACGTTCCAAGGGAAATACAAGTGCTATGGGAAGACCGCTTTAGGACAATTAGAAGGTGGAATCTTTCCCTCAGTCAGTGCTGTGCCAATTCCATAATCTGGTAGCAGGGGCACTTTGTGGAGAAGAGGCCATTGTGTGGATGAAACACAAGTTTGAGACTGTGAATGAACTCCTCCCCTATGTCCCATTGCAGTCTCTCCAGTTAGCTGGGAATGGCCTTTTAGCAGTGCCCTCATTGCACCAAGTATGGACGGTGAGGACACAGGCAGAGGTGTTCTTGGCGGCTGCTCACCAACTTTGGAATTCTCTTCCTCAGTGGGTTTACAAGTCTGAGTCTGTGTGTTGCGGAAACAGCGTAAAATATTTTTGTTTAGGTGGGGTTTTGGTGGCTGGGTATGGGATCGGGATCAGGGGATTGTTGTAACTTTTTGGATAGGGTGGGGCAGAAGTCTAAATAAATAAATAAATAGACAAAATAAATTAAAATCTGCTGGCATTTACTGCAAGAATAAGAAACCTAGTTCTGGCATGCTGGGTGATATGTATGTATATATGTATGTATGTATGTAATGAGTTTGCAATACATTTTGGCTACCTATGTTTGCCCCTAGAGTTTCATTTTCTGGTACACAGTCTTGCTGTGCTCCGTGAAATGGCAGCTGTGCAGAAGTGGCTTCATTTCAGACATCGCTGGAGATAAAAATCCCTATTTGGGAGCTCTTATTGGTCATTGAACCTTGAGTAGTGAATTTGTTTTTGTGTATGTGCAGAAACTATGGCTGTTTTTAAGCAAAACGTTGTGGGTGGGGGATGAGTGTACACCAGTGGTGGGTGGAGGTGGGTGTGCACCCATTCCCATGGGTACACACCCACCTCCACCCCTCTCCATGCATGGAGGCATTTCCGTTTTCTCCAATGCCTCTGTGTGTGGGTCATGGGTGGAGGTGGGTGTGCGCTGGGAGCGCGTACGCACCCCTACCCGCTGTCCGTGGTGTTTCCACAGGTGGACACCCATCCCCCCACCCACTGCCATGGCCTTTACATGGATGGCTCCTCCTACCGCACACCCGCTTGCACACCAACAGGGTGTGGGGATGTCCATGTACAAAGGGCCTATTTTTCTATAGATAATTTTATCTCAATAAAATAATTTTAGAGTATGCATCTCAAGTGTTTATCCAGTATGACCCATAAATCTTGGGAGCTTTTGTTACTGGGTGTTAACATACATGCTGCTGACCCAGTTCACCTGCCCTGGCTTGCTTGGGCCGGCACCAAAATGTGCACATCCATTCCAGGCCCATCAGATGTGGGCCCGGTTCAAACCCTGGAGGGTATGGGGGCTGGGCTGGAAACATTGGCCTGGAATGAACCAGGCCCATGGTCCATACCCGCAAGTAGGGCAAACCAGGCGGGTGTGTCTGTTTTCCTGTCTGCCTGGCTCAGCATCAGGGGTTGCCATGGAGGGGACACTGGCCGCAGTGCAGGGGCGGAGCCAGTCATCCATGTGTTACTCTCCGTCCCTCTCCCTGGCTGAGTCTGGTTGGGGGAACATTTGGTTCCATCCTCCAACCAGACAGAGCCATGGGTAGTGGGGGTGGCCATCCCACCCCTGGGTGTGCTGCCGCAGTGATGGCTTCCTGTATGTTAATACCCACTGTTGGGAGTTTGTATTAGAGCAGGGATTGAACCCAAGTCTGCTGGGTTTTATGTGGCCTTTCCATCCACTTCACCATCTAGGATATTGTACACACCTCCAGGCTTACTAGTGTTCATCAGACTTGCAACATCCCTAATTGACTGACTTCTGCACATTCTCCCATTGGCTGAAGCCTGTTATTAAAGTTCACAGCAGGCAGCTTAAAGCATCCACTCAGTGGTGGATGGCAGCTCTGGTTCTGCCCATGCCAGCCCACTTCATCCCCGGTTGGTCGGTCCATTTAAAAGCGACCTGTCAGATGGGTAAGTGGAGCAGACTGTGTCAGCCACACCACTGATGCGCAGAACATCCTGGAGTGCTGCTGGCTAAACCCAGGGCACTAGCTGGAAGTGGAGCTGCTGTCCATCTGTCGGGCGGACTCACACGGCAGCTCCACACTCAGCCAGCTGTTGCCCTGGACAGTGCTATAGAGTTTCAGGTTCCAGCCCAGAGCATTGGGCAATTGCCCACAACTCTATGGGTGGCCCGTGATCCAGGGAAACTGATGGGTCCCTCTAAAGCGGACCCAGGTGAGGCTGTAAACAGGAAGACGTGGGGATGCATCCCTGGAGCAGCTCCAGGAGTGGGTAGCCTCCACATCTGTCTGATTATACCCAATGTGGCAGCTACTTAGACCTTTCTGTGTGTTCCAGTTGGTGTCTGTACTCCCACTCTGACCCACACGTGCACCCCAGCTTCAACCTATGTTCTGGTCTTAAGCTTTTCTTCCACTTTCATTCTTGACCATTTGTTGGCCATTTGTCAGCATGTTTGTGGGCTGAGAGGGATTATCTTGTGGGGCCAGATCAATTTTGAAGGGTAGTATTTGTTATGGAGGATATGAGACTGGGGTAGGAATTGTGGGGAGGTGAGTGGGTGGGATTGCTATGACCCATGGGGAGGGGGTTATAGACACCAGGGGAGATTGGGGGTAAGAGGGGACTCCCCTGAGTGAGAGTGGATGGGATATGATGGGATATATTGTGGATGGTTGGAATTTCAAGGGGAATTTTATATGTATAAAAGGGGATAAGTTTGGGCAGTGCTTAAATAATATTGATACTCATGCCCCTGTTGTCGGTGCCAGGACAATTACAGCTCTCCTGTACACCGACGACACTGTGCTGATTTCGCAAACGTTAGTGGGCCTTAGACGTTCTATGCAGTAGTTTGGAGCCTACTGCTCAAAGGGGATCTTGTCAGTCAATTTTAACAAAACAAAGGTGATGGTAATGGGTACCAGCAGGGTTAGAAAATCTCATTGCTGGACCATCGGCAGTAATTCGATAGAGCAGGTAACCTCTTACAAATATCTGGGGGTGATTTTATCGCATACATGCAGATGGAACCTTCATATGGAAGCTGCAAAGCATCAAGCTAGGCGAACCGCAGCTGCAATAGTCAACTATTTTGGTAACAGGGGTAAGCTGGCTCTAACAGCTCTTCGTTTTTTAAGGCCAAAGTAATTTCTCAGGTTCTATATGCCTTCCCGGTTTGGGGCACTTCCTATCTAAATAAGCTTGAAGCCATTCAGAATGGGTTTCTTTGTTCTGTTATGGGGGTTCCTAAGGGCACCCCCCCAGGTAATACTGAGGGCTGGACCTTTTGCGCTACAATAAGGCAGGCTGCCATGCGATCGCTGCTTAAGTGTTTGGTAAAGGTTTCTCTTTTTCCTCCTCAAGATAAGTTGCTTCTTAGCCTAGTTACCAACCATGGCCTTTTGGGTTCCTGGGAGGAAATGGTTGAGTTGGAAGTCTGTAAGCTAAGTTTTTCAAAGGAGGCCCTAGTGCACGTAGGACCAGAGAGAGCAATGACCCTTATTTTTGGGAGATTGGGTTACCAAGAACTGCAGACTGAGAAAACCTTGCTAAATGATCAAAAGGTTGCCCCTGCTTATTCTTCCCCAGATCCATCAAATGCTAAGTATAGCTATTTATTTGCTTGGCCTGATTATAGTGAAAGGTTGATGTTCACCAAGTTTAGATGTAATGTTTATCCGTCAGCTCTTTAAGAGGACCGGTATTCTGGAATTCCAAGGGAAAATCGCTATTGTACTTGTTGTGAGCTACAGGAGATTGACACCGTTTGTCATATTCTTTTTCGATGTCCAGTTCTTTTGGATTTGAGAAGAAAATGTTTGGGCATTGAGACCCCATTTGATTGTGGTTGTCACTCAAATTCTCTTCTACCCAAATTTCTTAGTCCAATGGATTCTGATGTATCAAGAACAGTTGCATCCTTTGGCAAAGCTGCCTTATGGAAATGACAATCCATAGCTGAGTAAGGCTTCTTGTCAGCTGGTGACATTATGATTTGCCTGGGGTTCTGTGTTTATATTTTGTGAGTAAATCACATCGTTAAAGCTGGATATGTCTTGTGATATTTGTTTGGTTCTAATTTAATTTGTACTGTGTTTTATATATGATTCTTATTGTAATAGCCATGGCTACACAATAAAAAATTATTGAATTGAATACTGAATTGAGCTTTGACTTTTTGCATGCCTGAAGAAGGGCCCTGCATGGTCCAAGAGCTTGTCTCTTCAAAGGCAGAGAGATTTCATAAGCCTTCTATTCACAAGAAAAGAGTCCAAATTGAAATAGAGTCACTCATAATTTGAAGCTATTGGAGTCCAGTCCTCTTAAAGTCTGCATTGGGCCTTTTCCTTGATCTTACATATTCCACCCCACCCCCCGCCGCCTTTTATAGATTTTTCTTTAGAAAGAAATCTTGCCATGGAGGCTTCTCCATCATCTCCTCCTGGTCTTGCTGTTTTCTCATAAAGCTCTCCCCAGATCCCAAGGGAAACATTCTCATTAAGGTCACAAAGGTAAAAGGAATCTTTATGGCAAGGTTAGCAAGCGTTTCTAATGATTCAGGGGGTATTTTTTTTCTAGTCACTTAAGCTAAACTGAAAGTAGTTTAATGTGCCCACTCTTTCACTACCAAGGCATTCTGGGGACTGTACTGCTGTAATAACAAGAAGATGGTAATGAATTTTAAAATATTAAATATATAACTGGGGCTTAGTAAGAGAAAATCAGAGGGTGCTTGATTAAAATCAAAGTAATGACCTAAAAATGTAACATCTAAGGGACCAACAGTGGTCATAAAAGTAAAGGGAGAAGTTTGGGGAAAGACTTAGGGTGTTTTCAGATGAGATGCTACTCCACATGGCCACCCAGGAGGTGGAGCCATGGATCCGACAGTCCATCTGAAAGTGGAGCAGCCAGATGCGCACTCCCATGAGCAACAGAACACCCTACTCATGGCCATTGCACTGCCAGGAAATCTGGAGTGCTCCATGCGGGGCCAGTCAAACGTATGGTGGCCAGTTCTGTGGCCATAGGAGCCACGCTGGGAGCTGCCCATTTGAATTGCTCCCCACAAACTCCACTTGTGTGGGTGCTCTGCGGCAGAGCCACGTGGCGACTGCAGAACCCGCCCCACCCCATCAGCTTGCTTAATTGAAAACATCCTTCCATGGTGTTGAAAACTGGAAAAGGGTTGAGAGCAGCAGGGGTGGGGAGATGTTTCCCTCCTGTGAGCCACTTTGGAAATTATTTCAAGCTCTAGGAGCCAGATAGGAGTTGGGGGCAGGTTTGCTGAAAAGGTGCGCTAAGGCAAAGGAAGGAAAGGAAAGGTTCTGAGTGTAGATCTATGCCCTACCCTCGAGCTCATACCCTCTTCTCTGCTCCCTTCCCCAGAGTTCACTTTTTCAGTGCTTGAGGGAGGGGACTGAATCCATGGGTCAGATTCAGAAACTGGCAAGGGAACTAAATAAAATATGGCCACAGGTGAGATTTGTCTCTCGGACTGGAAGCTCCTTGCTCTTCACTTAACACTTCCATGGGACCCCACCTGGGGCTCTTGAAACACATTATAAACCTAAACCAATTAAGCAATATCACATCCCTGTGAGGTAGGTGCAAGGAGAATGATCTCCGTTGTACAGACTGTAAAACGGGACCATAAGCACCTTGTTCAAACTCCCCCGAGAGAGCCAGTGTCAGCACCACCAGACCCTGTTTTCCTGACTCTGTGCACTAACAGCCAAGCAATGCTGTCTCCTCGATACGATCTTAATTTCTCCAGCAAGGGAAAGGTCTGAGGACAAACCAGCTGCTATGTTTGGGGTTCACCTCTCTGGGGGAAGAAAACCTGATGAAATTTGCATGTATTCATTCATGTAAATTTATGCAAATTTTAAAACGTTTAGGTTGTGCTAATAAAAAAGGCACTGGATAGATGGAGCCGAGACTTAGTGGTACAAGAGTAGGTGGACAGCCTCATTGCCCATGAACAGAAGTACTTTTAGGGCAAAGATGCTTGGCCTGCTTCCCTCACTCATGTTATAGGAACTCAAGGTGACGAATCTTCTGGGTCTTCTACATCTTTTCTTCTGGTAAAATAAAAAGGTGATAGTTGATGAATCCTGAGAACTATTGGCTTATCCCAAAGCCTGGAAATGATGCTTGAAAACCCTGAGATTTGGTGGCAAACCCTGAGTGCAGGTAACTCTAGCCACGTTCCAAAGCTGTAATGGGTAGAGATGAACTTATAGTAACCATCCTAGGAAGAACTTTCTGAAATCAAGACTTCAACTTGATACGGGCAATTGTGTGCACTATAAGTATGCAGATCAATTGCCCCTTGGCTTTAGCAGTAGAAGGTGTAGCAGTATTGAGAAATTAGCAGCTTTAAATCTTAACTCTTACAATGGAGACTCTTGGAAGTCTTTGTCCAAAAACGTTGCTATAGGCACAATACTCCACCCACTGAAGTTAATGACAAAACTCTCACTGAATGGTGGAGGATCATCCTCTCTGAGTGTGTTACTTAGGGATGGGCGAACGCGGTTCAGATGTTTGGAGTTCGGACTGAACTCGGTCTGTTCAGATGTCTGAACCGGATGTCTGAACTGAACTCTTGAATGTCCGAACAGTTCGGTCATGTTCGGATGAGTTTGGATGAGTTCAGAGGCAGGAAAAACGTCTTTTCAGGGCCAAAAATTAGGTTTTTGTTTTGTTTCGGTTTGGATAGTGCTATTTTTGACTGTTTGCCCAAGTTCGGCCAACCCGAACTCGGCTGAACTGAACCATCGAACTCGAACTCGGGTTTTGAACCAAATGACTGAACATCCGATTCTGTTCGCCCATCCTAGTGTTACTGTAACTCCCCATGATCTACATAAAGTGTGCTTGTGTTACCATTCATTGCAATGCCAATTTGCGATCTGAAAATCAAACTGTTCTCTGCTCTTGACACTGCAGTGCCAATAAAGATTTTGGCAATAGAGACAAAGTAGTAAAGTGATATACTTTATTGGACCAACTACAGTTGGTGGAGGTCTGCAAGCTTTCAGACTTCACAGGGTCCTTCGTCAGGCAAGTCTGGGGTTACAAAATGAAGAAACAATGCAAAGCAGAGATATGTAGAGTGGTAGGGGATGTGTCCATTGAACTCGAGGGAGGGCAGGGGAAAGGGAGAATGAGATAGGGAGGAGATTGCAATACAAAAGGGGAAATACAACAAAGTAGTAGCTATTGATAGTAAATAACTTAAAGTTGCCTATAACAGTAGACAGTGATAGGATTTACAAATTTCTGTAATGTCTAAAGAAACAGAGCAAGGCAGAGGGGAAAAGGGTGGAATGGAATTGTTCTTAGAAGAAGGGGAAGGAAGGGAGGGAAAGAAGAGAATGAGTGAGGGGAATGCAAAGAAAAGGAGAAATACAACAAAATGGTAGCTATTGATAGTAAAAAATTAGTTACCTGTAACTGTAGACAGTGATAGTGTATACAAATTACTGAATGGCAGAGAAACCATGACCAAAATAGAGTGTATAGTTCTTGGAGGTAGGGGGCAGGAAGTAGCAATTCAAAAGGGGGTATACAACAAAGTAAATAACAAGTTACTGTAACTGTAGACAGTGAGGACAATCTCATGCCCCACGCATGCTGTGTGCATCTTGTGTGTGCGCATGTACATGCAAACTGCACGCATCTCCATAGGGATTGCATTGAGCCACGTGGATCCTGTGTGGGACCTGTGTAGATCTCATGTGAATCCTGCTTGGGATTGTGGCCACTGATAGGATTTACAGATTTCTGTAGTGGCTTGTGACACCTATGTCCAAATGTAGTCTATTATTTTTTGTATCTAGCAGAGCTATGAATTTTTGTTCCCAAGCTCACATTTTAAAAGTGTTACATAGGTTTCCTTTTAAAACCAGGACAGAGAGGTCCTCAATAGAGTGGTCATTGAAGGAGAAATGAATATCAACACTAGAATCTGTACTCTTGTCCATGATCTTTTTTCTGTGTAAGTTCACGTGTTTGTGCAAAGGTTGGTGGGTTTCACCAACATAGTTCCCATGAGCGCACTTGGTGCACCGATGAGGTATCATCAAACCAGCGGACAAAGGGAGCTCCATAGTAATCTTCAACCGAGAGGACTACACCTCTGAGGCCAGCAGACAACTCTCAGATCTCAATTATTACAAAGTGCTCCAAGAAAACCCCACATCACAATTCACCAGAGAGCTTGAAGACACCATAAAAGCTCTACCATGTAAACTACAGGAAGGATTATTTGACCTCATCCCTACCAACCCTAACCCAGAGACAATCCACATGTTTCCTAAAATGCATAAAGAAGGAAATCCAGGAAGGTCCATCCTAACTGGTCATGGCACACTCACAGAAGGAATATCAGGATTCATAGAGAACATTCTCAAGTCACTCGCCAAGCAAAGGGACAACTTCATCCAAGACACTACTGACTTCCTTTGCAAGCTTCACAACATAAATAGCCTCCCACAAACACCATCCTGGCAACCATGGATGTTACCTCATTAAACACCAATATTTCCCACACTGATGGTATTGCAGCATGCCTCAAATACATCCAGGACTAAAGGGAAGACACAGACATATGCCCCAAGCACATTGGGAAACTTATCCACTTCATCCTTACACACAACTTCACTTTCCACAACCAACACTATTTACAAACCAGGGGGGCAACCATGGGCACCAAGATGGCCCCTCAGTATTCCAGCCCTTTTATGAAACACCTCAAAGATGTTTTCGTAAACAAAAATTAAAAAAAAATGTGTCACTAAACGTCTCCTGTACTTGAGATATATAGGTGATATCTTTATTATATAGACTGAAAGTCTGAACTCTCTGTTGGATTTTCATCAACATTCAACAAACATTTCCCCTCCATTAAACTTACACTGGAACATTCCTGCAACAAGATCAATTTTCTGGACACCACAGTCAGCATAAACAATGGAACCCTACAAACAACAATATAGGGTGCTTTTACATGTGACAGCTGCAGCTGCTACCACCACAGACTTCTCTGGATGGTGGAGGCAGCCATTACTCTGGCTGAGATCTGCTGGGTCACCAAAGATGCATTATGGTGGTCCAGGCTGGGAAGGGGGCATTGCGTTGAACGGACATGTGTCCGCATGTTCCCACCCCCACATTGTATGCAGCACCCTGTCCCCTGGCTGATGGGTAGCCATGGAGGCCAATGGTGGCTGCCATGGTGCCTGTCCCCCACCGCCACTCCAAACCATGGTAAGTAAAGGGGGTCATCAGATGTGATAGCTCACTTTACTCCAGATCCAACAGCTGACTCCCACCCATAGTGGAGCTTAGTCTGGGCTGTCACTTTGGAATTTCCTTGAGTGACAGCTTGGGTTAAATTTCACCAGGCTAGAGCCAGACCGTACTCCTATCTGATGGCCATTTTAAAAGATGATATTGGCACCTGGATTAATCCACACTGTTGGATTTATCTGTGCCACTGTCACGTCTGAAAACACCCATACAAGAAACCTACACACCACCGTACGTATCTCACAGATCCAGCAACCACCCTAATCGGTCATTCATTGCCAAGCTCTCAGATACCACAGAATCTGCTCTGACAAGTAGAACCGCAACACTCACCTTGTCACACCAAAAACTGCTTTAACCAAACAAGGACACTCCCTCAGAGAAGTGGACCATATAATAGAACGGACTACCCAAATATTCCGAGAGAACCTGCTACAATACAAAAAAAAGGAACCATCTAACCGCACACCTTTAGTTTCACCTACCATCTCAAACTGGAACCCATATGCAAAATCAAAGATATCCAGCCCTTACTGAGGATCAAACCCTAAAAGAGATCTTTCCTGAATCCCTCCTCCCCTCTATCTGGCTTTCAAACAACCTCCCAATCTCTCGCAGCTAATTATCTGGAGCAAGCTCCCCACCACCAAGAACAACCCCACCCCTACAGGAACAAGGCTCTGTGAGAACAAGAGATGTAAAACATGTCTTCACATCTCTACTGGGAATAACATCCAGACATCCCATGGAAATGTTAGTGGGGGATAGGGTAGACGAAAGAGAAGGGAAGGAAAGGGGGAGTAGGGTTGAATCCTTGGCTAGGTTTCCCACCCTCAGGCAATACCACTAGGTAGGTAATTCCCTCAGGGTCTTGTTTGGGCTTTCTCTCAATAACTGAGAGCAACCAAGATCATCACAGGGAAGGAGAGGAGGGATATGCTCAAGGTACAGAACAGGTAAGGACAAACAAGAATACTACTCACACTCTTCAAGGGTTTCAGGGCCCAGTGATATGACTGGTGTCGAATGGAGGATCCCAGGTTTCCCACAGGGGTGACAAGGGGAGGAAGGGAAGGAAAGGGGGAAAGGGAAAGAGGATAGGACTAGCACTCAGGAATGGGGGAGGGGGAAAGGGGGAATAAGGAAACAAGGTAAGTGAAGGAACAGCTAGGCAGACAGTCAAGACACACTCACCCAACTGGAGCAAGAACACTGGAAGGGAAATAGGGAGACAAGCAGCCAAGCAAGGAAGAGAGAGGGAGGGGAACAAACACCAACAAGGAACAAGGTATAATAAGCAGTGAGAACAGAAGGGGCCAGCCTCTCAAATGATTACCGGCAGGGATCTGCTGCCCCACTGGTGCCTTTATACTCTCAGGCCAGGTGTGGGCACTTAGGGAGGAGTCATGGCTCTACCCTCTAGCATCCTACGTTGCCCCGCCAGTCTCATGCTATGTCTGGGCAGGGCTAAGCCTGATGGCCCTGCTGTAGGGTTCTGCTGGGGCGGTGCTTGCCCCCACCCTCTATTACCTACAGCTAGGGTGTTGCCCCTGGTGTTTCCTTTGGGTTGCCTAGCAACCCACTGCTCACTAGTTAATATGAGCAAGCTACGGCGTGGCGTGACAGGAAATCTATTCAGAATACAAGGAACCTACAACTGCAGATCTAAAAAACTGGTATACTAAATGTGCCCATGGGAACTATGTTGGTGAAACCCACCAGTCTTTGCACAAATTCATGAACTCACACAGAAAAAAGATCATGGACAAGAGCACAGATTCTACTGTTGGCATTCATTTCTCCCAAAGTGACCACTCTATTGAGGACCTCTCTGTCCTAGTTTTAAAAGATAACCTATGCAACACTTTTAAAACGCAAGTTTGGGAACAAAAATTCATAGCTCTACTAGATGCTAAAAATAATGAACTAAATTTGGACATAGGCTTCACAAGCCACTACAGAAATATGTAAATTCTATCACTGTCTACAGTTACAGATGGTGTTTTCACAGGTGATGGTGCTGAGCGCCACCATGCTTCCATTCTGCCCTGATTGAGGGTTCTCACTTGGGGAAGGATTTGGCCCAGCCACTGAAGAAATGTGACAGCGACTGTGTCAGGGAGTGGGTGGGGAGAGGGCAAGGCAATGCACAGACGTATGTCCGCATGGCCCCTCCAAAATGCTGGTTAGAGTGGCCTTCCTCCCTCCTGATGGGTGGCCATGGATACCCAGAAGTGTGAGCAGGCTATCAAACGTGATGTTCTGCTTTACCCTGGTCCGGCATCCATTGTACAGGCCATGACGGCACTTAGTCCAGGCTGTTCCTTGGGGATAGTCTTGACCACGGCCCATGCCACGACCCAGGTCAACATCTGGTGGCTGTTTCAGATGTGACGGCAGCACGGATTTCCACGTGTATTAAAGCGTGGAAATCTTGAAATCATCATGTCTGAAAACACCCAGAAACATATTTACTTTCTTGCATCCCCCCTTTTGAATTGCAACTTCCCCCCTCCCTCCAAGAACTATACACTCTATTTTGGTCATAGGTTTTTCTACCACTCAGTAATTTGTAAATCCAGTCACTGTCCCAGTTACAGGTAAATTGAAGTTTTTTTTTTTTTACTATAAATAGCTACTACATTGTTGTATTTCTACTTTTGCTTTGCATTTCCCTCCCTGTCTCTTTCTCTCCTCTCTCCCTGTCCCCCCTCTGAGAACAATGGACACCTGCCCTTTATCTGGTCCTACCCTTTTCCATGGTGTTTTGCTTTGTTTTTTCAGATGTTACAGTATTTTATAATGTCCACAGTTACAGGTAACTTTAAGTTATTTACTATCAATAGCTACTACATTGTTATATTTCCCCTTTTGTATTGCCATCTCCTCCCTACCTTGGTCTCCTCTTCCCCCTCCCCTCCCTCTGAGTTCAATGGACACATATCCCACCACTGTATTTTCAGGCAGCGGCAGCTGCCTGAATACTTAAATGTACAGCCACTCTTCATTATAAACAGGCGACTGCTGAAGCCCCAATTTTGCAAAAACCGCTTGACCTACGTTTCTGAAAATTTCATCATGGCTGTAAATTGTGAGGACCATCATATCCACAAAGTTTGAAAAATATCCATCAGGAA
>QEPC01010816.1:3194892-3210949 GCA_003113815.1 Sphenodon punctatus | reverse complement strand
AGTGGAAGGTGTTTTGAATTGTAATTGTACTGAATTTTGTTTTTGTGTGTATTTTAAGAAAACTCTTGTACATTTAAGTGTCTTTTTAAACTGTTAAGTTTTTTGTTTTAGTGAATATACCTCTGCTTTGCTTCGTTTCTTCATTTTGTAACCCTAGACTTGCCTGATGAAGAACTCTGTGAGGTTGGAAAGCTTGCCGACCTCCACCAACTGTAGTTGGGCCAATAAAAGATGTCACTTTACTACTTTGTCTCTATTGCCTATAATTTGGGACCAACACAGCAAATCCTATTTTCTCTACAATAAATTTTTTATCATTTCATGTTAGCTGTCAATTCTGTTGGTGACCCATGAAGTGCAATGCAATCTGGTTTATCCTTCACTCTGTAGACGTCAGTGTGCCAACTGGGCTCAATTTTTGTGTGTCTTTATGGAGGGGAAGAGGTGGTAACTACATGTTGACTATTTGGTTGCATGGACTGGCTACACCTTCAAATAGTTGAGGAAGCCTTAGTGGCTCTGAACCTGATTTTTGATGTTAAAGTAAAAACTTCCCCTCTCTCTTGGAAAAAAATGCCCACGCAACCTTTGGTGTTAAAGCTCTCCATGTTTCTTCTTCTTCATGCAGTGTCTGTAGATCTGTTGGGAGGGAACTTATGGAAGCTCTTTACATCCCCCCATGACCTCTCCCTCTTTCCTTGGGTTGGTTTCAGTGGGTTAGGAGAGCGTAGATGGATGCTGGGATATGGCAGCCACTAGTGTGCAAAGCTCTTCTCTGTGAGCAAATTGGGAAACCAGCAGTTGCACCTGTAGGTCAGGTGGGAGAGCTCTGTTTTCAGTAAGCTCAGAGAATCCACCCTACGGAAGACAGGCAAATGCCAAAAAGGTGGGGAGGTGCTTCAGTCTAGGAATGTGCACAGAAGTCCCCCCTCCCCATTTTCATTATTCCTTTCATTTTCATTATTAAAATGCCATTATTTTTGTATCTATTTTCATAATAATCTTTCATTTTTGATTTTTACTTTTTTGTTTTGCATTGGTTTCAATAGGAAATGCATTTCCATCTGTAACATCTTCATTTTTCATGCAGTTTGCATGAAACTGGATGGATTGTACTTCTCATCTAAGAGATCATCCCTGCCAAATTTCATAAAGATTGGATAAAGGGCCCAATTTTTTAGGCAGTTTAAGTTCTGTGGTTTGCACACACATTTCCAGCTGTAACATTTTTGTTTTCCATCCAATTTGATAAAATGTGGACTTCTTGTACCCTTCATGTAAGGGATAATTCCTGTCAAATTTCAGAAAGATTGGACAAAGGGTCCCAATTCTATAAGCAATATAACTTTCATGATTTGAATAGACAAGGCAAATTTCCTTAAATCACTTGCAGGTGTTTCCTCTGTTGAAATTATTGAGGTTTTACTAGATGCAGAGATCTCCTTTTTGGAGCACTTGCTGAGAGGGTGAAGAAGACAGGAGGAGGTGGGAGAAGCAGAAGAAGAGCAGGTGCCAGAAGCACTGGCACACACTTCAATCATTGGCACCCCAAAGTCTGTGTGGGTATCAATGAGGTCGAGTAGATGCAGTGTTCTGCTTTTATGAGCACTCGCAGTGAGCCTGAAAACTTCAGCACACATGGTCACACAGAGCACTGAGCCAGCCTACAAGCCTTGAAAGATCTAGCCACGGTGGGGGCCATGCAGCTTGACAGAAGCTCATATTTACTCTGCACTGTACACCCCCAAGCCTACCTGGTTGTAGTGATTTGGGCACTGGCAAGATGGAAGCCTGGGCAGCATCTCCAGAGAACAAGTCTATATCAAGAATTCTCTGATGTTTGTCACAGTGGTATAAGATGGGTTTGTGATGACAATTGGCCAGCAGAAATGTCAATCCTTATCCTCATTCTGTGCTGTGCTCACCCCAACCCCCATGCTTGTTCCTGGGAAGTTGGAAGCATCTGCTTAGGAAAAAGCCAATAAGGGATTCTCTTATGTCCTCTGTCACAGTGCTGCAGGATGTATTTGTGATGCTAATTTGCTAGCCTGGATGTGTCAATTAAGTCACTTGATTTCTGGGATGCTTTCACCTTCCTTCTGCCTTGCTGCCTGACATCCCAGTTATGTCCTGAAATTTTAGTTTTTGTTCCAAAATGTTTAGAACTAGTATTTGCATGACTCCTGTTAAAATCACAAAGGTTCAATTGCTTATAAAACTGGGACTTTTTATCCAATATTTCTTAACTTTGGTAGGGATGCTCTCCTTGGTTTACAAATTGTACAGTCTGTCCAAATTTTGTGCAAATCAGATGACAAATACATTACAGCCTGAAATGTATGCCCCCAATTTTTTCATTTTTTAATGAAAAGTTTCATTTTTATTACAAAACTTTGGAACCTTTTCTTTCACTTTTTAAATTGATTAATGAAAACAAAAGACGGCTCATTCATTTTTGTCATTCTAATATCTTAATTTTCTAAAAACAAAAATGAAATGCACATCCCTACCAAATTCTCAACTCCTCTACAGTGCGGGGAGAGAGAAGAACATGAATGGTAAAGTTGGGAGAAGGCATGAGGTAGAACAGTTTAGGAAAGCCTATAGTAGGCTGAAAGCTTAGCTAACGAACAACATTGATGGTGCTGCATTCTCCCTACCCAATATCTCTCACTGATGACTAACCCTTCCCTTACATGTATTTTCCTACAAACAAACTCTAAACTAACACCTAAAGGTTATCATCACCACTAAGGGCTGTTTTATGGCTGATTGGCAACACTGCAGCAGGCAGAATAAAAGTCCTGGGTGCATCTGTGTGGGGCACTCCCTAAAGCCAGCAGAACTCCAACAAGGGAGGAATGTCTTAGTACAGTATCTAAGGCCGCTTTTAGATAAGTGGCCGGCTCTAGTGCATTGAAAAATGCACTTTGAAAAAAAGTCGTGTGGGGCGGGGTTTAGATGAGCCAGAAGTCACCGACTGTCATTGGAATCGGCGCTCATGCATTCTTTCAAAAAGCACATCTGAGAGACCTCGGCTTTCAAATGTGCTTTAAAAAGGAATGCACAAGTGCTGATTCTAATGATGGCTGGCGACTTCTGGCTCATCCAAATGCCTCCCCCCCCCCATCTGTGCAATTTTTTTTCAAAGCACGTTTTTCAAAGCTAGAGCCAGCCACTCATCTAAAAGCAACTTTAGTTAAGGTAGCATTCAAGCAGACATTTTGGTATTTGGGAAATACAGAAAGTTAGAAGCCATAATCCTTATTATCAAGCACTTTAATAGCACTATTACTGTCCTTCCTACTAGTTCCTAGACCATGGATCAAGAAAGCTAAAACATGAAATAATCCTTTAAAAAACCAAGATTCCCAGTACCATCAGATTGTTTGGGGGTGGGTGGNGGGGGGGGGGGGGAAGGCATCGTCTAAAACCACCCATTGGCTACATCATAACCTGTCATTTCGATGATTAGTATCAGTTTCAAGAGTCAAGGTCACTGACTGTTCCGACAGGCCTTTGGTGAGGGGTAGGGGTTGGGTGGGTGGGGAGGGAGTTCAAAGGGCCAACTACAGTAAGAAAGAGTAGCACTATTTTCTCATTTCAAAAACACCATAAAACCACACAAGGCCTTGTGCAAAGCAAGCAGTTTGAAGTTTACACACTGCTACAGAAAGATAAAATATAACAAGTCAGCAAGTAAATCCATTCCCAAGGGGACCCAAAATGGGGGTGTGCACAGGACCTAGGCATACCCCTAATATGGGTCCCCTGGGAACTGGGGACCCATTGTGGGGTGCAGCAGCATGCAGGTGGGAAGAGGCCTCCTCACTCTCCCTCCCACTCAGAAAAAGCCGAGCAGGAAAGTCCCCAGTTCAGCTGAGCAGTGTGTAGGCTGGGGAGGAAGATGAAGCAGCAAGCAGTGATGACCGGGAGAGCAGTAGCCCAGCGGTGACGCGAGTCAGCCCGCGGAGTCAGGTAGCCCGTCAGGTTGCATTTGGGTACCAGCTAGTGCCTGAACACAACTGGTGCAAGTTGGGCATCCCAGATTCTATGACCATCACCAGCTAGCCTTGGAGGTCTGTGCTTCGAGGCCTAGCCCTGACAGTCTCCCCCTAATCCCTCCTCTGGGCACTACTGTGCCTGTGCCCTGGGGCCAGCAGGCTCCATTGTTCCCAGGGCACAGGTGTATAAAGCCTTTCCCTCTACTACCTGCTTTCCCGCCTTCCAAACCCTCATTGTCACTTTCAGGCCCCCATGCATGCAATCTGGTACATGCACAGAGGTGGTAAATATCCTTTTAATCACGTACACAGAGTTGGGGACAGGTAATAGAAGTGGTATTGGTGGCAGTGGGGGTACCCTCACTGCTCTAATGGAAGGGTCACTGCTGGTCACAACTATGTCCAATTGTTTGCATCTTGTAGTGGGCCCATTAAGGCAGGGTGGGGGGCAGGACCAGCTGAGACCCTGTGCAGGGCAAGTGTGTAGCAGACATGTAACAGGATATGAACAAATGTAACAAGAAGCTTGGTGTTTGTATGTTAATTAGCTAGCATGACCTCTGATAACATCTTGTAATGTTGTTGGCTCTCTGAATCTAGTCATCATCTGGAAATTAACAATCAAAGCCTGCCAATTAAAATCCAATATCTGGGAACTTGGTGTCTCGTTAGCATAGAGGCCTGTAGTTAGTATAGGTCAGGGTGGGCAAAGTTCCTAACCCGAAGAGCCGTGCACAAAAATCTTCATATGGCTTGCGAGCCAGAAGACACACGTGCATGCACACAAACCTCTCCTGCCTTGTGATTGGCTGGTGGAGCAGGTACGCTGCAGTCCTGGCTGCTGAGATTTTGAGGAGCAGCTGCAATTTAGCTGCTGAGATTTGGATGCTATGAAGTAAGACATCAGAACCAGTAAGGTGGGGTACAGGATCAGCTCTGGCTGAGAGCTGCACTTGACCTGCCCAACTGCTCCCAAACTGTAGTTTATCCACTCTGGCACAGGTGTTTCCCTATACACACTTCTTGTGAAAAAGTGGTTTTTATTAGGGCTGTGTCAAATAGTACTTCCAGGTCCTCGGGCTGATTTCCGAAGTTCCAGGTAATCGCCCTGGGTACTTGGCAGCCCTTCGGCGCTGTTTTCAAAGTTCTGGAATTTGGAAATGGAATTCCGGACCTCGGAAATCTTCAGAACTTCAGAATGTGTAAACTCGGAACTTCTGAACTATTCAGTGCCAACTTGGCGCCTCAGCAGGTGTTGCCATATGCTGCAATGGCAGCCGTTTAATTGTCTAGCCAATCAGGGTAAACAATAGCACATCTACCCCTTCCTCTCTCCCCTTTAATTTTCTAGTCAATCAGGGTGCACAACAACACATGCCCTTCCTCCCCCACCCCATACATTATATAAAGGGCTGCAATTCAGCAGTCTCTTTCTGACATGGGAGGGAGAGGGAAAGAGTGTTGGTGGAGGGAGCTCATGGTGCCATGGTGCCAAGAAGCTGGAATCCAAGGTGCCAGGCAATGGTGCCAAGTTCATGGTGCCAAGCAGCTGGCAGAACAGTTATACTTTACAATAAGGCTCTGCTGTGCCATGCGGCAGTCACAGCCTTGGTAAAAAAGAAAGAAGACAGCACACACAACCCCGCAAAACAGTGTGCAACTGCATAGAGAAATAAATCCCACCAAAAGCTAGCCAGCCCAGTAGACAAAATTTTAACATCCACAAGAAAGAAACCTGGCAAGGGGAAGTGGAGCCAGGCAAAGAGATCCCTCTGGTCTCATGGTGCCACGTGCCAATCAAGCAGCAGGCAGTAGAAATGTGACACCCAATTTATTTTATTTTTTAAAAAAAGCATGGCATGGTAAAGGTAAATGTAACCCCCATCCACCAGCATTGGCCCTATGGACAGGCCACGCCATGCCATGCCATGGCAAGGCCAGGCTAGGCACTCCTCCCTGCCAGGTGATTACTTACAGATCCAGCACTGTAGCACACAGTCAAATTCACCAAAGAGAATAGAAAATCGCTGCAGCCACTGCCGGCCAATCAACACTTGCCATCTGGCTTACCATCACTCAACTGTCCCTTCCCATACCCCCCCTCCTACCAAATATGACACTAAGTTTCATTTCCAGAAGAAGGTCAACTGTCCAGCCATGCACACAGTGGCTTCCAAAGTTTTCTGAAGTTTTCCAAAGTTTTCTGAGGAACGGCCTTGGTCCTTGGAACTTTGGATTTCAGTCTTTCATAACCGAGTACTGGAATCTTTGGCAAATTCTGAAGTTTTCTGCAGGCCGAGTTTCAGCTCTACTTTTTACCATCTTAACATTGTTTACCTACAAGTATATTCATAGACAGTCTCTTCTTGTAATAGGCCAGTAGAGAGTGGGTGTGCTATGATATTTCTTTGGGGAGAATCCCTTTTCAAAATAACATGCCCAAATGTTAGGAAAAATACTGTGCTGAGAGCTTTCAAGAGAAAGGTGTATTTAAGTGATACTTTCAGGCAGCTGGGCAAGCCCCTCTAAGTATAGCCAAACAATTTAAAAGAGGCCTAACACTAAAGAGTAAATTTGTCAATAGGTGTCACTGTTAACAGAAGTGATGGCATCACCATCATTCCGCCTGGGGGTAGGGAGGGCTACCCCTGGCTGGGTTAGCTCTGGCCACGGGAACACACATCATCACCACAAACAGACTCAGTCAGGGTGGGGAGCAATGTGTGGCTGCCTGGCCATGTCCCTGTGCTGCCACCCACCCTGCTGTGCCAGGCAGCCATGGCTGCCAATAACAGGCAGCCATAGTTTGGCTTCCGTAGTAATCCCCTATGCCAGGGCCAGAAGCAGGCATTCCTGCCTGGTTCTGCTCACTCTAACCCAGCTGGGCGGCTGCTGGGACCAGACTGTGGGCCTGCTTCATTCTGGGCCCACATTTCCGGCCCAGCCACTACCCCCACTGGGGTTTGAACTGGGTCCACATCTGGTGGGCCAGGAACAAACATAACGCTGTGATGCTGACCTAGCCAGGCCAGAGTGGACTGAACTGAACCCACATTATGTCTGTTAACACCCAATGACTTTGGTAACCTTGGTTTCAGCTTTGTAGGTCTGAATGCCAACCTTGCAACATCTATTTGTTCGATTTTGGGGTGAAAACACTTGCACATGTGTGTGTGTGCACACGCACGCACACACACACACACACACACACACACACACACACACACACACAGTCAGAGTGCTCAAATGGTGATGTTTACACCTCAGGAAATATGCCCTTTGAATCAAATCTCTGTAAAGAGCATGTTTTGATTTTGGGGCCCCAAACCACTGAATAATAATAATAATAATAATAATAAATTATTATTAATACATTTATTAATAAATTAATAAAAAGCCATTCTATGTAAAGAGAATAGTCAGCCCACAACTGGTAGAAGTTAAATCCTTGTCTGAGAGTATTAGAAAAAGACTTAGTTAAGGCTGTGCTTTTAACAGGTCATTGATTTTCATCTTGTGGAGATAATCTACAAAGAATTATATAACCTTTTTATGGAGCATTACAGTAAATGAAAACAAATGGCTACCCCTGGATTAGTTAAGAATTACACTCTAATGAGAATATAGTGTGGAAATGAGAGGACAATCATTTCTCCTCTGTCAGGTCTCATGTCATTCATTGTTTAATATGCTTGTTTGTCATCTTTATACACATGCCCTGGAATTTGAAAATCTAGATCAATATGTGGTTACAACCAACTAGAAACATCTCTGTCATGTGTATACTTAATCAAGAATTGCTATGTAGACAGAGCTTGTGCATGAGGATCCATCCAAACAGACATCTATCTATACTCTAATATATTCCTCTCCATGACCATATTCTGTACATGATACTTATTATTCCATTAGTACCCAAACCACAAACCCTTTCCAATATCCAGCTGTGAAGATGCAAATCACCATGTACTTTTGCTTTATTAAGGATCAACCATTGGGAGAGGTCATTGGTTAAAGTCTGAACATCGTAATAGGAATTTTAAAAAATAAGTAAATAAATAAATAAATAAATAAATGAAGAAATAAACAAACAAGCAGCTGTTGTCATGTATCTTGAAGGGTGGTGCTGATGCAATTTTTATCTCTGGTGATGATGTTGTCATGGGAACAGATGCATAGGGGAACGAAATGATGTCAAGAGGAGTGTAAGGTGATGCAAACATGCTTCATTTTCAATGTTAATTACCAGCTCCCCAGACTCCACCCCAAAGTACAAGGTGATATGATTTTGTTTCAGATGGTGTGGGGGAGAAATAGGACACTTTTGTCTAACAATAAGTAGCTCACATTGTTGTACCAAAGTAAATATGAGTCAGTGCGTTAATCTGCATTGGCAGCATTTGCACTGGGGACCATCTGCAGCCCTGCTTGTCTGAGCATCAGTAATATTCCTCTGTGAATATCTCATCTTGATGGTCAGGGGAGGGAGCAGCCTCTTTAAAGAGTTCCATAAATGCTTATAATTGCTGCATTAAACTTCAGTTTATTATTTTCTCCAGGTGCAGATATGCGGATGATATGAAACCCCTGCTGCATTTACATACAAATTGAAGATTTTTATTAATCAGCCCGGTAACAGGAATCAAACGGCAACACTCCATCAGGTCCTTAAATACATTTGGTGACATTTTTACCATGCATTAGCATGATAGGGCAAGCAGAATATAATGTACCAATGATTGCTTTTCCATTGAAAGCACAAACGGTTTCATTTTTCCTGTCATCTCAAATAAGTGTTAAAGAGGGTTTGGAGGCTATTGTGTACGTTCCGTATGCTCGGGACTTCCAAACACTGATGGCCACATTAAATAACCATTAGTGGCTCGGCTTAGATCACTGCTACATCCCTCCTCTTCAGAATTTATTCTTTGATTTAAAGTGAAAGCAATCTGTGACTGCTTTCATAGAGTCCTTCGGCCCCCCACTCCCCCCCATTTCCCCCCCTCAAACAAAATGCATTACAACAGTAATTTTATGACTGTTAAGATAACTGCCGTTAACAAGCACTTAATTAAAATGTACAATAAATAGCAGGCTGCAGTCTTATCTCCTCTCATGAGCTCCCAGCAGCCTGAGACTCCAATGCACAGGCCGGCTGTTCCTCAGCTTGTTTGCAGATTAATTGCTTTTCTGTCTGGCAAAAGCTGCTTCTCCTTCAGCCAGATCGTAAATGACCAGATAGGGACTTTATCAATCAAGCTACTACTTTCTGTGATCACTTCCATTCAACACCTTCTGAATTTCGCATTGAGAGGAACAGAAGTTATAGAGATAGGATTTAACATCTTCGTTTTTGTGTGGTTGGAATTTACGATAGCACTGTCACCATTTGACACTGTTAATCTTTACGTACAATACCCTTGGAGCAAGGCTCTTTTTTGTTCCTACGCCGGAGCTTTCCCTTGTTCGGATTGTGAAGAATACACATGAAACACAACTGATACACTCGCCATAGCACAAGGTTACATTTATTTCATAATCCACATGCACTGCTGAGGTGTCTGAGCGCATCTGCCTATCTGGCCTTGGATCCCCATCATCTAATGACTTACTGCTAGACTAATTGATATTTTCTTTGCTTCAAATTATTTATTGTGGGTACTGTTACAGTGGGTAGATCTTCCAGCTAGAGATCAGGCCCCTGTTGTGTCAGACACTGCACACACACATGTGTAATGTAAACACAGTCCTTGTGTCAAAGAAATTTTATAATGAAATAGAAATTAACAAAGTACAGTATAGACTTTGGCCACCATCCACAAATCACCTATTCCAGAACAGTGTTATGGACTACAATGGGACTACTCTGGAGAAAGTGGTTTGTGGATTGCAACACCTAAGCAAAACTGGCTGGTAGGTGATCTAGTTTGAAAAAGTAAACAAGAGAGAAAGTAGTGGAGTTTTTTCCAACTTATGTTGTGATATATACAGTGCAAACTGAAATTTAAAAAAATATTCTTTACTAGCAGGTGCAATCTCCCTTAATGTCTGCTTCCTCCAGGATATGTTAACTCCTTTGGTTGCAGTCCTAAAGCTGTAAATGTGTACATGCAAAAACGGTGTAAACCTGCTGTAAAACCTCTTCTTGAAATGTATTCCTTGAACTGCAGCAAGGTATGTTGTTTTCATGTTACCTGCTCGGAATATAAACAAATCTTTCTAATTTATCAGATTTATCTCACACGCCGAGAAAAGGAAATGGATTCCATTTGGTGTTCTAGACATGAATGATATAGTAACTTTGAAAATACACTATATTAACTCAGGGTTGGCTCCTGAATACATATAAGCGTTGGTTTTAAACATAATTTGTGTAGCTGCTTCAGTGTCATCACTAAGGTCAGTCTTCTCAAGGAAAAAAAAGCGCCTCTGTTATGCAGTGGCACAATGAACATACATTTATTTTGCCACTTGGAAAATCTGGGGCCTTTCACAAGGAAAAACTCATGTTTAAGAGAGCCAACATGCAGACTTGTCCCCAAAGGAAGGGAGTAAATCTATGTTAACAGTCTCTAAGGCCATTTGGAGGAACCTTGCAAATGATCTTTTCCCATATGATCTCCTCAGAGAGGCTTGTTCAGAGCCTCTTTCTCCAAACACATCACCATAATGAGCTAATTGTAAGTGAATTAAAAAGAAAGTAGCACTTAGGTCTGGTTGGCTTGTCCTGCTCTCTCCAGTCTCACACTGAGAAAGCTCCAGTGATGTTCCAGATTCTAGTAGTCACACAGTGACGCACACATATCAACTAAAGAATAAAAATCTGAAAGCGTAGGACTATGACTCAAGGCACAGAAATGAAGGCAGCTCTAAAGCTGTTATTGAAACCCAAAGACTGCTGAAGATCTTAGAGCTTCATCCAGGCTATTTTTCATAGTAAATACATGATCACCTCTGAAATAATCAAATAAGCATGAGAGAGAGAGAGAGAGAGAAAGAGAGAGAGAGAGAGAGAGAGAGAGAGGCAAGGAACAAAAGAGTCACCGAGCACATCAGCAACATGAGAATGCAATGCTGGGAAGATACTAAAATTACGGACATAGGTCAAATCAATTTGCATTAGAATTCTGCTGCCACTGAATACTCCAAATGTAACATGTATATGCATTGGCATTTGCAGTCATAATGGGGTTATGGCAAAGAAATGTTGTTATCAAGGCAGATGTGTGTAGTGGACTCAAAACAGAGAGTTTACATCTCATATATGCTATCATTAAGTGAACAGGAAGATTCAAATCTTGTATTTGGAAAGATAGAAAACCTACATTGTAAACACTCCCTGCTTTTGTGTTTTTTAAAAATTTCTTTTAATTATGAATTAACTGGAAGTCCATTCTTGGACTAGGTCTCATATCTAGAAGCAATTGCACGCCACCTTCAGCATCTGCATCTCAGGTTTTTGACTCTTAGTACTAATTGCAACTATTTATTTACATTGACGCACAAATATTTTTTATTTGCATGCCTGCTGCTTTTGAAACTGTTAGAGCTAAATGCTTTGCCTATGGACCAACATTCTCCACTTGCAAAGAGATGGATTCAAGTATCCAGTGGGATCCTTCCAATGTTAAATGTCTATTCAACAGTTCTGGTAGGTGCTTTTTTCATCACTTGAGAAAGTTTTTTCTCCTTAATGGTTTGGAGACTGCAGCTACTGCAGAATGCAGTGGGTCGTCTCCTTACAGGGACAGGCCTCCGGGAGCATATTACACTGGTGCTCAGCTCTCCACTGGCTGCCTATAGTCTTCCGGGCCAAATTTAAGGTGTTGGTGATGACCTTTAAAGCCCTACACGGCCTGGGCTTTACTTACCTGTGGGACCGCTTCACTCCCTGGGCTCTGGATCAGCTCCTGCAGTCCGTGGGGGGCACCTGTCTTGAGGTCCTTTGGGTTTCCCAGGGGGCCACAATGGGGAGGGCTGTGCCATGGCTGTGTAACTTCCTCCCGGCAGAGGTCTGGGTGACCTGGACCTTTCCTCCTTTAGATGATTTTGTAAGACCTGGCTGTTCTGTCAGGCTTTTGGCGAGGGGGACAGGGTGAGAGTGGGAGGGATGATGGTAAGGGTGGGAGGTTTTTTTGTTTCTATTCTTTTGTTTCTGTTTTTTGTTTATTTATTTTTTTATTCTCCCCTGTTGAGATTTTATATTTTTATTAATTTCTTAATTATTTTAATTGTTTTTATCTGTGTTTGAAATTGTGAGCCTCCCCAATCTATTTTTTCAGGTGGGGCAGGAAATAAAACAGTAGAAATAAATAAATAAACAACTAAATAAATAATGCATTGGCTAGAGCAGTGGTTCTCATACTTTTAAAGCCATGCCTCCCATTGACTTCAATGAGGTCATCTTGTCCATGGTAGCGTAGGCCTCTCTCCCCCCACCCCCCTTTTACACATAGATACACCTTGGGTGTTTTTAAACTAGCAAGGCTGGGGGGCGGTGTCTGTGGCTGCTGAGTGACGCTGCTGCAGCGCACCCACTCAGGTGGGGTGCATGGGGAGGGATTCTCATGGGTGGCTCCCAATGTGGTTACGCCACTTCGCACTCCCCCTGCCGGCACAGACCATGGAGTGCGCTGGGCTGGCTTTTGAAACTGACATGTCCTGGGGATGAGTGTTGGAGAACCGGGCTTCTCAGTGCTCGCGGCCAGTTCCTGTGATTTGCAAAGGCCACGTCCCATGCTCACAGTGCCTACAAGTGGTGGACCGATCTGCTGCTATGGGTGGCTGCCCTGGTTCATGCAGGCAGGGAATGAGTACTAGACGCCTGTTGCCATGCACTTTTTGGACTTGTCCCTCATGGCGCACTCTGGATTTTTCGGCAGTGCCCAGTGAGTGGCCATGAGTGGGTGCTGTGTGTCTCATGAGAACGTACATCCCCCTGCACCACCTTCAGTTGGGTGGCTGGATGAGTGGTTCTTCGGTGGCCATGCGTGATAGCATCTCATTGAAAAACACCCTTCCTTCCCTTTATCCCAGCCTCATCCTCTTTCCACCCTCCTGTTACTTTTCCTCTTGTTCTCTGACTCTCTACCCGTCTTCATAGCTCATTATTTTAGAAATTCCCCCCAACTCAGTCAGAGTGAAGTCAGGGGTTTGTCAACTCTACCCTCTTGGGGGCCTGCCCCCTCCCCCTCAGTTTGAGAACCACAGGGCTAGATCTAGATTGAGTGGGTTCAAGGTCCTTCAAGCACCTCCATATACCAAGATGTTGATTCACCCACTATAGCACCTAAGTTTTCAACTTGTTTTAAATTTTCTTGACAAAGGTAAAACATGTGGAACATCTTAAGTAGCGAGAACGGACTTAAACTGCACCAAGGTAGATTTGGTTTGGTTATCAGTAAAGCTGAAATAAATATCTAAAGCAAGTATTGAACTGAATTCAGTATATTCAAATCTATTTTAGCGAAGTAGGCCCTTTTTACACAGACGCTCTAACACCCATAAAATGGGCGTTACATTTGATTATACATGTTGCAGGGCACCACTGCAGCCAATCACCATAGGCCCTGTGCACACATGATGCCTCCACCCAGTTCCTCTGGGTGGAGATGGGTGTTGGCCAGTGGGTGGGGAGCATTTCACTGGGTGGAGATGGGTGGGGGCGTCTGTGTAAACGCCACTTTTGGTGGATGTTGGTGAGTGTTTGCTCCCAGCCAACACCCATCTCCACCCACAGAGCAACGGACGCCACTGCCTCATCCACAGCCTGGACACACCCATCCATCCTCATGTGGAGAAACCCCATTCCACCCACGAGGTCCCCACGAACATGCTCTGCGGTAGTGCCGAGCATGGAGGAAGAGACTCTGTTTCTGTGTTGGGTGTTGCCATTGCCTCCCTCCCTGCTTCAGATGGCAGCCTGTGCATGCGCTAGAGCTCAGAGGGGGGGCAGCCTGAGTTGCTTAGGGTCACTAAAACCCTAAGTCTGGCCCTGGGCAGGAGCACATGACACTGGTGCTCCAGAGTCTGCACTGGCTCCCTATAGTTTTCTGCGAACAATTCAAGGTGCTGGATTTGACCTTTAAAGCCCTAAATGGCCCGGGCCCCATGCATCTGAAAGACTGCCTGTCCTGTGTCCTACCATGCTCTGTCACAACCCCTGCGATCGGCTGGGGGTGCCCTCCTGTGGGTTCTACCTGCTACTGTTGTCAGTACGACAGGGACACGCAGGGGGCCATTCTTGGTTGCTGCTCCAAAGTTATGGAACTTCCTCCTCCTGCAGGTTCATCTGAGTCTGGGTCTGAGCATCTTTCAGAGGCGGTGTAAAACCTTTCTTGATAGTAAAGCGTTTGGCAGGCAGGGATAGGGATTAGGTGGGAGGTTGTTGGGAGGTTGGGGTTGCTGTGGGTAGTTTGTTGTTGTTGTTGTTGAACTGTATTTTAACATTTTTACATTGTATCGTGGTTTTTGTAAGCTGCCCTGAGCCTTCAGGGAAGGGCAGGGTAAAAACGTTAATAAATAAATAAGTTAAATAAAAACTTAGGACTTTTTCACTTTGGCAGTACTACTTGGTGGGTTTTTCAAACTTTTGAATGTGAATGTGATTGGTCACAATCAAAGTCACATGATTTGGTTTTTAAAAGGATCCAAATGCTAAAGTGACTGAAATAAAAAAGCAATGGAATGAAGAAATGAAGTTCTGAATCTTGCTTCAATAATAAAGTCAAATTTGGATATTTGTTCATGACGGAAAATATGCAAATGGTCTTAATGAAGAAGGCATCATGAAGGCATAATCCTTTCGACCCTAAATATTAGGAAAATATTTCATATTTCAAATATTTCAATATTTCATAAAGAAGGCATCATGAAGGAGTAATTCTTTCAACCCTAAATATTAGGAAAAATGCCCAAACTATAAAAATAGTTGGGCAATGGAATAGGTCGCTTAGGGAGGTCGTCACATCTTTTTTATTGCATGTTTTTGACTGGATGTGACCAGCAGTGAAACTGTTAACAATACTGGGTGCAATCCCAACCCTACTGAAGTCAATGGGAAAAGCCCCATTTTTGCCACTCAGAAAAGCCGTTGACTGTTCTCAAGGAAAAAATTATGTTTAAGAGAACCAACATGCAGATTTGTCCCAATAGTCAGCAACTTTTCCCATTGACTTCAATATAAGTTAAGATTGCACCCATTGATTTTATAATTGTGATTTTTAGGCTTCTGCATTAACAGTGCCACAAGATAAATGGGGCATTCCATATCTTTCCATGTTACTGAATACAATCTAGACACATATTCGAGATTACCTACACACCCATAATGACTAAAAAAAGGTTGTTTTAAAAACTTAGATCTGAGAGCATTTCTTCACTTTTTGGAAACAAAACAATTATAAACCCATTTTGTCTGGAAACTTGCATGCCCAAAGTATGCATTGTGGTGAGGAGGATAACTTTCCTGTCTACATACTCCTGATGTGAACTCTACAAGGACAAACCCACATCTGAATGCAGTCTATAGACAGGTCCCATATTTAGCACTACTAATGGCACTGCAAAAACCCCAAGTACCTTTCATAGTGCTGAGCGCCTCATTTCCTTAAAAAGAAATCTGGAAAACTTCCCAGATTATATATTTGTCCCTCTAACTTCAGAGGATAGGAATTAATTGAGAGACCAGGGAAAAGATTAATAGTTTGGGCCCTTCTGCCTTTCTCTCATAATGCTTTTATTTTAGTTCCCCCAACATCCCGAGTTCTTTTTGTTGGAATTTTATTAATGGTAAAAAAAAAACCCCAAAACCCAAAGCAGCTTGAATTGTTAGTAGCAACAGCTTAGTAGTAATCAACACCTTGGAGATTGTTTCTCGATTAAAATAATCTACTTTATTGAGAGGTACATTGCGATAGGAAAGGCCTATCCCTAGGTCTTATTGTTATTATTATTATTATTAACAAACATTTATATAGCGCCAGCAGTGTACCTGGCACTTTACAAAGTAATAAAATAGACACGGTCCCTGCCCCTAGGGCTTACAATCTGAG
>QEPC01010816.1:3103123-3138265 GCA_003113815.1 Sphenodon punctatus | reverse complement strand
TGGCGAGGTAGATGACCCTGGCAGCAGAGTTTTGGACAGAGATGAGGGGAGAAAGGTGAGACAGGGGAAGGCCAGTGAGAAGGAGGTTACAGTAATCGAGGCGAGAGATGACCAGAGCATGAACAAGAGTTTTGGCAGACGAGACAGAGAGAAAAGGGGACTAGATCCCTCTTCCTGTGTATGTGATTGTGCAGGCTCTGCCCTCGGCCTGGTCAATTCTCTTGAGCATCTCCTCCTCTCCTGTCCTCGCTGGCTTAATTTATGGGTCAAATGGTTGGCCTCTGTTTCTATCACCTCTGGTAATTGTGGGTGGTTTCAGATGTTATGCCATCCCGATTCGTCCAAGTGAATCCCCGGCAGGGGTGAATGAAATAACCACCCCCTGTGGTAAAAAAATGGCCCAAATAGATGTGCCGGCTGATCTCGGTGGGGAATCGGGGAGGGGGCGGGTCACGCAGCGCAACGTGTGGCCGCATGGCCCCGCCCCCCCTGCTCCCCCGCCGCCCGCCATCTGGGGAGACAGGCGGGTGCCGCGGCCACTGTGGCTGCAGCGCCCAGCCGCTTTGACCACGACCTGGAATCCAGCCAGGGATTCCGGGCCATGATTACCGGCCAGATGTTACTTTTTATTGCTTTCCGCCGGGGATCTCTTTGACCACGATTTTGGGGATTTTCCAGTGGGGAGCCCCGGAAGCGTGGTTGAAATTGACCCCATGTGGGAATCGGCCGTGGTGAACATCTGGCAGCCGCCAAACAGACGTTCAGAGCGCTTTGACCCCGCAGCAAAATTGACCGTGGTTCACTGTGGTTGACTGTGATCTCGTAACGTCTGAAAATACCCCATGTTACATGGCAAACATACCTTGCGGGTCAAGATGAACTGCTATCCTGGAAGGTGGCTTATTTTTTTATATAGTGTACTGCGAGTCAAGCAGTCCCAATATGGGAGACTCTTGCTTTCCTTTATATACCTGTTTCTTAATTTATGGCTCTTTGTTTATGTTTATGTTATGTTGTGTTGTATATGTATTTTATGTTCTGTTATGTTATGGCATTTGCTAAACATTAAAATCTATCTATCTATCTATCTATCTATCTATCTATCTATCTATCATGGTATGTGCAATATCTGGTTGGATACCAAGTGGTATCTATGGAATACTGTTTACCAAAATACTGTTTACAGCATTACTGTTTAATTATCATTTGACTTTCCCCCCCTTTTTTTAAATCCCTACCTCTGTCTGGACTTGTCAGATTATGTGTTAACGTAGTAATGTGGTAAACAAACAGTAATTTGATAAATGGTAATATCCGATATTCCTGTTTTGTACTTTACCTCCACAGTTACCTGATATCCGGATAACCACCAAGCTATCCAGAATACTGGATATTAACCCTGGATAGATAATGTTTTGGCTATCAGTTTCAACTCTAACTGAAAGAGGGACAGGGGGACTCAGCATGAAGAGAGGGACTGTCCCTTCGAACTAGAGACTAGGAGGTATGCTTCAGATTTCTGATAGATCCCTGAAACTGTACACTTGCCACACCTTCCCAGATGCCTGATTGGTTTCTGGCTCAGACAAATGCTCACCCAGTATCTACAGGAAGACAGATGGAGAATAAAACACTTCCTGGTCCTGTGCTTTGCTTTCTGTTTCTGAGGCCCTCTCTGGCTGATCTGCTGTGCCGTGCCCTCAGTCTGATCTGCTTGACACATATCTGCATTTAAGACCGTACTGTGGCGCCACTTAATCCAGGCATCAGCTTCAAAGAACCTATCAGAACTTCTCCCACTGGCTCCGGTGCTCCAGGCTAGGACCCCTCCCACTGGCTCCCAGCTCTATGGCAGCTCAGCAACTGGTTTCAGGAGGAGGAACCATTCCCTGAGAGGGAGCCTTCCTTGCTGAACTGGAGGAGATTGACTAGCTCATCTCCTACCTAGAGATGCTTCCTGGGGCACCAACCCTGCGTCCCTTCCCCAGAAGTGATCTTTGAGAGGCTTGTCCCCCTCCCCACACCATGATCTACTGGAGATTAGCATGTAATATACCACTGGATCGCAATCTACCTCTTGGTTGCCTCTGTTCTTAGGAAATGCAATTCCAGGGTTGTGAAGTAGCCACCAAGAACACTTCTCAATCTCTACATGCCTTTGCTGTATGAACTTGGCTCTGTGATGGAACTAACAAGATAGAATGAGTTCTCAGTTGGCCTTAAGGATCTTGATGGAATATAGAGGGGGTGGGAGAAGCATATTGACTTAATGAGTAAACAAATACTAAAGTGACTTATTTTGCAGTAGCAGCAAATATGAAAATAGATATTAATTTCTGGAACTAGATATCCAAATTATATTCACAAACTTAAAATTGCACATTTGTTTCAGCTCTAAATCTTCTAGCTGTTTAGTGCTAGCACAAAAATTTAGTGCTGGCATGAATCTCATTGAAATGAAATGAACTTGCACTTGTGTTAAGGGCTAGAGACAGCACTAAGCAGTCAAAGGAATGGCTTGCCATAATGGTATCTGGTCTACTTAAATAATATATTGCATTTCTTCTGTTCAGTGTCATTGTTGATTGGGCTTAGTTAATTGCCATGTTGGAAGCGGTCACACATCCCCTTACTGGAAAAGCCATGTAGAAATTAGTACAGGGTGATAACCTTTCTGCGGATTATTTTAGTCAACTAAAGAATTCTAGCACATCCAAAATTCTTGGCATGTTATTAAAGTAATGCCCATTGAGTCCTATTCAGCCACAGCCAGATTCTGGCAGGAAGAATGGCCACATTTGTGAATGTAAATGAGTTTTCCAGAATGCCATTCCATAAATGTTGGACATCATATATTTTGAGAGTGAAAAATACCACATGTTTTAGCAAGGGCGCTTCTCTCCCTGCAGGTTGCTTTTCTTCAGTAGCAGTGCTAGGACCTGATGACCCCAGAATATACGGTGGCATGGCATCCCATTGGCTAGTTCACAGTGTTCTCAACCCAGGCTGTACTCTCTTAAATCGGTATCCTCATGTTCAACATTGCTTATCACCCAATGACTTCATTAGGCACTGCTGGATGTTTAGCATTTTTTCACATGATCTGGTCAGACCAGTAGTCTACCTAGCTCAGCAACTTGTTTCCAACGGTACTGCTTCAGTTGCTCAGAGAAGTGCCCAAACAGATCATAAATGGACTGATCCATTCCCTGCTGTTCATTCTCAGCTCCTGGCAGTCAGAGGGTTCATCTTCCAACCAACATGACTAGTAACTGTTTAGGGACCTGTCTTCTAAGAACTTATCTGACATCAAACCATTTATCTAGATGGTTACGTATTGGTAAAAGAGTCTAACTTTAGGTTCTTATTTTTGAAATTCTTAGCCTTAATTTTTGATGTCCATGACTAGAGTTCACATTTTGTTTTGTTTTTATTGATCAGCACTGAAATGCAAATATGATAGACTTTTCCTAGCCTGAGATAATAGCTACAGGGGATGAAATTCTTTCTGTCACTCAGTACAAAGGACACATGTCTGCTCATAAAAAGAAAGGAAATTCACTTGAATGAACTTGGTTTGGCCAAATAAGAGACAAGAAGAGCAACCAGTGAAAGATAGAAAAAAAAGTCTAATATACTAGTAATGCAGTCAAATTGTGTGTGTGTGTGTGTGTGTGTGTGTATTTTGTGGAGTTTGTACAGAGCCACATGATGTTGGCTGTGTACAAACCACTGTGTACAAACCACGGATTCACCACTGTTTTTCACTGGCTACATGAGACTGGTATCCAAATACTACGCTTTCATTCTCTGCACTATGTGTTTGAAGCACTAAGAAAACAGGTCCACAGCCACATAAAAGTTTCCTAGAGGAAGACTGCAAATTGCAAAGCATGTTAAAGATTCCAAAAGGTGACCTACAGTGAGCTACATGCTGTGCAATATAAAGCCAAGGGCTTTACGTCTGGCTTAGAGATTCTGAATGGTAGCACACATTTTCAAGAGGCTCAAAGTAATTATCCTTTCTCCCCAACCTGACACACTTGGAGTCTAATACCAGGAATAAGAAAAAGGACTAAGGCTACTAACCTCAAATGCACAGCAGCTTAGTCTCTTTCACCTCACAATTTTGTTATGACAGTTCTTTGTTTGTCTGTTACCGAGCGGCTTTTTGAACAGTGTTGCTTGGGCTGTGTTTGTTTTGCTATTTTTCCAGTAATAAGTGAGGACTTTGAGGTTTTTCAGCAAGGTGTTAATTGACATTAACACTCCAGACAGGAAATGCTGACACAATTTAAAATTAACACCCTGTCGATATACTGCTGACCTGTGTTAAATGTGTGCTTTGTCAAACTGTTTGGGAATTAGATTTTTAACACAGAAACACAGCACAGTTGGCCACTTGGCCTTGAGAAGACTTGAATTTAGCATCCTATGAAACAAAGCAGAGTTATCATGATCAAAAATGTTTCCCAATTTAAGTTTACATTTGATCAAAAGGGAATGCCTGTTGGCAGTTTGGCTAAAATAGGAGTAAACTAGGTTAAGTCAACTGAAACGAATATGGGTCACCTAACTAGGACCAAACGAAATGAAAAAAATCTTGAAGCCTCTACATATCATTTTTGCACATATATAACTAATTTGGTGCTCCTGCTTAAATTAGTTAAATTAGCCCAGCTCCCTGCCACTCAATGCAGTGGCTTTCAAACTTTTCAGACCTACAAACCACTGTTAGTTCTCAAACTTTCTCAGGAATAGAGCTGAAACAACCAGTCACAAAGACAGGCATACCCACTGAAATTCTGGCACCCGACCTGACCCGTCTACTCAATTTACTAATTTCAGTACCAATTTACTGACTTCCAGGACTGAATTTTCAGTACCAATTTTCTGGTATCCAGTACCGATTTTCCATTTTTTTGCTGATAATGAAATCAGTCTATAATGGAACATTGGGAAAACAGTAATGGTAATACACAGTATTTGGGGTAATTGGGTGCCCAACTTGGTACTCAGGCACAGATCAGGCACCTGGCAGACTACGTGGAATTGTTGGTATTACCCTCAGGTAGCAAATTAGCTGAGAGTTGCAGCCTTACAAAGGAACAACCATGTGAGCAATGTTCAGACTGTGCAAGGTGGGTGGCTTTTATCCCTGCTGGCATTGTGGGCAGTGCCACATGTCAGCCCTTTCCTATACACCCCCTGGGGTTGTCGCTGACACCAGAAGGGACCAAAGCCTGCTTTGCTGAAACCACGTCCACAATGACATCCCATAGTGGGCAGTTAGAGGTAATAATGTGGGGGCTAAGTCACCTTAGCACTCTGGTGAATCAAAATTTTTACTAGCTAATATAATTCTGTGGGCCACTCATCATCATCATCATCATCATCATCATCATCATCATCATCATCATCATCATCAATTTTAGACTTATACCTTGCCTAATCCCAAAACTGGCGCAGGACAGTTAATCATCATCATCATTACAAAAATTTAAAAATACAAGATCAGTACATATATCAATATGGATTAATACACATATATATACAAAAACCACCCCATGGCTATCCAATCCATTGCACCACTCCTCCTCCTCTGTCTCTCACCCAGAGGAGTCCCTCCCCTTCTCCCCTACATGGTATTCATAAAGAGCAGTCATGTTCCATTAATCTATAGGATTTTTTGAGGGTGTCAACAAGAACGTTGATAAAAGTGATCCAAATTATATGTGTATCTTATCTGGATTGTCAGAAAACATCTGACAAGGTCCCTCATGAGACACTCTTGAAAAAACTAAGTAGTCATGGGACTACTAAATGGTGAGATGACCAGGGCCTAGTAGGTCACAAAAATTAGAGATGGAAAAGATTTTATAGTAGTAGCTTGTTGAGTGGGACTGTCAGATACCATACATTTTAAGAGCTTCATGTATTTCAAAACACCACAGCTTCACAGAACTTCATAGAGCAAAATGGAACTGCTCCACAGAACAAACATCATGGCCTCACAAAACTCCAAAGAACAGACCCCACATCTCCACGGAGTGCCACACGGACGCCATGACACCCCATGAGCCCACAAAGCTCTATGCAGTATGAGATTGCCACCTCTCACAATTTTGACCCTGACACTCCCATTTTCGCCTATGAGAGTGTTGGAGTGAGAGAACTGTCAACACTAACATAGAACAGATTCCGTGGCCCCACAAAGCACCAAAGAATAGATACCACAGCTCCCTAGTGCCCCAGGTTTTTGAACTTTTGTACTGTCAGTCCTATTATAGAATATATTTAATTATTATTTATTAGGGGTGGTCTTTTGGTTTAGATTGTGGATTTGTATTTGTATTGGATCCATATCTGCATTTTACTTATTTTATTTAGTTATGGATCTGCTGCTGCCATTTTGGAAAAGGGCAGATGATCTGCACATGCACAAAATGGCCATGTGCATGTGGAGATGGAATGCCCTTTTCCAAAATGCCAGTGATGCTATCACCACCATTTTGAAAAAGGGCACACATGCGCAGAACAGTCTGGTGGCCATTTTGTGCATTCGTTGTAATTTTTTTAAAACATTTTTTTTAGAACTGAACCAAAATAGGCTTGTTGTTGCACTCTTTTGGTTCAGTATGGATTAATCCACAATGGCCTGTTCCGTAGAGTCATAACTAGCTACTGCCAACGTGGCAGTGGCCACAGGTGCATTTACATGGGGCGCGCCAAGCAGGGCAGCTGAATAATCAGCTATGTGTCTATCACGCCAGGCTGCCTGCTCCAGACTCCCTTATTGTTGAGTCAGTACTAATAGGTGGGTGCAGGGCCTTCCTGTGGGTGGGAAGAGTCCCCCACTAGTACTGCAGTGTCTAAGCACTTCTGCTTAGTGCTGACTGGCAGAACCAGCAGCGAAGGGAAGCTGGGGTAGGCAGCCACGGCGTGGCAGACACACAGCTGATGATTCAGCTGTCCTGGGGGATGGTTGGTTTGCACCTCTCATGAAAATGCATCTGTGTCCATGCAGTTATGAATTTAATCTGAATCCGAATTCTGGCCCCTATTATTTTATTTTTTACCAATTTTTACCCCACCCTTCCCAAATGGCTCAGGGCAGAATCAAAAGTGCAGAATTTAGTCCCCATGACACATAGGGATATTAAAATGAGATTACACTTGAACTTGGACAAAAAAAGTTACAAAGGGAACCCAGAATTTGCTTAAGGCAGCATATGAGGGTTCCCTTATTCTTCTAGAGTGTACAGTGTTTGTTGGAGTGGCTAGGGCAAGGAAGTAGACATACTGGGGTTAATGCTAGAATACAGCAGTCTATCAACCCTCTCCAGTCAGTTGGCCTCTAAGGGATGTCATCCATGTTTTGGCATCTAGCTGTGGATCTGCGAATGGGATAAGTGGGTGAACTAGAATCACATGCATATTCTTTTCCAGATGCAACAAGTGCTACTCTAGCACATCTGAAGCTTTAGCACTATGTATTTTACACTGTTATTGCAACTAAAAGAAAATACCGGGGTGTTGCTTATTGAGGGACTAAGTCTGCCATCTTGGCTTACCTTGAATAGTACCTAAAAATGTAATCTATCTCTTTGATTTGTCATCTGATAAATCTGACTATTCCTCTCACACTGGTTCTCCTATCAGTTTTTCCCCCCATAAAGGATCTTAAATGTAGATGATTCTCTAGAATATTCCAAACAAATAAAAGAGTCTGCCTGGAAGGGTACAAGCATCCTTACAGCATGACTCAGGATAAACAAAGTGGAATAGAAAACAGAACATGTGCAGAGTGGGGTGCGGTCTTATCCTTGGAGGAGAGGGAGGGAGTTTGCTGAATCAGGCCTAATGAATAGTATGAGAGAATGCATGAGGTCAGGAGTGGGTGCTGGAAACAAAGAGAAGATAAAGCATAGTGTAAGGGAAAAGGAACAGAGAAGCAAGGAATGAGAGTAATGGTAAAGCAAAGGCAGAGTTGTGCAGACTTTGCAGATGTGGAAACATTTCAGAGAGTAATTCTCCTATTTGTATAGACAAACATCATCTAAGTAGTTCCATCGCTAAGGAAGTCTGATTTTCAAAAGAGGTTATATGACTGGCATGGTAAGTTGTTGCATGGATTAGCTCTTGAATGGAGGCCCAGACTGCCACTTAACCTGGCTCTCTGTTACAACCAAGGTGAATCAGATAATGAGCTTGGGAGCCACCTGGACCACAGAATGTTGGCGCATACCTGGAGATGGAAACCAGGGAGGGAGAGCAAACACCAGAAGGAAAAGAGATGCTGCAAGGCTGTGGCAGTGAGAGCCACTGTCACCACAGGATGTTAAAAGGCACCCAACCCCCTCCAAACATCTGGGAAGAGGGCTACTGAGCAGGAAAGGACCTGGGTATAAGTACCCTGAGCCAGGGGATAGGTGCAAAAAGTTGCACATAGAGCTAAAACCAGTACCTTTAAAAACAGGTATACCAGTTGAATTTCCAGTACCTGAAATGACCCAACAACTTCGGATACCAATCGTTACCTAATTTGACCTGATTTGGGTACCTGATGTCATAGAATGTCGACCTTCAGTCCTGGAATGTCAACTTCCGGTACTGGTTTTCTATTTCTGTACCAGTTTTTCAGTCTTGGTGCTTACTTGGTGTTTGGTGGCTGTGGGGGACTGGATGAGGGCTAACCGACTGAAGCTGAATCCCGACAAGATGGTGATGATGCTAGTGGGGAAGGTGGTGGGGTTGGCGTCTGCCATCATTGATAGAGTTCGCCCTCGAGTGGTTCCCCAGGTTCGTAGTCTGGGAGAACTCCTCGATTCTTAGCTCCACCTGGATGTTCAAGTGGGGGCTGTGGTGAGGAGTGCGTTTCGTCAATTGCATCTGGTGCATCAGCTTTGGCTGTACATCTCAGACACTGACCTGGCCACTATCATTCATGCTTTTGTCACCACATGACTGGACTATTGTAATGCGCACTACATGGGGCTACATACAGCTGAGACTGCAACTGTAGCCCTAGTTCGGAAACTGCAGCTGGTGAAGAATGCAGCAGCTCACCTCCTTACAGGGTCAGGCTGCCAGGAGAATATGACACCGGTGCTCTGTTCTCTGCACCGGCTGCCTACAGTCTTCCGGGCATGATTTAAGGTGTTGGATGGCCCTACCTACCTGCAGGACTGCCTCACTCCCCGAACCCTGTCCCTGCCCCTGCGGTCAACCCCTGGTGCCTTTCTTGAAGTTCCCCTGGTTTCCCGGGGGGACGACTATGGAAAGGGTGCTTTCTGTGGTCACACTTAGGCTGTGGAACTCCCTCTCAGAAAAGGTCCAGTTGGCCCTGGACCTTCCTTTTTTTCAACAATCATTTAAGACCTGGCTGTTCTGCCAGGCTTTTGGTGAAGGAGATGGATGATGGGAGGGGGGCAGAGGGTTAGGGCGGGTGGGTTTTGATGATATTTTAAAAACTTCTTTCTATTGTTATAAATTGTTTTAACTTATGTTTTTATATTGCTCGTATATTTATATTGTTAGCCACCCCGAGCTGCCTGTGGCAGGAGGGGCGGGATAAAAATTATTCAATCAATCAATCAATCAATCAATCAATCAAACAAACAAACTTCCAATACCTTTTGGGTGGGGGGGCGTTCTGTTCCAGAATGTTGACTTCCAGTCTCATTTTTTTTTTCTGTCCAGATTTTATGGTTTTCCATCCTGATATACCAATTGGTAATCAGACTCTTGAAAAACTGATACCAGAAATTACTGATTTTTTGAGTTTCCTGGTACTCTGTAAATGAGTAGCCTGTTGAGTACCTGACATGGTACTTTAAAATGTGGTTATTACTCACAGGTAGCAAATCAGCTACCCATTGCAGCTCTAGTTGCACAACTATTGAGAGTGTCAATGAGTGTTGGAACGTGTACTGGGGACCAATAAAGCACTGTAGGGGGTTATACCACAGAGACAGAGTGATGGTTGTGCCTTCCTGCTGTGGGGCTGATGAGTAAGCTTCTGCAAATACTTAGGTTCAATGGGCCACCTGTTTACAGGGCAGAATGCCAAATGCAAGCCAGTGGAATTTTTTCAGCTACAAAAGGTGCACCTACTGTAACAAAAGTTTGAGTCTCAACTTCCCTTTATGCCAGAGGTCAGGAAACCTTTTTCTCCCTAGGGCTACTTTAAAAATGACCCCTCCCCTGCTAAAGGGGAAGGTGGTTTGCCAGGGTGATGCAGGAAGACTTTCTTTCCTTACCCTCTAGTGCTGGATCTATGGTCAGTGCAGGAGGGGTGGGGTAGTCCTGGAGACAGGAAAATTGAAGGCGGCAGTCATTGGCTGTGAGCCCTAGCCTGGGTCGGAGGAGCTACGTGACAGCGGAGAACGTGTCTGCACCTTAGCATTGTTGGCTCCCACTGTCGTCTCAGTTTGGTGCTGCAGCAGCAGAGCACTGCTTCTGCTGCCCCCACTCCCTTTTGCTTGGCCTTGTGGAGTTAGCGATATGTAGGCAGGTTTGTAGGCGCTCTCCATGGCTCTGCTACAGGAATTGCTAACTGACTTATTATGGGCTGAGAACGAATTTTTCCTACCCCACCGTGTTGGCAATTGGTTTGGGAGGGTTTTTCACCTTCCCCGTAGCGGTTTGTGTAGGGTCCCTGGTATTGGGTCGTAGATCATGTGATGATTTAGGCTGTGGGCGGTGTCCTAGCCCAGCTATCCAATGAGGAGTGCTCAGAGGAGCATGAGGGTGAGGAAGGCCTTCAGCTAAAGTGACAGCGAAGGGGTCAGCAACTGCCTCATGCTTGCCTGGCATGGGGTCCTTGCTGTCTTGATTCTGGGCAGGTAAGAGGTTAGGCTCATTGGGCCACTGGGTGGGAGCCTCCTGCAATGTTTGGATGTCCCTTCTAGTCATGTAACCCAGAGGGGTGAGTGACAAGCCTGTAGCATGGGGATCTGGATGGAAGCCCTGCCATTGAGAGGGCCTGGTTGGTGTTGTGGGCTGGCTGCCTAGGGTAGGTGCACTGTGGTGTGCACTGTGCCAGGGGTCATACTTGTAGAATACCCCAGATACCCCAGAGGGGGTGAAGTATGTCACTGAGATAGCAGGGTGAGGGGGTGTTTTTGTTTTGGAATGCTCATGTTGATAACATGTTACTCATAATTAATCTTGTGTTGAAAATAAACTGCAGTCCCGTTTAACTCCAAAGTGTGTCTCTTGTCTTCTTTCCATCTACTCGCAGCAATTAGTACAAGCTCAGGGGGCACACAGAAGTTGTGCGAGAGATCGTGCTTAAGGTGTGTGCTCTGTAAGAGGAGGCTTCAGACCATATATCTGGGCCATATATCTGGGCCCTATCCTTGTGTGCATGCCCTCATGTCTGTCTGCTCTCTTACCCTGAGTTCAGTATTTCATTGCTTGGAGGTAGGAACTGGATCCTGGGGTCAGATCCAAGAACTGGAAAGGGGCCAAATAAAAACTAGCTGTAGGCTGCTTTTGGCCTTCAGGCCTGAGGTTATTCTTATGTGGAATTTACTACCAGAGGAAGTGGTCAAGGCCGGTAGTGTAGCTAGTTTTAAAAAGGGACTGGATACTTTCTTGGAAGATAGGTCCATTAATGGCTATTAACCAAGTAGATTTGGGGGATATAACCCCTTACTGTTGGGGGCTGGAACAACAGGGAATGAATTGTCCATTGTGACCTGTCGGGTAATTCTCCCAGGAGAAAGAGATTGGCCACTGTTGGAGACAGGATGTGGGCTTGATGGACCATTGGTCTGACCCAGTATGACACTACTTATGTTCTTATGTTCCCCACCCCTGCTTTTAGACTTTCTGACCATCTATCAAATTTGGTTAAATTTGTCCTGTAAGTTCAAAATCTATTAAACAGTGAGAGTGAGGAGGGGCTGGGGGCATACACACCCTAACCCACAATTATTGCAAAAGCCTTTATTCCATTGGAATGCATGCTAAAACAGCAAATGGATAGCTGGTTTCTATTTGGTTTGGGACTCCTTCTGAAACCCCCAACTTTCTGTGTGTCTAAATCACTCACCCAGCTCTTAAACACCCAGCTCTTTGGACTTCCAGATATTCGCATGGCATTAAGAAGTCTTTGATCTCTGTGGTTTTACAAATCTGGATTTCCGGGTGTCTCCTAGAACTTGTGTGTGTAAAACGTTCTCCTGGTAAACTACTTTGCTCTTGGCAGCCATGGTCATGTCATATCCATGGCAACCCCTCTTCTCTACAACTGAGCTCTCCAGCACAACTAGTGCAGACTGCATCAGGGCAGTGTGTGTGTGTGAAGAATGCATCCAGGAGCTGACTTACAGACTTGTAAACCCAGAGGATTAAAAGACCAGCACTTTAAGGTGTGTATAAATACAACCAGTGAATCATAGAATCTTAAAGTTGGAAGGTGCCATGAGGGATCATCTAGTCAAACCCCCTGTTTGGATACTGGATGAATACAGTTACACTATCTCCAATAGATGGCTGCCCAGACTCTTTTTGAAAACCTCCAGCGATGCCTATGAGCTCCCTAGGCAACTTGTTGCATTGCTGTACAACTCTTACTTTGAAGAGGTTTTTCCTGATATTTAACCAAACTCTACCCTCCTGTAATTTAAGCCTATTATTTCTAGTCTTGCCCTCTGTATTCATGAAGAACAGTTCCTTGTCATTTTCTTTGTGGCAGACCTTTTGATATGTGAAGACTGCTATCATGTCTCCTCCAGTTCTTTCAACCTTACTTCATAAGACTTGCTTTCCAGACCTTGAATAGTACCTAGCAGCGTAAGGTATGATGTAAGGGGTATCTTTATTGCCCGTCTCTGATCCTGACTTTGGTAGTGGCGGACTGCACCTGAGTGACAAAATATTCATCATTCTCCTCTGTCAACCTTCAGGTACATCCTCATTTCTCAGCTTCTGCCTGGCCTTGTACCAAACATCTACTGTGTGCCAAAGGAAAAAATACGCGAAGCAGAAAGGTAGTTTGGTGGAGTAAGCTGCAACATTGCGTAGAGACTATCTCAAACATTGGCTTTAAATTATCTTCCTCTATTATATTGTGTTATGAACTAATGGGAGGGGGGGCATAGCTCAAGTGGTATGAGCATGTATAAGGTCCCAGGTTCAATCCCCGGCATCTCCACTTCAAGATCCCTGGTAGCATGCCTGGGGGAGGCCTCTGCTGGGGGCTTGGAGGGGTTTCAGGTAGCATGCCGGGATGGCCTTTGCTGGAGACCCTGGAAGAGCTGGATTTGGACCCGAATTTGAAACCCCTGCTGCCGTGTCAGGTTGTGACAATACTGGGATAAGATGGACCGTTGGTCTGACTCAGTTAGGCAGTTTAGTTAGTTAGTAATAGTTAGCTAATAGTTGGACTGCTGCTCTGAGCCAAAGAATGAGATAATGAAAATTGTACATGAAACATATAGCAGCGATGACCTTTCCCCCCCTGAAACATATTCGTGATGTGTACTTGGAACAAAATAATCTGTGACAAAGAGGACCCATGAGTTGCTCAGAGAAGAAACCATTTTGTAAAAACTAGAGACTAGTTTTTTGGCCTTCTACAAAAATAGTAGAGTATAATTTCTTGGTAGGAAACTTAACTACCATGAACTCTAAAGAAAGAAAAAAAAGGCTTTCCAATACAAACTGTTTACAGTGGCTTCCCAGGTTCTCCTGATTTCCTCTGTTGGGAATGAATAATTAAGGAGTAGACCAAGAGGTGAAAAGAGGCCTGTATGTGTTTAAGTCTAATGTCATAGCCTTCTGAGGACAAAACTCATGGTATGCTTTTTGGTCAAGCTGATGAATTCAATGGCTAAGCAAGACTCTGAGAAGAGTTCAACAAAACAGAATATTCCCAGCAGGAAGCTTTTAGCATTCACTTATGACAGGTATTGCATGAAATGGATGCAGAACACACATACGTGGGACATGAAGGCAACACACATAAGGTGTTAATAGTCTAAGCTGATGCCAAGGAAGAAAAAGAGCAGATGTGGTCAGCTACTGTTTCCTGAGCTAAATGTTCATTTGCTTATGGTAGTCAGAGCCTGAGGCGGAGGGGGCGGAAGAAAGTTTTACAATGTGCAAAAGGCACACTTATAATTAACACGAACCTCACGCTGACAAAGACAAGGGGATGGTGAACATCAATCTCATGCATGCCATCTCGAGAACATTTGGGGACAAATTTTAAAGCAAAGGTTACAAATATATATATATAAATGAAAATAGAGAGACCCACAAGGGAAAGAAGCACAAAACATTATTTGTGAATTTGTATGCAGTTCACAGAGCTGGTCCATGGAGAGGAGGTAGCACTGATCGTACTTTAAAACAAGCAGTTAACTCACTTTGCAGTTTAATTTCTTTCCTCAAAATGTAGATGTTGCCATTGCTTGTAAACTAAAGCAAACAAGAGAGAAAGATAGGAGGAAAAAATACAGTGGCATAGAGATTTGCACTTTCTGTGGCTGCCTGGCACCGTCCTGGTGACACAAAAAAGCCATAATCACCTTTTAATAATAAATATATTTTGTATAACCAAAAAGTCACAGCAGAAAGGTGAGAAATCTAAAAAACTCTATATCAAATAATATTGAACTAGGGGACACTGTACAAAAATAACTGGCAGCAGATTTAAAACAATCAAAAGGAACTTACCGTATCACTCAGCATACAGTTAACTTGTGGAACTTGGGTGATTTCAGACGTTACGGGGCCCTTTGGCCCCGTACCGAAATCACCGGATTCATTCCCCCCCGGGGTCGCCCCGTAACACCATATCAGACGTGCCGGGGGGATCCCGGCGGGAAATCTGGGAGGGGGCGGGTCCATGCGGTGCAACGTGCAGCCGCACGGCCCCGCCCCCTCCACACACCCCGCCGCCCACCCTCCGAAGAGACGGGTGGGCGGCGGGGCCATTGCGGCCACCGCGTCGGGCCGGAAACGCCATGGCCCGGGATCCCGCCGGGGATCCCGGGCCGTGGCGCGCGGCCAGACGTTACTTTTTCTTGGTCTGCCCTGGGGATCTTTTTGACCACGCTTCCCGGGACATTCCCCCGGCTAGCTCGGGAAGCGTGGTTCAAATTGACCCCTTGCGGGTATTGACCGTGGCGAACATCTGGCGGCCGCCAAACAGACGTTCGGGACACGGTGACCACAGGTGGGTATTCACCGTGGTTCACCGTGATCTCATAACGTCTGAAAATACCCCTTGTTGCCGGAGGATGTTGTGAAGGTCAGTAGCCTAGCTGGGTTAATACAAGGATTGGGTAAGTTCTTGGATGATAGGTTCATAAATGGCTAGGGACAGGAAATGGGAGTAAATGGCAGCGAATGGATCAGTCCATTATGACATGCTGTGCACTTCTCTGAAGTGGTCAAAGGTGGCCACTGTCAGAGACAGGATTCTGAGCTCAAAGGACCATTGGTCTGACCTAGAACAGCACTTCTTATGTTCTTTTATGTAAGGTAGCCCCCCAAGTCATGAAATCAGCTTGGAAATCATGAGAGTTTGAGGGAGCAGGACTTTAGATTGTAAGCTCTCGGGCAGGGACCGTGTCTATCTTATTTTCTGTAAAGCGCCAGGTACATCGCTAGCGCTATATAAATGCTTATAATAATAATAATAATAATAATAATAAATAATAAATTAATTAATAAGCTTTATTGCTTAGCCACATTAGGCCATTGCAAACCAAACACACACATATCCTACTTGAGTCCAAACAAAGGAGGGCTAAACCAAGTAAATAAAAATATAAAAATAGTGGTAGAAAGTTAAAATAATAAATAGAATATACAAGGTATTAAACCACCATTACATAGATACAAGTTTTAGGTACAAACTTTAGATGATTAAAGCTCTTAAGACAATACAATTGATGAAGTTCTTAACCCTATTCTACTTTAACTTAAAACTAGGAGCGGATATAAACCTGTCGACCCAGAAAATACTGCTGATTAAGGGTGGGAATATCGGATAAATCTGATACACCCGATAATCAGGTGTATCAGATTATATCTGATAATACAATATTCACCCTTATCAGCATACTGGATTTTTAACATTGACCGCTTTACCGTTTTTTTTACATTGTGGCCATTGAAGTCAATGGATGCAATGTAAAAAATCCGGTAAAGTGGCCAATGTTAAAAATCCGGTATGCTAATATTGGTAAATCCGATGCTGGGGAGATCTGATACCGGTAAATCCGATATCTGGTATTCTCTCCAGTGTCCCACCCCTACTGCTGATCAATCACTAGGCAGAGGAACATAAAATTCTATAAAGCAGCCCGGGAAGAAGGAGGTCAGGGCGGCAAACCACCACTGGATGGAATACGAGCCTAAACAATTAGGCTCTGAAACCAAGCAATTCAATGGAATCCTAGGCCCTATTCTGCTTTAGTTTATAGACTAAAGTCAAATATTTGCTCACCATCCCCTTAGTTTCCACCGATTGATCACTCAACAGAAAAGAAACGTAAAATTCTGGGGAATGGCCCAGAAAAGGAGTAATCAGGGGCGCTAAATATTTTCCCCGTATCTCAGCAAATAGTGGGCATTTCAGTAAAATGTGGCCCAGGGAGTCCACCTGTTTCAGGACACAGTGGCATCAGCGCTCGGCTAACGGGATTCCACTATATCTGCCTTCAGTTTGGGCAGAAGGGAATGCATTAAGTCTGGCCAAGAGAAATAACCTTCTTGCCCCTGTCCACAGACTACCCTCAAAATAAGGCATCATTAGCTATTACAGGACATAGCCGCAGGGCCCTACTAACACCTATTTCAGCTCTTATCTCCTGCCTCGTAATGTTAGACAATCTTTCAGCTAGCAGCTTTCTTGCCCCTCTAAACCCCAACGGGGCCAAAACTGCCGGGCTAAAGCCCAGAAGCTTAATTTTGTCCACCACCGTGGCTGCCCAGGCATTTGAAAACTTATCGTCCATGACCAGGTATGATCATGGAGCGGCCATATTAAAGAATTGGCAAAGCCAATATGTTATACCCCGCTGCCAAATCCTTTCCTGGAGAGGCCACACTCTAGGCATAAAGCTTGGTTTGGTATCCCAGCGGGGGTGGAAAGTAAAGCCCTTATGAAGCCAGATTGTAATCTTTCCAGGACCTTAGTTTTACCTAGTGCCCCAAAATGGGCTCCATAGAGTAATTGGGGGATGGCTTTATGCCAGAAGATTTTAATTGCTGGAGTAACTAAGGACGTTTTTAGACGAGGCGGAAATGGCGGCTCAGTCCTTTATCAGCTGCCATTCTTGCCGCTCGTCTAAATCCCCGGCGTGCTGTAATACCGGATCTCTGCTGCGTGAAGCCGGCCCGGCGATCCTGCCCCCCTTCAAGGCGGATCACCTCTGTGCCGGCTTCACGCCGCACTTCCGGGTTCTTTGCCCAAGTGCGCACACGCAGAAGGGCGCACATGCGAGCAAACACTCTACGCCGTGTCTGATGCTCTTCTGAACATCAGACATGGCGGAGAGAGGAAGGCGGGTGCCCGATGCCAGCACTGAACGATCCCGCTTGTGAGCGGGATCGTTTAAAAGTGCCCTAATTGTCCTTCCTTTGATCTAAACAAACTCAACAGTGCTTTGTGTAGCCACTTAGCCTTCTCTTGCGCAGCCTGGACTTGCATCACCCAAGCCCCATTACATTAAAAGAGGATATCTAAGTACTTATATGCATGGACCTGCGAGATAACCTTGTTGTCCAGCTGCCATCTATGGTTTACTCTCCTATGGGAGAATACTAGAACCTTTGCCTTATCGAAGTTTATTTCTAACAAGTTCCTCCTGCAATAGGTCCCAAAAACTTCTAGTGAGTGCCTCAGCCCGACCTGTGTATGGGAGAGCAGCACTGTGTCATCCGCATACAGAAGATATGAAATACTTGTATTCCCCAAATGTGGCGCATGAACATCTGCGACGCTAAGCACTTCCAGTATGTCATTCAGATAGATGTTAAATAAAGTGGGGGCTAATATGCAGCCTTGCTTGACACCCCTTTTGACAGCTATCTTATTGGACAACGTCCCTTGATTATTTAATCTCACCATCAGTGACTTATTCCTATGTAAACTAATAATTAAATGCAGCACTCTATGGTCCAGGTTGAGCGCCGCTAACTTGCCCCACAGGTGCTCCCTAGGGACCGTGTCGAAGGCTGAGATCAATAAATGCCACATATAATGCTTTAGAGGGGTCAGTATATTTCTGGATGAGATGGATAAGCAAGAAGCAATGGTCATTGGTAGATCTCCCCTCACAAAACCCAATCTGGGCATCTGTCAAAAGTCCCTTGGCTTTCAGCCAGTCATTTAATCTCGACAGCAAATATTTAGCATATACTTTGCTTACAATACTAAGCAAACTGATGGGTCAATAGTTGGTAGGAACAGCAGGGCTTCCGTTCTTGTAAATTGGGACAACAATAGCCTGTCCCCACTCCTCTGGAATATTACCCGATGAATTTATTCCTGTGAAAAGGGCTGCTAGGAGCCCACCATTTTGACCCAGACCTCAAACATTCAGCTGGAATGCAGTCAATCCCTGGGGCTTTACCCACCTTTAAGCTATCCAATAAATCAGAACTATTGTCCCAAAGAAGAGAGTATAGGGCTCTCCTAATCTCCAAAAGAGCTGAGTTTAATAGACAGGCATGGGATACTCTTGATAAAGCTGCTAGGGATTCTAACCCACTGACATTTTGGAGGTTGGTCAGGGGTATAGGCCAGAAAAGGGCATCTGTTGATGCTTTTTCTGTCTCCAGTCGGTTATGGGAGAAACATTTTACATCATTATATGCGACCATGGGCCTAATATCCCCCCGTTGCCAACTTTCTTCAGGTCAGAATGGGATCCAGTGTCCACAGATCAGATAGTGGATTTATTGAAATGCTAATAATAATAATAATTAATAATTAATAATTACTAGTGGAATGGTGAGTTGGATGTGGGGGTGTGGAATGGGATAAGGGACTCTGGGAACTTGCCATAATGGGTCTTTATGGAGCTGCCAGGAACATAAAAGAGTGGTCAAAGCAGCAGGAAGTTGCATGAAGGGGGACAGGGCTGGAAGAAGACTGAGAGGCAGAGGTCCTTCCCTTTTCTCTTTTCCAGCAGCTTACCAACTGCTCTTCTGCAAATACCTCCACTGCTGCCCTGCTTTCTTTTCACCCCTCCTTCGTTCCTCCCAGGTCAGAGAGGAATATGAGAAGTCAGGTGTACATGGGGCTTCTCCCTACCTAGATTAGTTCCTAGCAGCAGGTGACCACAGGGACTGGAAGGTAGCAAATGTAATGCCAAAGGGCTCCAGAGGTGATCCTAGAAACTACAGACTGGTGAGTCAGTTGTAGGTGCTGGGCAAACTGGTGAAAATGACTGTTAAGAACAGAACTACTGAGCATATTAATAAACGTGGATTAATGGGGAAGAGTAAACATGGATTTAGGATAGTGCCAAAGTTATGTAACCAAAATACCGAAATGACCGAAAAGCCAAGAAAAATGAAAAACCGAAACCCCCAATCTTCCCACCTCCGAAAACCTAAAGTAGGTACCCAATAGAGTGCAAACAGGTTTTGGTTATTTCCCAAATTATCATTTTCAGTTTGGGTACTGCAGACTCAAGAGGTTTACTCTTTTTGGTGGGGTATCTGTTAAGCTCTAGTCCTCACTCTTCCCTGTCTCCCAGCTCTGGCATTGCAGGAAGGAGCAGGGTGAAGGGTTAGAGGAAGCAACAGATCCATTTCTCACCGGAGGGAAGTCCTTCCTGTACTTTGCAGAAATGCTACTGGCTGATTGCTCCTCTTTTCTCTCAGCAAAGTTCCTGTCTCCTCTGACTGATTGTATTTTCCAGGAGGTGGAAAAAGGTATTAGGCAGTCAGTCAGAGGGGGATTTCCACATAGTCATTGCATTTGTGTAACCTTGCTTTCTGATCTTTGAGTCTCGAGGTTATGCTTGTGTCATGTTTTCAGGCTTTTCTTCACAAATGTAAGGGTGAAAACTTACTGTTTTCAAAATAAATACTTAAAGCCAGGTTATGAGGCTTTAGAAATAATTTCAAATGTTCTTGAACTGATGGTAAAATACTAACATTGCAAGAGATGATAACACTGTGATTTATCTTAACAGTCACTTGAGAGAGAAACAAGTCCGTGCAGACACAACGGTCCAGATCTCTAGCTGATTTACACTGGCTTCCGTGGAGTTGTGCATATTTAACCCAGCTGCAGTCTTCTCCCTTAGTCTTAGGCCACTCAGGCCACTTTTACATGAGGTGCTTAAAAGCGCTTCTGGAACCCCGCATTGAAGAGGAAAGCCGAGCAAGGGGTGTTTACACGCTCCCTGCGCTACTGGAAGTGACATGTCACCCGTTCTTTTTGGGGCGGTGGCTGGAGACGCAGAACTTTCAAGAGGCACGTTTTATAAACCTGAAAACTGAGGCTTACAGAACGCACCTCTTGAAAGCCCCGTGTCTCCAGCCGCCACCGCTGAAGCGAATGGGTGGCACGTCACTCCTGGTAGCATGAGGAGCATGTAAACTCTCCCCACGTGGCTTTCTCTTGAACACGGGGCTCCAGAGGCACTTCTAAGCACCTCGTATAAAAGTGGCCTTATACATAATGGGTGCAATCCTGTGCCGCAATTACGTGTGCAAAGCCAGCTGTTTCATACAGCTTGCTGTGGCAGTGGCGTGCACTCACGCCTGAGTGTCAGAGCACATTAACTGCACCCACCGTAGGCGCACTTTATTCCCCCCTGCAGGATTGCACCCAGTGGGTGTTAACAAATGTGACAGTGACCCACTAAGGCCTGCTGTGACCTGCTTTGGCTCCCTGAGCCACCGTCACATTTGTTAAGGGCCATCCAGAAGTTTGGCCCAGAGCTTCCTCAGGCGTGGTTGTGGCTAGCCCAAGCTGTGACTCCGACGGTCTCCAGAGTCACAGTCCGGGCTAGTCACTACCACACCTGGAGAATGGCCTGTCCGACCCAGCTACAGTGGGCTATCACATCTGGAAGCCTGCTGTTCCTGGCCTGGTCAGAAGTGGCCCACATGATGGGTGGCCATGGCAGCCCTCACTGGCCACCATGCTTTCCCATTGTGGAGGGGGAGACGGGCCACTGGATGCAGCATAGCAACCCGGGTTGAGGCCAACCTACCTCACACACATGTTGAGGACTGCCCCAAATTGATAGCGTGTCAGTGGGGTCCCATCCTTGTGAACAAACAAGGGACCCACCCCCTTTGGGTGGGACACCAAGTAGTCTCTCATTGCTCCCACCGGGCAAAGCCGGGTGTCTCCCGAGGGGCACAGCTTGACTAACCAGCCCCTTCCCCTTTGGTTGGTCTTTGACTTTCGTAGGTGTAACAGGAGGATATCTCTCTGCCAAGCCAAATTGTGGATTTGGAGGGCCCTACCCGATTTATCCGCCCTGGAGTCAGGGACCATCTCACTGATCCTAAAGGCCCCAAATAGGGCTACCCAGAATACAGCTGTAAAAAGCAGTACTTCACTGTAGAAGTGACACACAGAATACAACGCCTGGCTCATACTAGTCAACAGCTGGGAGGTAATGGGACCCCTGGCGTCCAGTGCGTAGGGGGTGTTTCTGGCCCAACTCTCCTTTAAATGACTCATAAAAACGCCATTGTCAGGAGAGGGGTGGCCTGCTAAATGACTCGTGAAAGAAATGGCCGCTATTTTGCCTGCAATTGTCCCTGGTGCCAAACCTCGTCGCCTGAGCTGCATCGCAAACTGCAGTGTTTGTCCCTCAGGGATGGGGAATCCTAGTTCCCAACCTTTCTGTGACCTGTATTCCTGGAACTCGCTGAAAGCCTTTTCATACGCCCGCCTGGTTCTAGGTGCAAGGGATCCCTGCACTGCCTGATATAATTCTAGAATCCAAGGCTCCACATGTCCTTCGGGAATGGATCGGGGTCTTCCTTGGAGTCTGGGGCCAGCTGGCGAAAATGGTCTGTCTGAAGTCAAGAAAGGGCATCAGCTATGCCGTTGTTAATCCCGGGCACGTGCCTGGCCACAAACAAAATGTTTGCCCACAGGCATTTGAGTACGAAGTGCCGTACCAGCCTCATAACCATTTCAGATTTTGACAACAGCTTATTGATAACATGTACCACCACCATGTTATCGCACTAGAACAAGACCCTTCTAGTGGCAAATTCCTCCTCCCACAGCTCCACTGCCACAACTATGGGGAAGAACTTCAGGAATGTCAAGTCATGAGTTAGTCCTTGTATTTCCCATGCCTTCAGCCATGGGGCCGCACACCATTTTCCTTGAAAGTAAATCCCGAAACCATGGCCTCCCATGGAATCGGAGTGTATTTGCAGCTCAGCCTCCAATAGGAGTCACTGCCGCCAGAAACTCACTCCATTATTGCCCTGTAGGAAGACCTCCCAGGTTGCCAAATCCTCCCGCATCACCTTCGTCACCCTGATGTGGTGATGCGGGGGAAAGATTTAGACTACCCATGAGGGACTGCAGCTGTTTGACTGTTATCTTAGGGGCTACTGCAGCTGCCGCTATCAATTCTCTGAGCTCCCGGAGCTTGTCATCTGGCAATCTTGACAAAGAGCGTACCGTGTCCAGCTCTATGCCCAAATAAGTCAACCTGGTTGTTGGGCCCTCGGTCTTTTCAGGCACCAGCAGCACTCCCAGCTCCTTGGTGACCTCCTAGAACACGTGCATCGCCAGCGTACATTCCAAGGTCCCCACCCTTCCTGCAAAGAGGAAATCATCTAAATAATGCGTGATTGAGCTCTGCCCCACGCGTTGGTGTGTGATCCATTTGAGGACCATGCTAAACTTCTCAAAGGCTGCACTTGAGATGGAACATCCCATGGGCATTGCCTTGTCAAAGTAGAACTTACCCCGGAACTGCATGCCGAGCAGCTCAAAAGTCCTCAGGATGCACTGGCAGGAGTCAGAACATGGACTTAATATCACACTTCGTGAGGAGGCCCCCCTTTCCACAGGAGTGCACCATTTCGACTACTGAGTCGAATGATGCGTACTTCACTGAGCAGAGGTCGGGAGGGATCGCATCATTCACCAACTCCCCTTTAGGGTGGGACAAGTGGTGGATCATGTGAAACTCCCCCGGGGTCTTCTTCGGCACTATGCCCAGGGGGGATATCCTAAAAGTGGGGATAGACAACTCATCAAATGGGCCCTGTATTCTTCCCTCCCTTGCTTCCTTATCGATTTTTTGCTAGACTAGTTGCTCGTTCCCTGTCACTGACTTCAAGTTCTGGCACCCAAATGATAGTGAGGGCCCTCTGTCAGGATCCTAAAACCCATCAAAAATCCTTCTACAACATAATTGGCAGTCACTTGATCGGGGTAGTTGCAGTTCGCCACCAGCAAGGCTTCATGCCGTACTGGGGTTGGCGCCTTTCCCCACCAGTTGGTTGGTGCTCCCTTGGCTGGCAGGGCCCTGCCTGTTGTCTGCCTGCCCCCTGTTTCTGACCCCATACTGCCTAAATCTACTGCATGTAGAGGCAGAGTGGTCACCTGCACACTGCATGCACACATGCTTGAATTTACATTGGGCCCGAAAACACCTACCCCCATCATTGAAGTCCCAGCATGTTGGCCCTACTGGTGGCTGTCTTAAGTAAGTAAGTAAGTAAGTATTTATTGCGGCCATTGGCATTAGCAATATTAGTACAATATAAGACAAAATTAAAAACATAATAAATCACAATACATAACACATAAACAATATACAAAACATCTTTGGACGGCTATTTGAGCTCCTGGGAAATCACCAGGGGCCTATACAGACTTAGACCTCAATACAAATCCACAAAAATAAACGCATTAAAAATAACTAAAGAAACCCCCTAAATATTTATCACCAGGGTAACCCCTAATAATAATAAATCGTATTATCAGGGGGAAATATGAATACCTAACTCCACATCAATCTGAAGATGACCCCAGATTAAGCGAGCCTATCAGCTCTGGGTCCCCACCATGATCCCCCAATCCTACACCATTTCATCGTCCCGAGGGATCAGCCAAACATCTTCCAGCGGGGACTCGCACCCCAAGACTGCCCTGCGCCTGACAAATAGGTGCCCTAGTCTTGCCACCGATTTTGACCAGGGCATAGCAATCCAGGACAGGAGCCTCCCCACTGGTACCCCTAAGTCGGGGCTACTTGCCATATAATCCCCCAATAGGGCCTGTCTTGGTACTGCTAAGGCAGGGCAATACAGTAACACATGGGCGACAGAGTCCATTTCAGCACCATCACACAGTTGGCAGTATCTTTTATCCCTCGGGACACCCTTCCATCAGCCATCCCTCATCGCTGATGGATAAACATTACATCTTAAGCATGTAAAAATCTGGCGCAACCTAGCATCCTGCCAAGAGAATAAGTAACTACACTCCTCCTCTCCTGAACCCGGAGGATAATACTCAGGGGCCACCCTTTGAGAGGACAGGTGTGAGTTTTCCATTTGGAGCTCTTGATCCAATATCCACCTCTTCAATAGCGACACCACCCCCTCCAGGTCCACATGAGCCACAACCCCCCTTGAGAATCCCAGGGCCGCCACCAACTCCTCAACCTGGCGCACCCACGGGTTCAGGAGTCCCTCTTCCACTGCCCTTGATAGAAGGGAGTTTGCCCCTGCCGGGAATAAGACCACCTTAGCCCAAAATTTCAAAATTATGAGCAGGGCCTGTCCCCTTAATGTGGGGCACTTAGTTTCCTGCTGCAGCAGCACTGACGGCGTCCCACTAGGGACTCCCAGAATTTTACACAGAAACTGATTTTGAATTGTCTCCAATTTGTCCAAAAATTGCAGGCTCCATACTGGGCAGGCATACAGGCACTGATTTAATGTTTTAGCTTGAAAGAGATGCAAGGCCGGCCAGGGCAGTCTCCCCCCTCGCGAGAAATAGTATTTCAGAATAGCCCCTGCTGATCTCTTACACTGTACTGTCACCGCCTTCCAGTGAGATAACCAACTCAAGGAGGCTGATATAACTACCCCCAGGTATTTAAATTCCCTCACTTGTTCAATAAGGTTATCCTTGATCTTCCATCGATGAATTCTCCCCTTGGGCCCAGCCCCCATCACCATAGTTTTGGTTTTCCCAAAGTTAATCTCTAAGCCCTCCTGCTCGCAGTACATCCCAAACCCCTGCATTGCCCTCCGAAGGCCCACTAGGGATTGGGAAATCAATACGGTATCGTCCGCGTACAGGAGGGCAGGGATCCTCCTAGTGCCCAAAAAGGGAGCATGGGAATCCAGGGACAGCAAAAAGGGGATTAGATCATTAAGAAAGAGATTGAACAGAACAGGGGCAAGAAGACACCCCTGCCTGACCCCTCTGTGTACCAATACTTCTTCCGAGAGGGAGCTTGCCACCCCTGGGCGGATTCGGATCAAATTATTACTATGGACCTGGATCAATAAAAATAGTAATCTTCGGTCCATAGAAGATGGCTCAAGCTTCCTCCACAGCCTTTCCCTATTAATTGAATCAAATGCCATAGAGAGGTCTACAAAACAGGCATAACATTTCCCTGACCGATTAACACTTTTCTTTGCTAGGAGGTGGAGGAGACAAATCTGATCCAATGTAGATTTCCCACATTGGAACCCCCCCTGTTCTGGTTCCAATATCCCATTTTCTTGCACCCATCCCACCAACTTCTCAAGCAGAAAACGAGAATATAGTTTCCCTATGATGTTCAATAGACATATAGGGCGGTAATTCCCAGGGAGATGCGGATCCCCCTTTTTAAAGATAGGGACCACTATTCCTCTCCGCCATGATTTCAGGATTTCTCCAGTAGCGTTAATTTCGGAGAATAACGGCGCCAACCATCTGACCCACCAGTCTGGGTTAAGTTTCAATAGTTCTGGAGGGATGAAGTCATCCCCTGGAGCTTTCCCCGCTTTCAATTTCCCGATGAATTCTACCACTGCCGCTTCTGAGACCGGCGGCCAGTGTGGCTGTCTTGCTCTGCTGCTCTGTCCTCCTTCCCCTTGGTGTATGCTCCCAGCGCGGGAGAGCTCATGCCCGCTGTCAGAGCACGGGGCATACCTGGAGCAGCTAATACATTCCAGCCATATGTCGTGGGCATCCATATCCCACCGTAACCACAGATTGTTGGCTGCCCTACGGCGAAACAATTTGTCGTAGCGCAGCCATGCTCTAGGTCCTACTGTATCAAAAGCTCGGTGCACAATGTCTGAGTATTTTATCATTTCCAGTCCCCGCTCTGGAAATTTAACCAGCATCGCCCCCATGTAAATAGTGTATGCAGCTGTCCAGTTAGACCAGGTGCGCTCAGCCTTTGGCCTTTTAAACCTTTCTTTTTCCTTCCTCTCTTCCTTATCGTTGGGGTCAGGGATGGGGTCGCTGAAAAGGAGGGTGAATATGTCTATATATTCATCACTCCAGATCTTCTCTTTAGTGGCATGGAGCAAATGCTCCTCTAGTGGGGCTGACACGTCAGCATACCCACCTGACAGAGGGCGGGGCTCCTCCTTATGTTCGCAGCACCACCAGACCCTACCCGTGCAGCACTGTTCTGCCCCCCATACCTGTGCAGCGGCCCTATACTTGTGGGCTGGGCAGTGCCCACAACTTTTGGCCTGGCATTGTATTCCCCACCCCCTACGTGGCCCCCCCACTCCCCACATGGGGGACACTGGCCCCTCCACTGGTCCCCGTGCATACACATTACTGCAGGGGTGTCTTGCTCCTGATATCTATTGAGTCCTGCCCCCCATTGTTTGCTGTTCCCCTCCCACCAGAAGTCGTCAACCTGCTCATCTTTGAGATGTTCAGGCTCATACCGGGGCCTAGGGTCACGGCTGAGACCCGTCGACCCCCGTTGCCTGTGCTAGGCTGCCTCCAGGCTCTCCATCAGCACCTGCATCCCCTCCCGAAGTGCCTCAATTTGCGCTTTGTAGCTAGGCAGGAATTCCTCTCTCCATCTGCTGGTCCCTGGCTCTTCATCCCTGTAACAAAATGGCAGGGCCCGATGCCGCACACATCTCTGGTGGTGTGGGCCCTCCCCGCTGCCTTGGATAGAGCAGCCCGCAGCCTCACTCAATGTCCCTGCCTGCCCGGAATCTCCCGCATCGCAAACCTCATGTTCAGCCACTTGCCGCCGGCCACCCTCCACCTCCTCTATGCGGGCCTGGTAACCTGCTAACTGGGCCTGCATGGCTTGTAATATAGCCTCCTGCGTGGCCCCGCCCTGCTGATTCCCCTTGGCCTTGGCCCCTTTATTTTGGTGGGGGCTTTACCCTGGCCCTGGTGCTAGCGAGGGGCCATTTGGCTTCACCCAACTCACCCTTGAAATCTCCCCCCGGGATGCCCCCTGCTCGTGTCCCCCTTTCTGAGGAGGGGGTGTGTGGGTCACGCAAATTAGGCCAGTTCTAAAAAAGGGGGGGGCTTCCACAAGCCCATCAGAGGGAGAAGGCATCCCAGACAGTTCCCCTTCCTGAGGGCACCCCCTACCTTCCAGGCACAGGCCTGCCCAATCTCTTCCCTTCTGAGACAATTCCCCTGGGTCCAGGGGATCCACACACCCTCTATGGTGGTTCCTCCCTTTCTGGGGGTGGGTAGGTCCTGGGGGGAGGGGGGCCACACATGCCCTTTTTTGACAGTTCCCCCCAAAAGGGGGGGGCAAAGTCCCACAGATCAGGCCCGGATCCCGAGGGGGGGAGGGGGCTCCATGAGCCCTCCGGGGCGGTTCCCCCCCCGGTAGAAAGAGGCCTGGGAGGGGTTAAAGAAGCTGGGCGGGTGTTCCATAAGCCCTCTAGGGCAGCTCCCCCCAACTGGCAGGGAAGCAGCGGCTCCACAAGTCCTCTAGGGCAGAAAACCTCGTGGGCGGGGGGGGCGGGCAGGCCTGCCCCGTTACCCAGCAGCACATACCCTAGTCCAGAGGCCGTTCACGCTGCACTCAACCTATATGCCGCCCCCCCGCACCTCCTTGCCCCTGTTTTCAAGGCACGTGGCCTGTCCCAAGCCGCGCTGCCTTGCATGTCCTTTTCCCTGCTCCATGCCCAGCCGAATGAGGCGTGTGAGCAGGGAGGCTAAAAAGGCGCCCGGAGTCCCGGCTCTCGCGAGAATGCCAGACACCTACAGTTTGGTTGCCAGGCAACCTTCGGCTCCCACCCCAGACTCCTTTATGCGGCTGTCCACTCCTCCTCGCCTTCTTTGTTGGAAGGAGGGGGAGGGCGCTGCCAAACCCCCGCTGTGGTGAACGCGGAGGGGACTAGTCAGAAGTTGAAAACATAGTCATTCACTTTCCTTTCAGTGGTATGGACTTCTTCAGTGGAGCATCAGAAGATATGCCTGTCTTTGGAGGAAATGGGTGGAATGTGGAGTCAATGCGGACCTTACTCTGGTTGGGTATACACATGTGAACAAAACCTCTCCAGTTAATTAGAAGCAGAGTTATACTTCCTTTGACAATGAGGTGTTAACTGTGCAGCAAGCTGAAAAATACTCCTTGTTTGTAGTGTGTTTCCAAAGACCCAGAAGAAAAAATTACCATAAAGTTAAACTTTAACTCCACAATTAAGTGTCCATATGAATGGTATGCTAAATTTGTGAAATTGTTATTCATGAAATAAGCAAAATATTGCTTATTTCATGACGTAGGCAATGTCACCTAATTCATGACATAAGCAAATCCACTGCCTAATTCATAAAATAGGAACTGTTTATTTCATGAATAGGCAAATAATTTGCCAGTTTCATTAATTAGACAGTGCTGTTGCCTTTATCATGAATTAGGGGGCGGCATTGCCTATTTTTTGAAATAAGAACTATTTTGCTTATTTTCATGAATTAAGAAATTTCACAAATTTAGCATAATCTATACAAGGCCTTAGAGACAGCACTAGCACTTGGCACAGGTAAAATGAAACTCACATCCAGGTAAACATGAATTTATTTATTTATTTATTTATTTATTTGAATTTCCATCCTGTCCTTCCCCTAAAGTTCAGGGCAGCTATCCGCTTGGAGGATCATGTTGGCTATCTAGAAAGAATATTGAAATCAGATCTAGTGTTGAGAATATTTTAATTGTGACCTATACACCTGAGAATCAAAAAGTCCATCGCCCTCCCTAAAATGTCCCCATTTGTTACCAAGTGCAGCTGTATTTTCTTAAAACAAAGCAAAGACTCCAACAAGGTAACTAGTTATTAAAGAACAGCACAAAGGTTCCTTTTCTTTTATTTCTTCTCTTCCCTTAAGTATTCCCTGGTAAAGTGCAAGTTGAACACATGTCTTTACTTTACAGAGCACCTATCCATCACCCAGGCTTTTTGTCAATTCACCAAATGTGACAATTACAGCATTTCAGAGATGAGACTTTCTAATCCTATTACTCATTCATCAACCTGCGGATGATAGCAGAAGCCAGATCGAACAGTGCCAAAAGAGCAGTGTGGAGCCTTCTCCACTGCTGTGAAGCTAGGCTTAGCTCGGGCACAATAGGTGTGTAATTTAAGGTTTTGTTGAGCTGAAATCCAATCACATACTTGACTGGTAGATCACAGAAAGACACAGGCAAAAAGAATGAGATAATTCTACCTCACACAAACACTTGAATCCGGCTTTGACTTAATAACAAATGTGTGATCAACCTTACACTGTTTCTTTCCATTTGTGTGTGTGTTCCCACCTACACATGGGATGGGATCGAAATATCTTGCTGACTTGGGCACTAGTTGTAATATAAAAATAGCAGTTACTAATGGAGCAATTTGATCAGACTGCTATTAAGAAAAAGTCCATGTGATCAGTGTAGGAAGAAATTAAGCAAAATCATTTCCTGGGGTTAGATCAAGAATTGTCTTATCAACATTCTGTACCACTGTCCGCTATTGCATGGAGAAAACAGAACAGAAGTAAGATAAAGAGAGAAGCTAAAAGGAAAGTGGTGATGGGGGGGGGGGGGGGGGGGGGGGAAGAGAAAAACAAAGAGCTTCTTAACTGATCTGTGAATATTGTCTCCACCTCTCTTACCTGAATCCCTTACTTCAAACAGCTTTAAATCAAGAAACCAGCTGTGCTTCTCCGGAATGATCACCAGTTGGACACATGCAGCTGAGAAAAGTTGGTGTACAGGTTTCACACCTTGGAGCTGCCAGCTACAACAGGTCAGACTTTTCTGTTTTGGGTGTGGGAGTGGGCAGGGAGGGAGGAAGGATCACCAAGCATGTTTCATGGAAAGAAACAAGAATAGTTCATAAACTACTAATCAGTTCTGTTTTGTGCTAGAAAGGCAGATTTTAAACTGGGGAGTTTTTCAGTTTCACAGGATGACATATCTCTTACTGAACGGAACCCTAAGTAGCTTTTCCAAATGCACCCAGTAAAACACCACCAGTGTTTCTGAGCTTTAAACGAAAATCTGACCTTCATGATCTTCATGACCTTTATTTAATAGATCAGTCAAGGCCAAACATTTCAAAAATGTCACTTCATTTTGGATGCCTAACCTGCCATCTGATCTTTTGTTTTAAGAGGACACACAGCTGCATTCACTTCAGTGGTACTTGTAGGCTTGGCACGTTTGCAAAATCATTGGGCACACAAATTACACCCCAAATTAGTAGATATTATTATTTTTAAAATGCTGGTGCATACATTTAGTAAAGGAAAAGTTGTTGGTTCAAATTTGACAAAGGAAGCCTGCACATTACAGCATAAAGGAGAAACAGTGGTAAACGAACATCTGGTTTAAATTGAAATGTATGGCTCAGAGGGCATGGGATATTAGAACAGAATCAATTCAATACTAGGGAAGTTGGGTACAGATGAAAGTGGGCAGTGCAATCTGGACATGAAAAGGTGTGTACAGAGCCAAGTTTAAAGCAGTAAATAAAGAGCACCCTGACTTTGTGAAAGCAGTGAAGAAAATTCCTGACCGTATTACATCTGTTTCAAAACACAGGAGAAAAATTCCTTTGCCCCAGGAGTGTGATGATCAGTAAGGCAAAATAACCCCAGGGAGAAGAAAAGGAACAAGAGTCTTGCTAAAATTAAATTCAAGGTAGGTGACTAAAACATGAGAGAATTCTGCAATCTGAGAAGCAAAAATTGTAATCTTTTGTGGTTAAAAACTGCAGTGATTTCATAAATATAGAGGTTTCATTGACTAGTACAGGCTTTGACATTTGACCAGATAATAGCCTTGTGGTGCTGACTAATACAGCCTCAGTCTTAGAAATATTTGGCAGAATAAAATTTGAGCCCCTCAAATCTTTGGTAAACATGATTGGTTAACACTGAGATAAGCAATTGAAACTTGACTTAATAGCAGCATTATTAATTTATAAAGAGGTGTTTTTACTAGATTTAAGCATGGACATTACCTGATTATGAATATTTTTATAGCACTTCTAGGGTTCAAAGTGCTTTATAATCCTTATCTATTTCTCCCCCACAACATCCCTGTGAGGTAGATCATTCTTATTTTCATTTTACAGGGAAGATAGTGCATTACCAAAGGCCACCTAATGAGTTCATGGCTGAGACAGGATTTGAAACTTGGTCGCCTAAGCCCAAGGCAAATACCTTATCCAATAAGCTCTTTTGATGTTTGTAAACTTTCCAGTTGCTACATTTTCTTTTACTGATGTGAAGACAAGTGGAGTTTGCACTGCCTGGTGTTCAGAATTGCTAATAAATGATGGTGACCACCCAGCACATATTTTATGGGACATTCCTGTAAACATTAGTTTCCACACTTTCACTTTGGAAGAAGAGTGTCCCTCTTTTCTGAGTGCTCTGACGCTAATTAAGGTCCTTTATACCACATTCACACCTGATGCCTGTCGCTTTTAAAGGCAAAGACATGGCAGCAGGGAGAAGCCCGATGCCGGCAGTAGCACCGGTGTGAATGGGGAGCTGCTGTGTTGAACAGGATTCTGCCGCGGCTTTACTTGTGCATGACAGGGCTGGATTTTGCACCCTGTCATGCACGAGGCAAGCCGTGGCAGATCTCCGTTCGACGTGGCAGATCCCTGTTCTTACTGGTGCTACTACTGGCAGCGAGCTTGTGCCAGTATTGGCAACCAGCTGCCTGGTGGATCCTGGATCAAGTATCAAGACCTTCCGCCTTCTATGCATACCCAGAGTGCTCCTACTCCCCCAAACTCAATCTTTTTGCTTCTGGCCCCACTGCCTGGTCTCCAGTGTCTTCATGCACCAACTAGGCCCAATTCATGCATTCTGTGTAATGCATGTAAGTCAAAAGCAGTCAGTAAAAATGTGCAACAAACAATCCTCATAGCTGAAGGGAGTTTGTGGAGAATGTACTGTGTGACAATATCCTTGGGTGTGACGTTTGATGGCATGGTGGGTTTGTTGTGTTGGGCTTGGCTTTTAACCTGATCATCCATACTGCATTTTGAGCTACCACCTTTCCAGGTTTGGCTTGGAGTCTCTGGGTTTTGGACATATCATCTTTGGGCTCTCAGAAAAATTTCGATTTCTCTAGGATATCCAGGGGCATTGTTAGATTTTTTTTTTCTAAGTGGGAGTTGGACCATGCAGGAAAATGATGGTGCAAAGAGGCTCTCCAGCCCCCTCTCTGATATGGCCTAACCTCCTGCAGATTGTTGAGTTGTTACGATTCTCTGAAGAGGACATGATCATGTTAGAAAGAGGTGGGATAGACGGACATCCCCCCCCCCCATTTTTAGCATATCCCGTCCCTTTTTAGATCAAAGCTGCTGCGAAGGGGACAACCATACCTACTTTTCACATTTCATGTCCCGCAAGATACCTCAGGAAAGGTGATCCCCCTCCAAGGCACTCATCTAGGGCAAGAAAACAGTCAGCTATAGTAATAGAGTTACTGTATTCACTGGTCACTCCTTCCAGGGGGTTGCTTGTACCATGGTGTGTTTTTAGCAGCTGTTGGATGATTCAGTGGTTTTTAGCTTCCCTTTTTTGGCGTGTCTCACAGAACCTGTGAGTGGCAGCTGCTATGGAGCAACCTTGGACTTCAGAGGGCTAATCTCTCATTTGTTTTCACCCACTGTTATAGGTTTGGATTCCATATTGGGGGAGAGCTGGGAACAGCAACGATTAGCCAGAAGTGCTGTGTCAGCATTTCTCATCCCAAGGAGTGACTGGATGGCTGCAGACTGCTCCCAAAGTCTGGGTATGTGGGATGCTCTAAATAGCCTCCCTCATGAGGATTCACAATAACCGTTTAGACAGCCTGTCCTACTGCTGCTCCCCTTCGCCTGAGCTCTCGGAGCCACAGTGCTCTGCAGAAGTCATTTACTTGCCGGTGGTACCGTTAGCCCTTTGTGAACAATTAAGCTAAGGTTGGAGGTCACAATATATCAATTTTGCTGACTGTATTAGTTTTATTTTTACTGAAAGAGACTTTTTGTCTCTTTTATCAGGAGGAAAATTAAGCTGTGAACTGGAATTCCATCAGGCTGTCTACCGTGAAGCCCTACGGCTTTAGAAAAGGGGCAGCCATGGTCAAAAATGGCATTCCAAGGTAAATTTATTTCTTTTTTATTAAAAAGAATAATTTATTACCCATACAGTACATCTTAAGGGGGAACTTAACACAATGCACTGTATTTTCCCATTGCTCTTAATGGACTCCATTCGGCAGAGTGCAGAGCTCCTCCTAGGAGGATTTCATTTTCTCCAAATCCCTTTGAGATCATAATGGATTTAAGGTACTCAGCACCTTCCAGGGTCATGTCCTTAAGCAACAGCTTCTGTTTTGCTACTTAGAGACTGTGAACCTCCTTTTCAGCTTAGGGGAAAAGGTGCCTCCTGAAGGTTTTTCCCACTGAAAAGTTCACCAAATAGTTTGTTGCTTTTCAGCATAGAATGAGGCTTAGTCTGAGGTCGGAAAGTTGTTTATTTTTTTGATTGTATGTCAAATATTTGGGAACTTTGGATCAGATTTTCCAAAGCTCTCAGTATTGACTTTACTCTGCTCCTATTGTAGTTGATGGGGATTTTTATCTCTAACTTCTATGGGAACTGAGTGAGACCAGTCTTGAGCACTTTGGAAAATTCCATTCCTCCAAATGATATTTTTAGTGGGATTCCAGCATTGTCAGTTGACACAGTTGGCTCTTCCAATGTGAGCACTGCTGGAAGCAAAATAACCCTTCCTCGTAGGTAGTTGGGATTGTTTCAAATCAGGACAGCACTAATAATAACAGTTAAAATATTTCTTTATTGAAGTTTACTATGCAGCCCTGCTTAATCATTCCTGCTTCCTTTCTGTGAGAGCATGTGTCCAATCCTGATCCATTAGAGGGCTTCCTTGTGTTCATGCTTATTCTTCCTGTGGGCTTCCTTACATCTCTGATTTCAGTTCCACCCAATCTTGCTACAAGAGTTGTAGAAGGTTGTGGCCAGGTCCAGGGCTGGATCCAGAATAGGGCAGACTGTGTGAATGCAGGAGGCCCTATGTGCTTGGGGTGAGGGCGGAGGTATGTGTTATGTTCCCGAGCACACCCAATATGTGGGGGGTCCATCAATAAACTTGACAGGACAACAAGAGTGCGAGAAGCACTGACGAAAAATATGGGTCCACAGAGCTTCAAATACAGGGAGCCCCAGCCTGTCCATGCCTGCGACGATTCTGGAGGGGGCCTGATCATATGGGGCCCGTGAGTAAAACTAGAAATTAGATAAACAAAAAACCTATGGTTTTACAAACTTTGTTAAGGCAGATTCATACCAAGCAAACTTTAACAAACCTAGAAATTGTGTGTTAAGGCTACCGCTTTAACTTCCACACCATGTAAGCAGTAAAGATGTTGAATGGCTTCGCATACTGTGCTCGCTTACAACTTAGGCTCCATCCACCCACGCTTTGCCTTGGTTTTTCAGCTCCAATCTTCTTCCTTTGCAGGTTGGGGGCAACACTAAAGCTGAGCAGAATGCTATGTAAGTGTTTAATAAGAATTTGGGTACACGTTGACATTAAATGCATGTAAAGGCCAATGGAAGGAATGGAGGAAAGATTAATCCTAATTTGGAATTAAATTATATCTCATTAAGTGTTTCTGAAATAATACAATGGA
>QEPC01010816.1:3086381-3097780 GCA_003113815.1 Sphenodon punctatus | reverse complement strand
ATATTCCTTTGTTAGGGGGGAGCCCATGCCACTGTTTCACACAGGGCCTCAACTTCCTTGGATGAGGCTGGCCTTCACAACACTACTAGTACTATGACTGCAGAGGCTTTTCTACTGGTCTCTAATTTTTATTTATTTATTTAATTTATTTTGTCAATTTTTACTGGAATGCAATAAATCACACTGAAATCTATTAATTTATCTTCCTTGCTTCACTACATGGCTTGCTGTGGACCCACTGTTCTTCATTTCGCTTCTGCTTCCTGTTGGTTATTCTACCTGCCAGCCCCACCTAATGGGTGTTAACCACTAGCCACTTGTTTGGGCATTAATCCCACATTTGTTCATTACATCTGTTTGTGCAAACACTGTGCTGCATGTTTAACACAGGTTGGAATCCCTGAATGTGTGGCTGTTGACAGCACATATCTACTAATTGCATGTAGCTGCATGTCCTTCACAGCAGAAAACAGCACTTCATACTATGTACTCCTAATCTGCATAAATTTGCATGTGTTTATGAAAATTTGTAGCAGCCTGCTGACTAACTTTGGGGCTGAGCTGGAAAGAAAGGATGTCTGTCTGTGATGTGTGACCAGGCTCTATGTACACACATGTTTGTATATGCAGGGCTGATGGTTCAAGTTACAACTCAGCCTATAAAAAAGTCAAAATTCTCCAATGGGTGCATTGACTTTTTGGCTCTAAAGTTTCAGTTTTAAAGACACTCAGAGGATCACAGATAGAAATAAAGAAGGACCCTCAGTTTCAGAATAAAAATAAAGTGCCTGTCAAACAGCATGCAAATAAAATCAATGAGATTTTTATAAGCCACTTTTGCAACGTCTTTTCTCCTTTTGGAGAATTTCTTTAAAATTCTGGCTTTCATAAGCTTTTAAAAATAATGATAGATGTTTAACATCTAAAGGGATAAAACTGCAATACAGTGCACTTAAAAAAAAAAATCTCGTTTAAAAATTGTACCACAGTACCCATATTTGCTCCCTGTACTAGGCTAAATCACAAACAAGATGAGTCCTTCTAGGCAGACTGTTCAGAGAATAGTATAGGAGTGTTGTTTTTTTCCAAGGCTCTGAAAAAGGTGGTGTCAATGAGCTGCCAGGAGCCAGGAGAAAGTAAGCGATATCTGAACAACAACTCCACATACTTTGTCTGGAAGTGAAATCTCACCAACAGCCTTCTCAGACAGGGGCTCAAAGTGGAGGGAAAGGGACAGGCTTAGACAGGGGGAAACTAGGCTCCATTTATTTAACAACCTGCTGAAATCAGACTCCAGCCAGACTCAAAGCACGTGTGTGCCAGCATGCTAAACAATAAACTCTCACAAACACACTCACACCCCTCCTACCTTTTTTAGTTTTTATCTTGGTCCTACGCCTGGGAAACACTTTCTGTCAAACAAGGGCAACTAGGTGTCCTTGTTCCCTGGGAAATCTCGGCTTTAAAATGTGGGTAGGGGGAAAGGATTCACTTCAGCCATTGAGTAAAAACCCATCTGCCCTAGGGTGGGAAGTCCTGGGCGACACGGCCCAGGTTAGGTTGGAGTACCAGACAAAGGTAACCATGACCGGGGAGCCGTCCCACTGTCTGCATGGCCTGGGTAGAACCAGGAGCACAACAAACATGCAGGTGACCAGCCTCGCCCACGCTGTGCTCTCAGAGCCCTAGCCCCCATTATGACGGGCAACAATGGTATCGGCCCAGATGAGGAAAGCCGTGGCCACACAGATGTGCTTGGCTGTTTTAGCCCACTCTGGCCCACATTGGTCTGGTCTGGTGGGCCTTAGCCCAGGGTGTGACCTCAGAGGCTTCTGGAGGTCACAGCCCGGGCTAGCCCCAATGCCACCAGGGCAATCCCAGGTCAACATCTGGCAGTGTGTGGTTACATGTGCTGCTGGGTTCTGAGCCAAAGTGGGCCCAAGGCATGTCTGTTTTTACCTAACATTCCTCAGTCCAAGAGGGACTGACAAGTCCATCCTGCTCAGGTGCTCTCTCTCTGACCCTCACCTCGCCATCTGCCTTCTTTGTTCTTTGATAAAGTGAGAAAAGGTGTAGCTCCTCCCACCCCCACTGCCCCCAGCAATGAATAAGAATAACAGCAACCAGGGCTACTCTTAGCATAGGTGAGGAGTTGCCACTTTTCCTCAGGGCTGGATTAATATTCCTGCTGAACTTGGTACAGAACTTTCACCACTGGGAAAACAGTACAACACCCCAAAACCTGTTACTGTATTGGCCAAGTAGGTATTAGAGGATATGTAGTTGCTGTTATGTGTGGATAAGTCTGCTGCCCTACCTCAGTCTGCAGGTGTAAGGACCCATGTTTTGAACCAGTATCCTTTGGACCTTGGTGCCAATGGCTGGCACCTGTGCGCCCACAGGCTTAAGGCTTTTTTTCTGGTACCATTGACTCTACCCCACTCAGCTGGGACAGCCCTGATGAGGTCTCCACCTGCCATGCCCTGATTGGTCCTTGTCTGGGCCTGCTCAGTATGATGTGTGACTGAAAGCAGGAGGAAAGCAGATCAGTGAATAGGCTTCAGTGCTTGCATTTGAATTGCTTCCTCCTGATTTTGGATTCCTGATTACTGTCCTTTTGACCCGTGGCTCCTGGTTCCCTGTCTTTGCCTTCTGGTTCCTGGTGCCTGATTCCTGGCTCTGCACGCCTGATCCCTGCTGCCTGTGTGCTGCCTTTGGTATTCCAGCCCCTGCCTGCCCTGCCTGTTTGGACTGCTTCTCTGGTTTTGACCTTGGCCTGGACTTTGGATATATTCTTGGACTATCTGTACTTGCTGCCTGGCTTGATCTGGTTGGAACACCAGTTGGGCCTAATGCTTCAAGAACTTATCCAGTTGGACCTTAATCCTGAAAGAACCTACCCAGCTAGCTAGGCATAGATCCTATGCATTTAAGCTAGATGCTGAGATTTTTCATGCCCCGTGATAAATGTAGCACTTGCTTCACAACAAAACCTGAAATGGTTGCACAGTGCACTTGCCTAGATCTGGCCCTGGTTGATGGAAGAGCATTTCACAAGCTCTTTTACAGCTGCACTGGCTTTCCACATGATTTTGGCTGTAATGCAATAGGATGACTGTTCCCCCATCCCCCTAAAGACAGCATTATTTACATGGGACCCCTGTACAAACCTGACAGTAGTCTTCTGACATATCATAGAGATCCTTTCCATCAAGGGACAGCTTCTGGCCAGCAGCTGATGAAAGGGGATTATGAGGACTCATGGGTAGCCACTGCCACAAAAACATACAGCTGCACAGACCAGCCATATGCCCCTGATAATGTCAGCAGTTTCAATGTGTGATTGATTTTCATGGATCTAGCATTATGAGTGGGTTTTTTCCCCAGACATGACAATAGCACAGATTTCCATGCTTTTCCAAGCTTGGAAATCCATGCTGTTGTCATGGTTGAATGCAGATGACAGATGTTGGCCTCGGCCAGAATCTGGGTTTGCATGGGCCGTGGCGCTTAACCTGGACTGTTCCTTGGAACCATTCCCAAAGAACAGCCTGGGCTAAGCGCTGCTGTGGCCTGTGCAACAGATACCAGACCGGGGAAAAGCAGGCTGCCATGTTTGATGGCCTACTTTCTCTTACCCCAACCTGTGTCTGTGGCACTTCCAGGAAGCCACGGCGACATCATATGCTGTTGTGACCTCCCGTTACGGAGGGGGGGTGGGCCGCTCTGAACAGTGTGGGGGCAGGGCTGAGTGGACTCATGTCCGCACATTGCCCTACTGTCTCCTCGCCCCTGGCCCAGCCGCCGTCACTCTTGTTTGGCATCCGGGCCAAATCCTTCCTGGTGTGAGCGGCTCACTCCAGGAGGATTAAAGTGTGGTGGCACTCAGCACTGTCATGTCTAAAAGCACCCTATGTCTTGATTCGAGAATTCTTTGTGTCTATCGAATCAAGTCGATAAAAACACTTGCAATGATTCCAGCTAATTCTGCTGACTAACTTTTGCTTTCTTTCCAGTATGCATTAGTCTCATTATAGAACGTAGACTAGTGCCATTAGGATGTGTTGGGCTGAAAGAGATAATAAGGCCACTTTCTCATGTTACCTGGGAAGGGGGAAACTTCCGTGAGGGCAACCGCAGCTGTATTCACATGGGAATTGGCACATGTAGGAATGCGCTATTCCGTTTTATGTTGCGAGAACACCCATGATTATTACCCTCCAAGGTAACGTGAGAAAGTGGTCTCAGTTGTCTCCCTGTCATAAGGAGTCTGAGTGGCTATGAAACTTGATGTCACCAGTACTTCTCCAAGCCTATTGTCATGATTGCCTGGGATGTGGGCAGATTGCAGGATCAGATCTGGAAAAGGGAGGCGAGTGGGATTGGGTCCAGGAAGGAGCAGAGACAGGATTGGGTTGGGGCAGCACAGCGAGACAAAAACAAGACTAGGTCAAGAACAGGCTCAAATTTAGGCTAGAACAGGAACAGGTTCAGTAATAAACAGGTGCAGGTGGAGACAGATGCAGGCTCGGCGTCAGGCAGGAACATGGACAGGGTTATATAAGGGACAGGGATAGATCAGACATAGAGACAAGGTTAGGAATATTGATTCATCCAGTTTCCTGTTTCTACTGGGTGAACCTATATATTTGAAAGCACCCATTCAGCAAACAGCATGTGTGTGTGTGTGTGTGCACACGCACACGCACACGCGCACACATGTGTGTGTGTACGTGCAATGCAAGGAACAGAGGGTTTTAAACATGACGGTGGAGTGCCACTGTCATGACCTCAGGTCTGGGAACTGCTGCTGACACTCTGGACCAGGTTAGGCTGCGGAACAAATGTTCACGTGGCCAGGCCTGGGGTGTGGGGTGGGAGTGAGGAGATGCACAAACATGTGGCTGGCCAGTCCCGCCTCCATGTTGTGCCCAGTGACCTGCTTCCTTCCATGATGGGCAGCCATGACAGCCGGCCATGGAGAACCTGATCTGGGCCAGTGGGAACAGACATGCTAATACGTTCTAGCTGACTTTGCCCCAATCAGGCAGACGTTAGCCCAGGCTATGAGCGTGGAGGTCTTCAGGATCACAGCTTGGGCTAGTCACTGACATGGCCTAGGGCAATCCCAGACCAACTTCTGGCAGAACCTGTACACATTTGCAGACCGGGTCTGGGCCAAAGTGTGACATAGCAGGTCAAAGCGGCCCACCATCACGTTTGTTAACACCCAGAGGGCCCTTAACTTGTAATCAGGGCCTAGGTCCAGATGTGTCAGGGATTTCATGGAGTCAGCCACTTCCTGGAAACCATGGAACACTGGTTCAAAGTTAGGGTTGTCACCCATCCATATGTTGTATGGACAGACGATATTTTTCATGAATTGTCTATATGGATTAGACAGAGTAATATGGCTACAGGTCTGTCCATATTTCCGTTTTCTCAGAGGTGGCAACCCTATTCAAGGCCCCTGTTTCTCACATCTGTTCCTAATCTAAATGTATGTGTATTTGGAGAGACCAGAGGGATGCATATGTGAAGGGGAAGGCATGGGGAATGGGCTTCAGGTATGTCTTGAGCTTGTATCCTTGACCAGCTGTCCTGTAGTCTGTTGCTTTCCCAAGGTCTCGGAACTCTGGGTGTTATCAGACATTATGCTGGCTACTGGCTTACAAATCTATGGCTCGAACCAAGTCTGCTATGTGTCTGCTCTGCATGGTAGGCCTTCCAAGTGTTCTAGGCCCACTGTGAGGAACAAGCCAGGCCCGTGCAAGTAACCAGTGTAGTATCTGATTATGCTTTGTAAAATTTTAGGGTCGTAAGGGATCTCAAAAGCTTCACCCCAGCTCTGATGGGAGCCCTGGCACCAGCTCCTCCCACTGCCAGTCACACACAGGGTGGGCGGAAGGGAGCACTAGTTAGCTGGTGCATTTGTGGGGTGCGGAGATCAAGGGGCCACTGTGGTGAGGGATTTACCTGAGTAGGTCCCACAAGCAGTGCCTACCTCATGAAGGCTGCCATTCCCACCACTGTTGCTCCAAGTAAGCTGGAAATGGGTCTCCTAGAAAGTGCCTTCCTGTGGCAGCCTGAGTAGTGTTACCATTCCTGCCACTCCCAGAGCTGTATTGCTGTCCCTGCTTCTGGTAAGTCCCCCACTTCCTATCATATTATTCGTAGGGTAGCTGCTATGTGTTCTAGTAACTGGTCCATCTGTCCAACCATCTATGCTAGATTGTCAGGCATGGTATAAAAACGTAAGTGACATACTGGGTTAGACCATGGACCATTGAGCCCAGCATCCTGTCTTCAAGAGTGGCTACCTTCAGTGGCTTCAGAGAAGTACCCAACAGGTCATAAGGGAGTGGTCCATTCCCTGCTGTTCAGTGAATTTTCCCCATAGCTGAAATAATGTCTGTTAACATGCTTGGTCTCCCCTCAACCATATGTCTTCCTGTTACACACTACCATTCCAGCTGGCATCCTCCGCCCCGCCCTCACCCCCCCATTTCTGGCTAATGAACAGACTTAATTTTTCAAGGAGTAATATCACAAAAAGCCTGACTCTCAGTGATTAAACTTATTCCGAGATATTTATGATAGACTTTCTACTTCTTTCCTATAGCACATAAATGTCAAGATCATTTAAACTGGATGCTGAGATTTTTCATGCCCCGAGATGAATGTAGCACTTGCTTCACAACAAAACTTGAAATGGTTGCACTTGTCTGGATCCGGCCCTGGCTGATGGAAGAGCATTTCACCAGCTCTTTGGCAACTGCTCTGGCTTCTATGTGGTTTTGGGTGCAAGGCAAGGGGATGACTGTTTCTCACTCCCCCTAAAGCCAGTATTAAGACTGCCTAAACAATCACCTTTCCTCCTGTAACCTGCCACAGCAGTTTGAAATGGTTGTTGTCAGCAGAGCTATAGGTAGCTGACTATAGATTTAAGCTTCAGAGTGCTAGTGTCATGGCATTCTTGGCAGGACAGTGCTTCATTCTGGAAATTGCTTCCTTCCACTAGCTCAACAATTTGGAGTTTGTACTGTAAAGGCCCACAGTGGAAAATTCCCATTGATATGGGATCAGGTTTTGGCTCCAAATGAAAGTCCACTGTCCACCTCCCGACTCTTTTTTACATACCCTGCAATGTCACAAAAAACCCAAGTTAAACAGCTGGGTTGCAGTTGAAGAAGGAAGGCTCTGCTTTCAGAAATCCATTGCTCCAGCTGTGTCGGGCTGTTTCAGAGAGACAAGGATTTTGTGCACTTCATTCTGGTGCAGGCTGTGACGGGAGAGTGCATGTATTGCACATGTGAATCAAAATAGAAGGCGGAGTTCAGAAGGACATCATCCTATAAAGCTCTGTGCAATGAGAGAGCTGTAATAAATGGAAGCATGAACAAAGCATGAGAAATTCTTACCCAAAATGATCTTCAGCTTGTGACTGACTTTTCTTAAGAATCTGAACTTGCTACCTAAGTAATCAGAATTGAATATTATTTATTATTTATTTATTTATTGAAGTGAGCATGTTGGAACTGGATACAAAACTTCCTTCAACCAGAATTTTGTTTTATACATCAAGTTCCAAATACAGAGATCTGGGAGAAAAATGGATGGATGGCTCTCTTATCTCTTTTCTAGTCTAGATGCTCCCATCTCTTTCCGTCTCTCTTTGTGAGTTTTTCCCTCTGCTTCCTTTATCATCCTTTCTGCTTTCCTCTGAACTATTTCCAGCTTGCCAATATCCTTCTTTAAGTGAGGTGCCTAAAACTGGATGCAGTACCCTAGATGAGACATGACTAGAGCTGAGTAGAGAGGAACAATTGTTTCCCATGTCTAACAGATAGAACTTCTGTTAATGCAATGTTAACACGGATGACTCAGTGGCACTCAGACAGAATTGGCTCAGGAACCACATGAGCCAGTCAGTATTAACCAAAAAGCTGCAGGGAGCAATGTGTGGTGTAGGATCTGGTGGCCATGGGCAGACTGCAGTTCTGAACACTGATCAGCATTAAACAGTAGATCGGCCGTGACATCAATCCTTCCTCTTGGAACTTGTTGCCAGCGAATTAAGGCTGATAGCATAGCTAGGTTTGGATAAGTTCTTGGCAGATAGGTCCATAAATGGCTAGTCATCAAGTTGGGCAGGGGACCTGGTCTCTACTGCTGGGAATAAATAGCAGGGAAGTGATCATTCTTTTATGGCCTGTTGTATACTTCTGTGAAACAATCAAAGCTGGTCACTGTTGGAGACAGGATGCTGGGCTGACCCTGTATGGCAATATTTATATTCTCTGTAGGGATGTGCACAGGGGGTAAATTTTGTCTTTTTGTGTCTTTGCTTTTTGTGGTTTAGGTGTTTTTTGTCTTTTTTGTCTCTACACGAGCTGCTGGGGTCCGATCCCTGAGTGACCCTGTGGAAGGCAAGTGTAGCTGCTACACTCTGGGGCAGATGAGTGCCCCCATGGGGTTGGGCAGATGAGTGCCCCCATGGGGCCGCTGTGCCGCTGTCAGAGATCCCACCATGGCCAGGGTGGGCTGAAGCATCAGCCACATGAGTGGTACCCGACCCTGCCCCGCCTCCCTCCCCATACCCAATGAAATTCCTGCCCCAGCTGTGATGTGGCAGTGTACAACTGGTGACAGCGCCCTACCACGGAGCTTGCCATGTGGCGGGTCAGGAGGGGCCCGGCACATGGGCAGCCACTTCTTGCGCAGGCTTACCCCATAAGGGTTAAGGCTGATACGCAACGAGACTGCAAAATTGCTCGAAAAATGCAGCACGTAGCAGTCACTTGCTAATTTGGTGGGGTTATGGTGGGTGCACCAGGCACATGAGCCACTGCATTGTGTGGCTCAACTGCCTAGAGTGGGTTAACCTAAGGTTACCCCAGGCATACTAGTCTTCCCATGGTGTCTTGTGTGGAGACACCCTTTGTCTTTCATAAAAATTTTTACTTCACGTACCGTATGGAACACTATACACATTAAATGATAAATAATACATAAATAATGGTATATAACCTGTAAATAAATGTTTTTAAATAAATTATTTATTATTTATTTATTTTGTTACACTTCTATCCTGCTCTTCTTGCCTCTGACAACCTGAAGCAATGTGCAACACTAAAATATCACAATAAAATGAACACACATACAAACTATAAAACTACAGAAGTAAAATAAGATATAATAAATAATCACTGCCAGGATATCACCCCCTACCCCACCCCCTCAATCCCCCCTCCTTCCCCCCTGCTAAGAGCCTGACAGAAGAACCAGGATTTACAATTATGGCAGAAGGCCAGAAGATCTGGGCTGAGATGGACCTCCGCCAGGAGGACATTCCACAGTGACAGCGCAGCCGCCAAGAATGCCCTCCTGTCTGTCCGGACCCATCGATAATGCGGGAACTCCAGGAGGGCGTCCCCAGAAGACCGCAAAGGCCGCCCTGGGATCTGATGGGTGAGGCGTGCTTTCAGATAAGCGGGACCTAGACCGTGTAGGGTTTTATGGGTCAAAACCAGCACTTTGAATAGAGCCCAGAAGACAATTGGAAGCCAGTGCAGCACATGGAGCACAGGTGTTATGTGCTCCCTGTGGCCCGTCCCTGTAAGGAGACGAGCCACTGCATTCTGTACCAGCTTCAGCTTCTGAACCATCACCAAAGACAGTCCCATGTAGAGCGCATTGCAGTAGTCTAGCCTTGAGGTGACAAATGCATGGATGATAGTGGTGAGATCGGAGTCTGAGACATATGGGCAGAGCCGCCTTACCAGATGTTAGTGGCAAAAGGCACTCCTGGCCACAGCCGACACCTGGAGATTCAGGCACAGCTACTGATCCAGGAGCACCCCCAGACTCCGCACAGATGGAACCAATGGAGGATGGATACCCCCAATAACGGGGGCAGCCACCTTCTTCAGACCATCACTCCCCACCAGCATCACCTCTGTCTTATCAAGATTGAGCTTCAGATGACTTCACCTCATCCAGTCCCCCTCAAACGCCAGACACCGTGACAGCAGGGATGTGGTTCCGATGAAAAGGACAAATACAACTGGGTGTCATCCACGTATTGATAACAGCAGACCCCCCAGCTGTGCACGACCTTCCTCAGTGGCTTCATATATATATTAAACAAGAGAGGGAACAAGATGGAACCCTGTGGCACCCCACATTGGAGGTCCCCTGGGGCAGATGTATAATCCCCAAGTATCACCCGCTGGAATCTACCCATAAGGTAAGAATGGAACCATTGCAAAACAGCTCCATCTACCCCAGCCAAATCTCGCAGGTGAGTCAACAACATTTCATGGTTCACAGTATCAAGGGCTGCTGACAGATCTAATAGAACCAGAAGGGTCATATGACCACTATCCAGTTCTACAAGGAGGTCATCCACCAAGGCCACCAGCACCGTCTCCGTGCCATACCCCGGACAAAAGCCGAACCGCGTGGGATCCAGAAAACCGATGCAATCCAGATACACGTGTAGCTGACGGACCACCACCCATTCAATAACCTTCCCTAAAAAGGGAAGGTTAGAGACAGGTTAGTAACTCGTAGGGGCATCAACGTCAAGAGATGGTTTCTTGAGGCGAGGAGGAACCAGAGCCCCTTTCAGGCACTCCGGCACTCTCCCCTACCAAAGGGAGGCATTGATAATCACCACCAGCACTGTCCCCAAAGTTTCCCTGACAGCTCGTACCAGCCAGGACATGCTTTTCATTCATAACTCAGCAGTTTCCAATGAATAAAACCTCTGAATGTGTACTCTCTGTGCTGTGTAATAAAGTGTCTGCACAGAGTGCTTAAGCACGGCTCCTGCTGTTTATCCCACTACTGACCTGTTGCAGCTTGTGTTGGTGGTTTTATACTTTATTAGCCTGCTACCTACCAGCACAAATTACATAAAACCCATAAAACAAGATAAAACAGATCAAGTAGGTTCACACTGACTCATCAAAATGTCCAGTGGGCTAAACTATGCCAAATAAACTGACATGAAATGAAAAGTATTTCATGACACTGCTTTTACACCCAACATAACTGATCCCTGATTCAAGAAAGAACACTTGTAGACTGGAGAGTAAGAACTTATGAGCGGTCAGACTAGGACAGATCAACGGTCCATCTAGCCCAGGATCCTCTGAAAGAAGCCAGTACCAAGTGATTCAGACTGAGGTATTTCTGTGCAAGATTCTCCCTCTATTCTCTCCCTTCCTGTACATCATCTGAACACTCCAGGGTATATTTCAGGTTAAATAGTTCATGGGAACAAGTCCTTGGAGAGCCCTCCTTCCCACCAAAGGTGGCTGCCTGACTGTATCCTTTGCAAAGACTCCCTCTGTTCTGAATTCCCTGTCTCCCCTCCCCCTGTCTTTAGATTG
>QEPC01010816.1:3069496-3082081 GCA_003113815.1 Sphenodon punctatus | reverse complement strand
GATGAAGGTCCAGTACTTAAGCTTGAGATTGCAACAATAAACCAACAAACACAGGGGTGGTTTCGATGTACCCTCAATTACCACCCCAACCATGAACATCACATCTCACCCTCTCAGTGGCCCAAGCCACAGGTGAGAGGGACTCAATCGTTTGATTGTGAGTAAGGATAAAGGTGCCTACAGACGGGGGACCATACTTGTCCCTACCGTCCTCACTTGACACCCCTCCCAGGGAGACTGACCCGCCGCTTGCCATACCCTGCTTTCCGGTGGGTGGGCCTACCCATCTCTTAAGGAGATGACTCTTACTTATGATGAACCTAACCTACTCTAAATGTACTGGACCCCTGCCAGAGTGCGATGAAATGAACAGCACAATAACACCCTCTTTCTAAGGGATAAACCAATTTGCCAAATAACCGCACTGTGAGGAAGGCAAAAAACGGGAACCCGTGTTCAGGCCTGATTAGGGTCCCCACAAAAATTCCTTCCTGGTCCCGATGGCGACTGGTAAGAACCCACAGTGCAGAGGGAGGGTTGGGTGGGTGCTGCTTGTAACAGCTCCAAGCCACAAGTGGGGCTGGAGCTGGGCTAACTGTTCAGATTGTGGGTCCCCACCCTTCAAGCGGGGCCCACGTGACTCATTTAAGCCTATTGCAGCCGGCCGGGGTTGCATAGCAACCCCAGCCAGGTTCTGGCTGATCGTGCTGCACCGTTTTTCCCGCCTTGGGGCTGGATGCAGCCCCGCAGCGGGAAAACACCCCCAGCTGTCCTGCCTCCACTGAATTCGGGCACGGCAAGGGGCCTCGTGCCCGCCACCCCCCGTGCGGGGGGGAACAGGCGGAGACAAATCTCTGTGGCTCACAGCAATCATAGGAATGGGGAAGGTATTCTTGTAAGAGGGATGCATTCTGGCCGCCTCTGTATAGTTTACTGTCCCACTTCAGCCTGGCTCCTGCTGTCGACTGCTTCAGCGGCTTCTCCTGGTCCGGCTGCTGCTTGTCAGTTTACCCTGGGTTCTGCTCAACTTTTAAAGAGCCAGCACTTGAAAAGTCCCTGGTAGCAAAGGACTTACAAGTCTGGGTCATGAAACATGTGGAAGTTCCCGGGTGCCGCTGTTTACAATAGTGCCTGGCCAACCTTTGGGAGTGAAGAGAGTTTCTAAACTCACCCTACACAAGTTTGCTGAACGCAGACTTTGAAGTATGGGAAAATTAAGGTGTGTGCAAAAACAACCTATGGCAGGGAGCCTTGCAGGGCCCCTGCCCCATCCCCTTTTAAGAAAAAGAGAGCCATACTGGCTGCTGGCCCTTTAAAAGTCAAGTCGCAAGGTGAGAGAGGTGGCTTGAAGAAGAAGCTAAGCCAGGGGGCTGGGGTCAGGCTGTGGGGAGCAGTCCTGCGCGGAGCTGTGCTGTGCTGTGCTGACTGAGCAGCAGCTCAGCTGTGAAAGTCACAGTACTGGCTGGAAGTGCTGCAGCTGAGGCTGGAGTTGAGCAGGCGGCAGGGAATGTAAGCTGAGCTCAGGGTGAACTGACAAGCAGTGGCTGGACCAGGAGAAGCTGCTGGAGCAGCCGACAGCAGGAGCCAGGCTTGGAGCTGTGGGCTCACCTGAGTGGGGACTTTGGGACTCCAGGGGGTTTAGTTGAAAGGGGACAGTAAACTATTAAGAGGGGAGGCCAGGATGGGTCCCTCCCCATTAAAAGAACACCTTCCCTGGCCCCATGGTCAGGCTCGCTGATCTGTTTACAGTTCCCCAGCACCTTCACAGGTGAGCTCTCCAGCTCCCAGCCCAGACTTTATTCTCTCAGATCACCAGACCCCTCCTCCTGAGCCTCCTCTTAATCCCCCCCCCACTAAAAGCCCCCAGCCCCTGGCGTTTGCCCCCTTAACCCAGTGTCACCCCACACCTCTCCCCAAACCAGTGCCAGACCCTAACCCTTTCTCCCCTCAGTCATCTGCCAACCCAAACCTACCAACCAAACCTCTGCCCCCACGCCTCTTCCCATACTTTTGTGCCACCCTACTAGTTTTAGAAAACCCATGGATCTTTTCCCACTGACTTCTATGGGGAAATGCTCCCATAGACTTCAATGGAAAACAAAAACAAAACAGAATAAATACTAAAGTAAGAACAAAAAAACAAACAACCCAAACAAGTAAAAATGAAACAGAAGTAAATACTAAAGTCCATCCCTTGTAGCTGGGCATAAGGCCACACACATATAGACCTCAGGCTGTCCATAAAGTATGTCATGCAAGAAGGGGTGGAGTTGTGACAATTTGCAACAAGGGGTAGGGGGCACTGATCCTAATAATCTCCTTACTCATTTTCAATTACATTTCTATGTTTGAAAACTAAAAGATCTGCTTTACATAGAATCAGTGGGTTTCTAAATTACTGGTATTAAAAATGTGTGTAGGGGGAATTATTTGTGTGACATACTTTTTGGAAGGGGGACCTATAGTAGAGTGGCAAACTGTGACACGTGTGTGTGTGTGTGTGTGTGTGTGTGTGTGTGTGTGTGTGTGTGTGTGTGTAGTTATAATGGCACAAAAAGCCCGACATAGTTTCTAGCCAGCACCCTCCTAGGAGATTTCAATAGGAAATCCTAGGAGGAACAAAGAGGCAACTACTCCCCTGCCGCCTATCCCTGGGGCCTAGCACAGCCCCATCCCATACCTGCTCAGAGCTTGACAAACAGTAAGAAATCCAAATTTCAACAAAAATGTGCCTTTGGGGGAACCTAAAATCCTTTCCCCCCAGATTTTGGGTTCTCCTGAAAGGGGCATTTTTGTTGAAATTTGGGTTTGTTCGAATCCAAATTGCACACCCTTAGTTTTCTGTACCATGAAATGGATCAGCCCTCAGGATCAGGGCCCTACCCAGCAACAATCATATTCAAAAACAGTTGCCAAACACATTCTCCCTTAACAATGTGGTTATAGCATGGTTCAAGCCACTGTGTGGCAGGAGATCAATTGCTTCTCATGCTCTCACTAAACCAGTATTTAATAGCTTGGAAAACTCTGTAGACAAATGTCAGTTTCCGCCACAGTTTGTATGAACCATTTCAAAGAATCACAAATAGCAATGGGTGAAATAAAACGAATCTGTGTTACGGTTTTTAAGTAAATGATGATAAACTAATAAATGCCATTAGCTGCTGCCATTACTTTGTTGAATTTAGTTGATGTTACTATGTTGACTTTAAAAGCTATCAGCTTAACTATATAAATCCATTTGACATGTCTTTATTCAGATAAAACTTTAATACTGCAAGTGTAGCAAATTAGATGCAAATGCTCTTTTTATTTTAAGTATATTTAAAGCTGCCTTTTCAATGCAAATTTTTACAGGAAATCTCAACAAGCTAGGACAGACATCTTAGCTGTCAGCATGCAGCACTTTCATTTTGGTCTCAGGCTTGGGAACTGCTTTTTGTCCCTGCAGACTGAGATAATTAAAACTACAGAGAGATGGCTTTAAATATACATGATACACAGTTACTTAAATCATGGGATAATGCATAAATGCAGCCATTAACATTTTTGATAGCACAATACTGGCCAGACAATGTGGCAAAGGAGATTTCATTGAGCAATTTTTAACTTGTGTGTAAACAATTTTATGGCTTTTATACATTTTCACCTGAATTAGTATGGAGGGCTAGAAGTATCAATTCACAACATGGATTGGGGCTGTCTTCAGTACAAAGACACGGATGTCATTAAATCATATTTTTCCCCCCTTAAAAAATATGCCTTAACTTCTTTGTTTTCAAGTAGTCTGCAGCCTCTTTGGAATACATATCTATTTCAGCTTTGATTTGCTGAACCCCCCTGTATGATTTTATCCAAACAACGTGAATTTACTCAGATCGCTTTAAAATCCCACATCTCTTGTGGTTGATAAAGCTGACTTTAAGCTAAGAAGAGTTGGATCAGGGTGATTTAAATTTCACAGTGAAAATGATAAGGGCTTTACTAGAAATAATAAGCACATTCAAATACTGTCATGGGCAAACAGTTGAATGTGTAGGAGAAATTTGGCAAGGCTGCTCTTTTTTTCTCTCCCAATGTTGATTTAATGAAGTAGTAGAGAGTAAAATGGGGGGATGTGAGGGGCAGACTTGTACTAAAAGGTAAACTTATGCTAATACCATTCCAGTAATTTCCAAACTAGTATTCATTAAAAGGCAGCATTAATGTGCTAATGACTTTTTAAATGTCATGCTTTTTTGAAAAAATAACTACCCACCAGTTAATGTGGGCAGTCCTTTTCAACAGCTTTCTAGTAACCGACAGAGTGATGCCTTATTATTGTCATTAACCACATGTCAGTTAGTTGAGCCTCAGGATAACTTGTGTTTCATGGAAAGGAGACGAGCAACCCATTTACTTAAGCTTCAGGGCAAGCAGTAATGGCCCACAGTTTAAAATCATTTTGAACATTTACTTGTCTATTTAAAAGACACACATCTCCACCTTTCTCATTCAGATTTGGCTGGGAAGCTCCATAGGGCTAATTCCTACAGAAGGCTTGTCTTGAGCTGTTAACATCTGCAGGACTCAAAAGGTTTCACTCAATGAATCCAAGTGACCAAGCGAGCATCTTGGATTGTAGAACCAAGAAAGCCAGAATGGAGGAATCTTGAGGTGAGTAAGTAGGAGTGAAATGAGAATTAGAAAAATTCTTGTGAGAAATTCTCACGGGATTGGACACTGGGACTGAGATCTTGCCAAAATCTCAGTTCCAGTGTGAGATCTCATGAAATTTCTCACAAAATGATTTTTATTTTTATTTTTAAAAGAATCTCAGGACACCCCAGGACACCAACTAACTTATCCCATGGGCTCCTGGCCTCTGGTCTGGTGGCTGATTGCTGTTCCCTGCCTCTGCCTGCAATCTGCAGAGAGCTGAGCTTGCTCTCTGCCTCCCTGCCATGCTGTACTCTGCAGAGTTTAGCTGGGACCTGACAGTAAATTATCTGAGTGGGGAGGGGAGGAGGGACTCCTCTTCCCAGTTGTGTACAACACTCTAATTGGTCCCTGTTTCTAGGGGAACCAATCAGGGGTGCACTGTGTGCTGCCCTGATATTGGACCCCCTGGAAATAAGGAATGATTAGAGTTAATAGAGTGGCCATTGGGCCACGTTTTTGTCATTATTTTAGAGATAAGAGACAAAATAATTAAGACAATACCTTTTTTTGTCCGACTACTGTCGGTGAGAGTGTGCAAGATGTCAAGCCTGACAGAGGAAGAGCTCTGTGAGGCTCCAAAGTTTGCATACTTGGTAACCATACTCTAGGCTAGTGGTCCACAGTTTTGCCTGTGTTATCCCATTTTGAGATGTAAATATAATTTAATGGCCCCAAACAGCAAAAAAGACACATAGAGAATATTGCTTATCATCATCATTGCAACCTCATACTCAGATGGTGTCACCCCACTTGAGGCCCTGATCTACAGTTTGGGAATCTCTTTGCTAGACTCTACTTTAGCTCACTCAAGAAGCCATCACAATGCTACCAAATAGATTAACTCTCAGAGGAGGTAGCTGGCTTCCTCCTTTTCTTTAATGGAGCATGCTACCAGGTATAATAAATTCAAGGAAATTTGACACGCGTTGAAATTGCTGACATCATTGCGATCCTGTAGCTGCTTCTATAGATATTCATACTGTTGAGTGTTCCAGTAGCTACCTGAGAGTTTCCTCCTATCAGCTGTTGTTTCGATGATATGTTTCTATGGGTTCTCAGATTACTATAGACAGGCCCTGGGTCAGTGAGCTTATCTATAGACAACAACGGCTACGTGATACTGACATATGTATGATGGCCACAGCCATGTTTTCTTGGAACCCAATCTGTGGTAAGCATGTATCGGGATGTGTGCTTCCACAAACAGATGAAAAGCACATGTGCGTTTAATGCTGAAAATGAGTGACTAGCATTACGTCCAGTAACACCCAGAAACTATCTCCCTTTGCATGCATGTTCTTTCCACCAGCCTGGAATCCATGATACTTGCATCACCTTCCAAATTTGGGCTTCTTCACTGAAATAAGTGAGTGATGCTCTTGCTAATGCTACCACTTGACAGTCTCTAAGCTTGATTTTAAAAGTGTACTGTATGATTTTTGTTTTAAAAGGTGTTAGTAACCTAACAGAACACTTCCTGCAATAAGAGCAGTGAAGGAAACAGTCATTAGCAGACAGAGATGGATCAATATTCCAGGCCAACCATTCTGGTTGCTGTTCCAGTCACTAATTAGATAGCTGTTATAAATCCACGAATATAGTTTTAAAGAAAAAACAATCTTTTCCAAAGCAGGGTATTTCCATAGCTAATGACTGGTACATTACATATTAGTCATATGATATAACCATTTCTCTGACGCATCCTCTGTTATCAGTAAGAAATTTTGAGGAAACTAATTTTTTTTTCTTTGATTAAGATTTTTTAAAATGACACTTCTAAGCTAAATTCCCCATCCACAATCATACACATATTTCCTACATTTGCCTCATTACAGGACAAGTGTGTCATTTTAAGACACCAAGATTAATGAGGCATTTTATGAAACTAATACATTTTAAATTTTAACACCAGAGTTATCATCTATAATTGTACAATTATGTGTTCATTTAGATTTTTTAAAGATAACTAATCACAGGTGACTAAAACTGTGTGAAGAGGTAGAATTTATGTTTCTCCTGCTGCAGGGGTACTAAATCATGCAGGAATTGAAATTGTTTTCCATATGACAGATAGCTCAGGCAAGATTAGTCAGCCACTGTTTCAGATATAATGCTTTTTTTATTACGCATACTTTATGTGGGACTATTATATTTGTAACATATATTTCTGCATGCAGCAAATTAACTATTGTGTAATGCAAGGACCACGAAAGAATATCATTAGTCCTTGCTATCACGCAGTCTTGAGCAGCTGGTGAAATATATACCAATCATCCAGCAGCTAGCTTCGTGTTAACATGGATAACAAAGCCCAAACCGTTCCTGTTTGACAGGACTTTACCATGTCGTAATAAATAAGGCTGAATTATTGATGGCAATAACTGCTAATATTATTATGACCTCAATTAAGTGCTTTTTTCAGACACATTAGCAACAAAAGGTCTTCTCTTTGCTCATTGCTGTTTTTCCAAGACCCGCTTTACATTAAAATCTAATTGATCAAACCTATTTGCCATTCCACTGTGAGTGGATAACCATAATGGGTAATCTATCAGCATGGGGCTCCCCCAGTAAAGCTATTAACACCTTTTGTTGTTTGCCTCCAGTTTCTCAAACGTGCTGAGAGGTTCAAAAAGGCAAACCCTACAATCTGTTAGGATTGTTCCCGAGCTGTGACTTGTGGCACCCTTTTAATTACCATACTTCTTTAACTCTACAGTTAAATACTGATATTGCTGACACTAAGTAAGTCTTTATTTACTTATGAAGCTGGGAGACATCTAAATTAAAGATGATTAGCAAAATGGCAGCTCCACTGCTTGCTGCTGAGGTAAGTTTTGCTGAAGCATGCCATCTCTCTCTACCCTTCTCACACCCAGCCCCCTTCCACAGCTCTCTGCTTGACTCTTAGCCACCAGGGCTGAGATCACTCAGCAGCAAGGCAAATAAATGGAGCTTAGAGTTTTTTGCCCTTTGGCAAATTGTGTTAGTTACAGGGGATACATGTGTAAAGTACGGATCAGTTGTTTGTTTGTCAGAGGGCTTTTATGAAAGGGCACAGGGAGATAATTTCTGGGGACAGGCTGTACAGTGTGTATACTTTGGGAGTTGGGGGATTACATTCATTAAAAAGGGAAAAGCTAATGAAATAATAAGACGAGGACTAGGTAAGCCAGAACTCTGAAAGCAAAGCTTGAGTGTCAATAAGGATGTCTCTTTTTCATGCAATCATCAGTTCAAGTTTCCTGCTTCAAGAGAAACCTAATTCACTCTTTCCCCTCCCTCCTAGAAGGGTTTCTCAACCCTGGACAGTTTATTCTACAATCTTAACCTTTAAAATAAATTTGTGTAGGGTAATACAAGGTGATGGTGATGGGGGATGTTATGGGTGTTTTTAAATGAGATGCATCCATGCATCACCCTCCACTGTCCATGCGTTCAAGCACTCATTTGAGTTGGTGCATAGGGAGGCGTGCTTCTGTGATCCAAGCACTGGCCACCCATGGCCACGCACGGCGTACTCCTGAAAAATCTGGAGTGCCCTGTGTGGGCCAGGGTGACCGCCATGCCAAGAGCCACCCATGGGAAGCCCTCTCCAGGCACTTCTCATGTGTAGGTATCCCTTTGCCACCCCATGCACTGACCCCCTTCCTGCAGCTCTCATTTAAAAACACCCTATGAATAATTTCTTTATGGTGTATTTGTGTAGAGGCATTCTTAGGAATTATGGAACTCCCTCCCCCTGCGGGGTCCACCTAAGTCCGAGCCTACTCATTTTCTGGAAACTATGTAAGACCTTTCCATTTGGCCAGGCATTTGGCAGGCAGGGATAAGGATGGGATGGGGTTGGATGGGATTGGGTGTGAGGTGTAGGGGTGGGTTGGGTGGGACATTGATTTTAATGTCTTTTTATTACTGTTTTTATAATTGTAAGCCACCCTGAATCTTTGCGGGAAGGGCGGCATATACATTTGACTAAATAAATAGTCTTCCGAAGGGAGTCTCGTGTGGCTGCACCTTCTCTGAACGCAGATATGTGACATTAACCATCACCTTTCCTACACAATAACTCCTACCACAAAAAAGCATAATATAGAAAGTTTACAGCAAAGAGTGAACCCATATTCTGTATAAATTGGTGTGCTTCCATTCATGTAAGCCCTGTCTTCACCAGAATTAAACACGGCCTGTTTCCTTTTAGTGTGCTGTGCAGTAATGAGTATTTGGCTGACTAAAATAATAGAAATTTTGTTGGCTTCTAAATGGGTTTAAGACAGGTTACGCAGATGCTATTGCCTTCTAATTAGCTGTTGGTACAAGTAATATATCGGGAATATTATAATCTATGAGGAATTGAGTTTTTCTTAACGCAATTGTAACCAGGAACTGGATGTTCTGCATGAGCCTAACTAATTAAAATTTCCAAATGATGTGTCTCAGACAGTTTACCTTTTTGCCCATTTTCTCATTCTGAATGACTGTTTTAGGTAATACAAACCAGAACTGTCCACATTAGCTATTTGCATGGCAGGGAAGGAAGGGAGCTGATGACAACTCATCCATCTTCTTTTCTGAAAGGAGATCCTCCTACTGCACCCCATGCTGTGCAGGATTTTAGAAGTCCACCTACCCATGCTTTCTTCCAAAGAGGTTAGATGTTCCTAAGGCATTTCCACGGAGGGGTAAACATACATCACCAAACAGCGAAGGGCTGCTCACTTAGCACTGCCTAGTGATATTGACTGAGGTGACATTTCAACTAGCATTGTCTTAATATAGTCTGTCATTCATATACCAGCTGGAAACAAAAATCAATAAGCTGTGAGAATGGATTTTAAAGGTAAACCAAAGAAAGAGAATAGCTCTTTCAGTCTGCTAGGACTGAGGAATTTATACAGGGTTTTCCTGCTTCAAAGTACTCGGCAAACACTAATTAACACAAACACCCTGGTATGCGGCTAAGAATTACTGCTCCCATTTTTTAGATGGGGACATAGGAATACAAAAGTCCACATGATGCAACTCCATGGACTTCAGCGTAGTTCATTAGCTCTCACACTTTTTAGACTATGGGTGATTTCAGACATTACGGGCGCCCGAATCACCACAGTGGATTCCCAGTGGTGGCGACCCGTCTAACCACCCCCTGCGGTCAAGAAAGGCCCCAAACAGACGTGATGGGACCAGGACCATGGCAGGGAATTGGGCCGGCAGACCACGGCCCGGGGCAGTGCAACAGACGTGACGCCGATCCCAGGCCGTGGTCAAAACACCCGGAAGGCTCCGGGGAGGGGCGGGACACAGACATGGCCAGCTGAGGGCAAACAAAGCCAAAAGCACCTACAGGGAACACCCACACAAGGGAAACTGGAAGGGAATGGGAAGAGGGAGAAGAGCCGTCGAGGCAGCACACACAACAGGCACAGGGAAAACGAGGTCACAGTGGAACACACAGCACAGATACATGCCCGGGCGCACACACACCCACACGGGAAAGGAAGGGAAGGGGGGACACAGCAGGACAGACAACGCACACAGCACAATGGGGACAGGGGGGAGGGGGGAACCAGCCCAGGGGCCAGGGCAGGACATGGGGAATGGCAACCAGATCCCCACAACAGCACAGCCTGCACGTGCACCCCCACAGCTACACTGCCAGTCCCGGAATGGGGGGACCCTGCAGGGGAACAGCACAGGCACAGGGGGAGGCCACACAGTCCAGGCAGCAGCCTGGGAACAGTCCAGGAGGCTGTCAGGGAGCCCATGCACCGGCCAGGGTGCGATGGATGGGATGGAGGCGAGCCTGGGCCAAACAGTGGAGCAGCCCTTCCACAAGCTTTCCCCCCCCGGGAGGATACTGGGAGGTGAAGTCTGGGGCCCCCAGCACCCATCCATCACAGAGGCACCCAAGGAGGGGGGGGGGCATGGGCATAGGAGGGATCGAGGCCAGACCAGGAAGCACAGCAGCACCCGGGGCCCCGGGAGCAACCTCAGCGTTCGGGAAACAGCCACAGGAGATGACAGCCACAGAGTGGAACACCAGTCACAGAGGCAAACACAGGGGGCCCACGGAGGGGACACAGAGGCACAGGCAGGGGCAGCGGGATCCCAGGCACCAGCCAGCACAACAGTGAGCCAGGGACATCATGGAGGGAGCAGGTAGTGACTCGCGGCAGCGGAGCCGGAGCCGGGAGCCCACAGCTGGGCCAGCATCCAGGGCCCGGAAGAAAAGGGGGGCCTCACAGCCATCTGCAGGGGGCCACGAAGGGGCCCAGGGCCGGATGGCCCGCCAGGTGCATGAAGTGGGGCCACTGAAGCATGCCCTGATGGTACCCCAGTGCAGACATGTGGTGGGAGACCAGGTAGTATGCCTCAAAGGGATCCTGAGCGGCGAGCCCCACCTGCACATCAGATTGGGACCACACACCAGCCAATGCCAACACCTCCACTTCAGAGGGCTCTGACAAGCCATAGTCAGCAGGTGGGGGCCACTGAAGGTGACCCAGCTCCAACAGGCAGTGATAGATCACCCTGCGGGACCTCTGGTAACCACAGACCCCGTGAACACAGCCAAAGAAGGACACAGCCAAGGCAGGGCCCCCCTCCACCAGACAGGCCATGTAGGCAGCCAGGCTGCACACAGAGAGGGTGGACACAGTCTCCGCCACCGACCACCCCACATGCAAGCACCTCATCTCTGGAATGCGCCCGTCAGGAAAGGGACACAAACCTAGCATCTCAGCATGCAACCGGCAGTCGCGGGCGCTCACCACATAGCTATAGTACCGCAGCCCAGAGCTTATACTCTCATAGACACCTGTAAGACTGTTCGGGCAGCTCAAAAGCAATTGCATGGCCAGGGAATGCCACAGGTCACACAGGGCCATGGTCTCACAGAAGGTCCAGCTATGGGGGGCCCCTGGAGCGCTGCGGCCCGGGAGCCCTGGGGAAGAGCAGCCAGCCATGGTCCAGCAAGCAACGGATACGGAGTGCAAGGAAAGGAGGGCCCCAAAATCCCTGGAGGTACGGGAGGGGAAGCAGAGGAGCTCCAAGGCCATGCGATAAGGGCACAGGCTTCAACATTGTATGGCTACAGAGCAAGGCATGGGGTGCAGACCCAGCCCAGCTGCTGGCACAGACAGAACAGCCTAACACTAACTCAGGGCTCCGAGGACATCAGGCAGCTGACACCAGGAAGTGGGGGATGATGACAGCAGGAATGCAGCTGCTGCCCACATGACCAGCTGAAGGCAGGACCAAGCGCCATGCCTCCTGCCGGGAAGAGATGTGCACACATTGGGCCACCCACAGCCTCCCCGGCCCACTCACCCTGCAGGAACTGGGCCTCCTGGTCTGGGGGCTGGCCAGGGCGACCCAGGGCCCCAAACCTGGTTGGCAGGGCGTGACCGGGGGCGGGGCAGCAGCAGTCCAAGTCTACAACAAGTGTGCCCCCGATGCCCAGGGCACCAGTCCCCATGGAGCTGGGGTGATTGGGCACCTGCGGGATGCACCTAGCCATGTGTGCTGAGTGGTACCACTCGCATACAGACCTCCTGCGCATCCAGACCGCAGAGGTGCATCTGGCCGCCCGGCTGCACGTGTGCATGGCCAGGAGCACTGTGAGAGCCCACCACGAATGCAGGCACTCCCTGGCCCACCTCAGGGCCCAGCAGGTGTCCAGGGCGGCCTGACAGGCCCTCCTCTGCACCCAGGGATGGGCTTCTGCACTCCGCGAGGTGGTCAACCAGCGTGTGCATGGCCAGGAGCACTGCCAGAGCCCAGAGAGCCCACCATGGATGCAGGCACTCCCTGGCCCACCTCAGGGCCCAGCAGGTGTCCAGGGCGGCCCGACAGGCCCTCCTCCGCACCTGGGGATGGGCTGCT
>QEPC01010816.1:3028752-3056714 GCA_003113815.1 Sphenodon punctatus | reverse complement strand
GATTCCCCAGCGTGATGGAGCCGGTACGTCTAAAGGACAACCGGCTTCATCACGGACCAGGATCTGAGAGAGATCCCGGTCCAGGATTCAGTGTGGCAGGCCTCTGGGCCCGTCACATCTGAAATTACCCTTAGTCTGGTTGCCTAGTGAAAGAAGGCTTATACAATCACCTTCTCTTTGTGTGTATTCCCCCTTAATAACTTCTGGTTCCACAATCCAATTTGAACTAAATTTATTAGATGAAAGGCAGGCCCAAAGGTTAGTAGGGAGTCCAAAATTTCTTAACAAAAGGAGCACCTAGTGAAGTGATGCGATCCCTTTTGTACATAAAATATACCATTGATTTACACTGAGTATTGTTGCCTTCATCCATTTATGAAAACCAGACTTGATTACTCCAGGTGCTTGTTGCACAGAACTACTATAGTTTTTCTCATTAGTCCCAAATCTCAACTGAATTATTAAAGACTTTGTTGAAAACAGCTGTGTCTAGTCTACTGTACCATGTAAAATCATTTCCAGTGATGGCTTCCTTTCTAAAAGAACCCAATTTTTCCCAATAGTTTATTGATAGCATAAAGAGGGTTTGAGGTGATGGAGCTTCATAGTGTAATGCAGTTCACTTACTAGACTTCAAAGAGAATGCCTCATATGGCGTTACTATTGTCTGACTGAAGACAGCTCTTGCAAGGCTGCTTGAACAGGGCAATAGTGCATCAGTTAGCACTGTGAAAGCTATCTTTCAATGGGAAGGGCTAGACATTTAATTCTGCCTGAACAAAAAGTTGCTTTCTACAGATAACAGCAAAAATTGTGGCAAGACCCAAAACTCACAGGTTCCACTCTTTGTTTGAATATTTCCATTATCCCTGGTCATTTCACACTATTACTTACTTCAGAAAAGATGGATGAGAATCTTCCACCAAGTTTCTGGTATCAAGGATGTTGCAGTTATAGTACAGACAGGCTGTCCTTGGAAACTAAATTCATACAAATTAAAGAATTCTTGTCTAGCTTGGGTTTCCAGATGACTCCTATTTTAAGGGAAGAGCCTTTATTTTAGATTCATGAAGCTCCATAGAAGATCATGGATGTTCCTTGTTTCTGAACCCCACAGCTCCAGACATCTCTTATTTTTGAAATTTTGATCTGGCAAGGTCTAGTTACAAAGTTAACATTGTTTCCAGTCATTTAGAATAATCTTTCTCAGTCCTTTTACCAAAAAGTGTACTATCTCTTTTTCCCCTTTAAAAAAAATTTAAATCCTTGTAATTTGAATTTTCTTTCATGGAAGATTCATAGAGTGGAAGTTATTTGGTTAAGTTAGCCATTTTGAATGGTGACAAAACCATGTTAAAAACAAGCCTGGTCTTCTAAAATGTATGAGAAAAGAATAATCCCAGTATTAATTTCAATTTTTTAATTTTAAACATTTTTTCAGAAGAGTGAAGATTTAAAATTCCAGTTCCACCACAAATTGTGTAATAGTTTGCCTGAAAATGCTTTCATAAATAGTACTTTATCATGTGCTGGTTTTGACCTTTAAAGCCCTAAAAGGTCTGGGCCCCACATATATGAAAGACTGCCTCTCCTTCCATGCCCCATTGTGGTTCCTGTGCCTCCCTGTGGGTACCTGTCACCAGGGGGAGCGGGTTCCGGAAGGAAGAGGAAGGAGAAGGGCACCTTCAGTCTCCTTGCACTCCAATCCTCACGCACACGCTCTGGCTCCGTGCTCTGGGAGGAACGCTTGAGGAACTAATGCCTGTTAGGATAGTGGTTGGACTGGTCGGCCTATCATCATAGGGCGCAGCGTGCTGTAGGACTAGGGAGCCTGGGCCTCAATCCAGATGCATTGCTTATGTAACTCTCACCAGCGAAGGGGGGAGCGAAGGCAGGTGTAGTACTGGTGGGGGTAACTGGGGCAGGGAACCCGGGGGAGCAAGGGATCCGGGAAGGGGCTTGCACTCGAAAGGGGAAGCGGAGCAGAACCCAATTGGAGGGGGGGGGGCGAGGGCAGGAATTCTCTTCTTCCACACAGCTTCCACACGCACTCTCACACCGTCACTCACACCCAGGGGAAAGGCAGGGGTCCAACAAGTAATCCAATTGCAAGCAATATCGACAACACAAACACAAAGGCAAACACTTAGCTCTCTCTCAGGGCTGGTTTCTCCACTGCAATCACCAGCGCGGAGTGGTCCTCAGCGCCTGTGTTTATCCCTTCCCTTATCTATCCTAGATTGTAAGCCCCTTGGGGCAGGAACCTTTCTCCAGTTTAATGGTTGTTCAGTGCCAAACACATTGCTGGTGCTATATAAATAATAATATAATACTGACTTCATTTAAGTAGTTAGGAATAGACAAAATTAATTAAATCTGGTATTCGCAGTAAATATTTGCTTAAATTCTAATCAAAATCAATATCCCTGGCATTCCCTCCCCTCTCCCCCCATTATTCACCAAATCTAGTTTAAATATTTAAGAACATAAGAACATAAGAAGTGCCATACTGGGTCCGACCAATGGTCCATCTAGCCCAGCATCCTGTCTCCGACAGTGGCCAATCACGGTGGCTTGGGAGAAGCACCCAACAGGTCACAATGGGGGATCCATTCCCTGTTGTTTTCCCCCAACTCCCGTCATGTTCCCTGATCCTGTCTGGCTAATAGCTGCTAATGGATCTATCTTCCAGAAACTTGTCCAAACCTCTTTTAAACTCAGCTATAGTACTGGCCCTTACCACAGCCTCTGGCAGTAGATTCCACAACCCAATTATACGCTGAGTGAAAAAATATTTTCTTTTATTTGTTTTAAACTTGCCACCCATGAGTTTCATGGAGTGTCCCCTAGTTCTAGTACTAGCTGAGAGGGTAAATAACTGCTCCTTGTTTATTAGTTCCACACCACTCATGATTTTATAGACCTCTATCATATCTCCTCTCAGTCGTCTCTTCTCCAAACTGAAGAGCCCCAACCTACCAAGCCTCTCCTCATACGGGAGCCCTTCCATGCCCTTGATCATTTTTGTTGCCCTTCTCTGTACCTTTTCTAGTTCAGCTATGTCTTTTTTGAGATGGGGCGACCAGAACTGCACACAATATTCGAGGTGCAGTCGCACCATTGATTTGTATAGAGGCATTATGACATCCTCAGTTTTATTCTCTATCCCCTTCCGAATAATTCCTAACATTCTGTTTGCTTTTTTGACTGCTGCTGCGCACTGCGCTGTGGATTTCATTGTATTGTCCACAACCACCCCCAGATCCTTTTCCTGAGTGGTAACTCCTAGCTTAGTACCCAGCATTGTGTACGCATAGTTTGGATTATTTTTCCCTACGTGCATCACTTTGCACTTGTCCACATTAAATCTCATTTGCCATTTAGATGCCCAGGCACCCAGTGTCGTAAGATCCTGTTGCAGTTCCTCACAGTCTGCTCGTGTTTTAACTACCTTGAATAACTTGGTGTCGTCTGCAAATTTGATCACCTCACTCTTAACACCCTTTTCCAAATCATTAATGAATACATTAAACAGCACCGGTCCCAATACAGATCCCTGAGGCACACCACTTTTTACATCTCTCCATTGTGAAAACTGACCATTTAGTCCTACCCTTTGCTTTCTATCTTTTAACCAGTTTCTGATCCATAGTAAGACACTACCTCCTATCCCATGACTTTTTAATTTTCTCAAGAGTCTCTCATGAGGGACCTTATCAAATGCTTTCTGGAAATCCAGGTACACTATATCTACTGGGTCTCCCTTGTCCACATGCTTATTTAAACCCTCAAAGAATTCCAACAGGTTAGTGAGGCATGACTTACCTTTACTAAATCCGTGTTGACTCTTCCCCATTAAGCCATGTTTCTCAACATGCCCTGTAATTCTGTCCTTAATGATGATTTCCACCATTTTCCCTGGCACAGACATCAAGCTTATTGGTCTGTAGTTTCCAGGATTGCCTCTGGATCCCTTTTTAAATATCGGGGTTACATTTGCCACCCTCCAGTCCTTGGGTACAGTGGCAGATTTTAGTGACAGGTTACAAATTACTAACAGTAGGTCTGCAATTTCATATTTGAGTTCCTTCAGAACTCTGGGGTGAATGCCATCTGGCCTTGGTGACTTGTTAGTATGCAGTTTGTCAGTTTGCCCTAGAACATCCTCCACCGTCACATTGATTTGTAACAGCTCTTCCAATTCCTTGCCCACAAAGCAAGGATCCGGTGTACCTCCCCAAAATCCTCTGCAGTGAAGACCGACGCAAAGAACTCATTCAGCTTCTCAGCATAGTATTTCATAGTATTTTGGCATGAGCGCATGGCCTGAAAACCAAAAATACATCCCATTAAACATTTATTGGTGGAATCTGTTGCTCTTTTTATATGGTGCCATATGCTATATATACTGCTCCCATTGTATTTTCATTGGGCTCAATCCCATGGCCTGTAGATCCAGTGAGGAAGCTGCATGTGCGCATGCACACATTTTCTGTATGGCACAATGGGCCGGCAATGGGGATGTGCACAGTTTGTGCGTGCACAGGATCCGCGGACTATGGGATCAAGCCCACTGTCTTTAATAGGAGCTGGGCTGGATCCTAAATAAATTTTCTAGAAAAGTACTAGTTTATTAAACAATGACTATTTGAGTTGGATGAATTATTATGGCAAATAAGTTACTCAATGACTGTAGCAGCCTTTCACCTCACTGAAAAGGTCCATTGATAACATTTCCTCACACACTTGAAGTGATTTGACTAATATTTTTGAGGGTTTTTCTCCTTCATAGATTGCAAAAAGTTCACTGTATGTGCACAGTTTTCAAAATATGATCTGTGCTGGTGAGTGATGGTTGTTTATATAACACAAAGTATTCTTTTTGTGCTCTGGTTGTGTGAGCACAATTTTCATAAATACACAAGAACACAAGTTTAAAATTCTCTTTTCCCAAACATAATTGTGCAAGCAAAACTTGATAGTTCAAATGCTTTCAGAAGAAGGGTGTCAACTTGGCTAGAGCAAATTTATTTTAGAATTTGAGTGGAGAAAATTCGTTTTTGGATTTGCCCAGCACTAATGATCATTGCTCTTCTGGCAAAAGCTCTTTTCAGTGGGCAAAGTAACACATTTTGCTTGGCTTGTCACTCTGGCAAGAGAATTACGGTACATTAATCCTTTTGAAATGCCTTTGCTAATTCTTATGTTGTGTCCCAGGGAAATCAAGATTCTATTTGTCTGAAGCCTACACATTCAGCCACACACTTTATTAGGTATTGTGAGTGGCTACACTTGCAGTTTCAAATAAGTAACACAAATGTTATAATGGTAATGATCAGTCAAAGAAAAAGTTCAAAGTTCAAAGGTCAGCCTATTGTAAACGGCAGCTAGGAGATATAGGATGATAGCTTGTTAATGTTACTTACCTTCATTTGACTGAAGAACTTTCTCTATGGCTCTGTGTTGAAACACCAACGTGGGCAATTCTGTCCATTGTCATTTGAATAGGGGTTAAATTATTCTGTTTTGTCATTAAGTGATCCTTGATTGGCAATCCAGCACACAATGGGCGATCATTAAGGGCCATAAAACTGTTACACTATTTAAAAGTGAATTGTGAATGAAGCCAGATATCTCCAAGACTTTTCCCTTTGAGAACCTACCAGCTGCAGGAGAACCAGTATAAAAGAGGACAATTAAACAAGGCACACTTTGCAGAAGACCAAGGATGTCAAAATCAAAGAGGATCCAGAAAAGAGCAATAAAGATAAGGAAATGCAATGTAGAGAAAGTAGGCTTGCTGTGTTGGTCCCAAATATAGGCAATAGAGACAAAGTAGTAAAGTGATATCTTTTATTGGACCAACTACAGTTGGTGGAGGTATGCAAGCTTTTGGACCTCACAGGGTCCTTCGTCAGGCAGGTCTGGAGTTATAAAATGAAGAAATAAAGCAAAGCAGAAGTATATACAGTGGTGGGGGATGTGCCCATTGAACTCAGAGGGAGGGGAGGGGAAGAGGAGAATGAGGTAGGGAGGAGATGGCAATACAAAAGGAAAGATATAACAATGTAGTAGCTATTGATAGTAAACAAAAGTTACCTGTAACAGTGGACAGTAATAGGATTTACAAATTACTGTAATGTCTAAAGAAACAGAGCAAAGCAGAGGTATAAAGGGTGGGGTGGGATAAAGGGCAGGTGTCCATTGTTTTTAGAGGGAGGAGAAGGACAGAGGAGAGAACAAGATAGGGAGGGGAATGCAGAGCATAAGGAAAAATACAACAAAGGGTAGTTTTAATAGTTTAAAAAGTTACCTGTAACTGAGATAAGTGATAGGATATACACATTACAGAATGGCAGAGAAACCTATGTCCAAAATAGAGTGAATAGTTCTTGTTGGGAGGGGGAGAAGTAGCAATTCAAATAGGGGGAATACAACAAAGTAAATATTAAGTTACTGTAACTGTAGACACAGTGATATGATTTACACGTTTCTGTAGTGACTTGTGAAGCCTATGTCCAAATTTAGTTCATTATTTTTATTATCTAGTAGAGTTATGAATTTTTGTTCCCTAGCTCGCTTTTTAAAAGTGTTGCATAGGTTACCTTTTAAAACCAGGAGAGAGAGGTCGTCAATTGAGTGGTCACTTTGAGAGAAATGAAGGTCAACTGTAGAATCTCTGCTCTTGTCCATGATCTTTTTTCTGTGTATGTTCATGCATTTGTTCAAATGTTGGTAGGTTTCCAACCATAATTCCCATGGGCACATTTGGTGCAATGAATGAGGTATACCAGATTTCTAGATTTGCAGTTGTAGGTTCCTTGCATTCTGAATAGATTTCCATGGGATGTCTGGAAGTTATTAACAGTCAAGCTGTGAAGGCATCTTGTTCTCGCAGGGCCTTGTTCCTGTATGGGTGCGGGTGGCTTTGGTGGTGGGGAGCTTGCTCTGGATAATGAGCTGTGAGAGACTGGGAGGTCGTTTGAAAGCCAAAAAAGGGGGTGGTGGTGGTTTCATGAACAATCTCTTTCACAGTTTGGTCCTCATCCAATATGGGCTGGAGATCTTTGAAGATTTTGCATATGGGTTCCAGTTTGGCATGGTAGGTGACAACTAAAGGTGTATGGTTGGATGGTTCCTTCTTTTTGTATTGTAGCAGGTTGTCACAGGGTATTTGGATAGCCAGTTTTATTATACAGTCCACTTCTCTGATGGAGTGTCCTTGTTTGGTGAAAGGAGTTTTTTTCAGTTTGTTTCACCAAACAAGGGCATACTGGATGATAGGGGTGTGCTCCAGGCCCACATGTTGTTTTTGTTTTTCATTTTTGTTATTGTAATAACGAAAATGACATGCCCATCCCTACTTGAGGACCTCCCTCCAAGAGCTATTCACTCTATTTTAGACATAGGGTTTCTCTACCATTCAGTAATTTGTATATACTATCACTGTCTACGGTTACAGGTAACTTTTACTTTTTTTTTCCTTTTACTATTAATAGCTACCACTTTGTTGTATTTCTCCTTTTGCTTTGCATTCCCCTCCCTATCGCGTTCTCTCCTCTCTCTCCCCTCCCCCTAAGAACACTGGACACCTGCCCTTTATCCCGTCCCACCCTTTATGCCTCTGCTTTGCTTTTTCTTCAGACCTTACAGTAATTTGTAAATCCTGTTACTGTCCACAGTTACAGGTAACTTTTATTTACTATCAATAGCTACTACATTGTTGTATCTTCCCTTTTGTATTGCCATCTCCTTCCTGCCTCGGTCTCCTCTTCCCCTCCCCTCCCGCTGAGTTCAATGGACACATCCCCCAGCACTGTATGTACCTCTGCTTTGCTTTGTTTCTTCATTTTGTAACCGCACCTGTCTGACGATGGACCCTGTGAGGTCCAAAAGCTTGCATACCTCCACCAACTGTAGTTGGTCCTATAAAAGATATCACTTTACTATTTTGTCGACGTACCCCCAAATGAGACACAGAGGCATTCTGGCCACACTCTTTATTAGGTTATCAATTCAAGGTTGGTGGGTAATTGCCCTAGCAATTTGGGTCCAGTATGCTAATCAACTGTTCTAACTTTTAACTGTGGGATAGTCCTGGATGTGCCTTCCAGTGACAATCCCTTTAACTCCAACTTCCCCTCTTTCGACAATAACCGAGTTTGGCCGAAAGGGGGCAATGCCCACTGTGGGCTTGAGTAAGGAGAAAGTGCCCTCAGGGTGTGAAGACAGCGCATGTCCCTCCTCCCCTGTTAGGTCACTACTCCCAGGGAGCATGACCCTTGTGCATGCTGTGCCCTGCATTACACAAGGTATCACGTCCCCATCTCTTAAGGAGATGCCTCATATTCTATCTCCTTCCTATTTAACATACCTTAGCATACTGGACCCCTGCGGAGTGCGACTAATGTCTTACCCTCATCTGTCCATTTACTCATAATTCTCTGTTCGTTTGAACACGAACCTTACGATTCAATCAATTGTTATTCAAAACTTATCATTGCCAAATTATTATTATCAAGAAATGTCAATCACTAAGCCAATTAAATTCAACATTCCAATAAACCTATTTAACCTATTCCGCAATGTTGAGGAGGTGAAATGCAGAACTCCTGCATAAATTTTTTGGTTAGTCATCAAAATTCCTCCTCGGCTCCCTAAAGGCCACCAGTCGAAACCACAGTGTGAGAGGGAGGTCTGGGTGGGGTTGCTTCTCCTCTAAATTTCTTTAGACTGGCGTGGCTCTAGCCACGCTCAGGGAGTCAGCCCTTCCTAAAAGGGGGTGGATCTCCCAGGTCCGTGCAGCACACAACCGCTGCCTCCATGTGGGTTGCCTGGCAACCTCCTGATCGGCGCGGGTAGGGCTTCTAACTGCCTTTCCCCATGCCACAACTCCTCTGCCTCTCAGACAGGGCAGGGTGTGTGTGTGTGCAACAATTGTCCCATCGCCGCTATTCAGCGGCGAAGGGGACTTGTCTCTAAAGAAATGCAGGTCAGGTCAAAAGGCTGAAGGAATTGAGAATGTTTACCTTAGAGAAAACAAGAGAGCATGCTAGCTGTTTTCAAATATCTCAAAAATTACCAAAAAAGCAATGGAGAACAACAATTTTTCACTGCCACAGAGTGGATGCCAAGAGACAATGGGATGATATTACAGCAAAGTAGAGTTTGGTTAAATATTACACAAAAGCTTCCTGAATAAAACCAGTTGAGCATAGAATAGGTTGCCATGGAAGTTATAGAATCTCCATCACTGAGTATTTTCAAGATAGGCTGTACAAACATCTGTCAGTAATAGTGAAGATATTAGGTATCCTGCCTCAAAGAAGATGACTGGATTATGACTCTTAAGGGCCCTTTGAGCCATACAATTATCTCCTCAACAAGCACTTTTAGTTTTGCCTTGAAAATCTTCAACCTGAAGGTTTCAGCAAAGAGAAACCAGTTAATGTTCCATCCCAGGCTTCCCAAATTTACTCCACCAGAAGATCTTTTTTCTATTAAGAAGGTCCACAAAAACTTTTGCTATCAGAACTTAATGATATCCTATTCCTATGCAGAAATTTGTTTGTTTGTTGGATGCCACCTGAAGAAATCTTCTAACCAATGTACTACAGGCATGCAAATAAGATGAAAAGGAAGAAGTTTGATTGGTTTAGCTGGTACTGATGTCTCAATCAGCATAATCCACAATGGTCTGAGAGGAGTGCCTGTCGCCAGCATTACTCACATGAATAAAGAGGCCATTCTTTCAGGACTGAAGTTACTTTTCAAATCAGTGCTGCTACTTCTTCTTCTTTAATAATGATTATCATTTATTTGTATAACACAAGCAAAGTGCATGGTGTTGAACAGTAATGGTTAGACACAGGTCCCTGTCCTCCTGAAGGGTTTACAGTCTAGGATGGACAAGGGAGAGGAGGCAATAGGAACATAGGAAGAGACAGGCATACAAAGGGACCTGTGTCCACTGTGTTTTCCCCACTGCACACATTCACAAATTTGAAAGTTGCAAGTACATGTGCTTACCTTAGTTGCAAAGGGAGAAGGGGAATCCTGAAAGATAAGATGGTATAAGGAGAAGCATAAATGAACAATCTATGGAAGAGCTGGGGAAAGCATGATGGAAGAGATAACACAGGAAGTGATAAGAACTTCAAACAACATTCAGTGTTTTAACTATTTTTTTAGTTCAAAATTATTACTTGTTTAATGTAATAAATGTTAATTATTTAATAACTTATTATTATTATTATATTATTATTATTATTGTTGTTGTTGTTTGTTATTGTGGCAGGGGGGCAGGGTAGTAAAACCATTAAATAAATAAATAAATAAATAAATAAATTACTGTTGTTATTAATAATTTATTTATATAATAAATTTAATATCCCACCCCTTCTGCCACAGCAGCTCAGGGCGGTTTACAATATATAAAAATAAAAGATAACAATAAAATTATATAAAAACTCTATAAACATGGAGGTTGTCAAGACCCATCCCAAACACTCACCCTAACCCACTCCCTCTACCCTTTACTCATACCCCCTGCCAAATGCCTGGAAGAACAGCCAGGTCCTACATTTTAGTTGAAAACAGGGGAGGTCCGGGACCAACTGGGCCTCTTCTGGGACAGAGTTCCACAGTCTCGGTATGGCCACCAAGAATGCCCTCTCCATTGTTGCCCCGTCCCCCAGGATACCCGGGGCCGGGGGACCTCAAGAAAGGTGCCCCCGGTCAACCACAGGGGTCGATCCAGAGTCCAGAAAATGAGGTGGTCTCGCAGATAGATGGGGCCCAGGCTGTTTAGGGCTTTATAGGTACATACCAACACCTTGAATCGGGCCCGGAAGACTATAGGTAGGCAGCCAGTGCAGAGAACAGAACGCCGGTGTAATATGCTCCCGGTGGCCTGACCCCATAAGGAGATATTATTATTATTTTATTTTATTAATAATTCTTTTAATTACCATTTTTTATTGCAGTCAGTGGGTGGAAACAAATGTGACAGTGACAAAAGTGACAGTGCCATCATGAACCGGGTTGGGTCAGGAAGCTGCTGCCGCCATGGACCAGACGGGGTTGGGCAGCACAACAAACATGCCAGCAGCTGGGCTGCTGGGGAGAGCGGGGAGACGCACAAATGTGCAGATGGCTGGCCTCGCCTCTGTGCTGCACCGAGCGACACACACCCTACATGGCGGGCAGCCATGGCAGCCAATCAGGGCCACCTATGGTGCCCGGCCATGGTGGGACCTGATCTGGGCCACTGGGAACAGACATGTTAACATGCTCTGGCCCAATTTGCCCCAATTGGGTGGATCTTAGGTTGGGCTGTGACCTCAGAGGTTTCTGGGGTCACAGCCTGGGCTAGCTGCCAACACAACCCAAAGCAATCCCGGGCGAACATCTGGTGGTGCCTGCGCAGACGTGCAAGTGAGGTCCAGTGCAAAGCAAGACAAAGCAGCTCACTGTCATAAGATGAACCCACCCAGTGTTTGAATCCACACATAGGCCCTTTTTACACGAGTGGCAACCGTGAACCCTCGGCGCCGCTTGTGTAAACTCCAAGTAGGTGGTGTGTGTGTGTGTGTGCATGCGTGTGTGCTCCTGTGCACACGGATGCACACTGATCGCCACCCATCCCCAATGCATGGCGCAACCGGCAAAAATGGCAGTTACTCCATGCTTATTGATGGGTGGAGGTGGGTGTAGATGGGTGTGCGCCCATCTATACCTTCCCCCCCACTGCACACAGACTGTGGTGCACACCAACCCCCCCGCGCTGTGACCTGTGTAAAAAGCACCTAAGGAAAATTACTTCTTATGGTATTTTTTTACTTGGAGAAGAGAACGTTGCAAGACTTTTCTTTGTATGGAAAATTATTTTAAAAAATAAATGAATTCCAAGCCACTGCAACTAAATGGTAGCAAAGCACTTGGAAAAGTTTTTTAAAGGGATGGTGTATTTTAAAAATGCCAAATTTATTCCTGAGCAAGGTGCAGGATATTTGACTGCCCTTTTTTTGGGAAAACAACAGTCTTTCTTTTTTTATACTCTGACAAATATTGGTCTTGATGAGTGTTAAGGGACTAGCAACTCTGAACATCAAAGTCCTCATTATTAACCAGCCAGCTGCACTTCACACCACTCTTCCCCATCACATAAGCCCAATCTTATCTGCAGGGACCACTGTCCCCAGAGATATGAAACAAGTTCTTCTCTATGCTAACTGTGCACAACAGTGTCAAATTATGTATAATGATTTTGTAATGTGAACTAATGCCATCAGAAACTGAACTGAGACTGCTGATTTCATTACACTTTAGTACACAGGCTAGCTTGGAATAAGAATTTGGAGGCCAAGATAAAAGGCAATATAGGTTTACTTTATGAGCCCCATCTTCAGGTTAGCGTTAATTGACCTACATCCATTAATTTTACACTAGTTGAGAATCTGGCCATTGGTAATTAAAAGAACTTGGTGACCAGCATAGAGCTGCTATAGAATAGCAGTGTATTGTAAATTAGCACCTATTTATGCTTTTGATTTTGAGGCCTGAGTCTGAACTTACACCAGTGTAAATCAGATATAACTCCATGGAAACCCTAACCCTAAACCCCCCCCCCCCAAACCCTTATGTGATCACAGTCAGGCATTTGGTGAGCAAACTGCATGAGCTCCAAGAGGCAGCCCAGAAGTGGTGGGACAAAAGGTCTTCCCTGGCCCTCTCTGACATAACCTTATCCTTCTGGAGTGTTATGATGTGATGAGCTTCACACACTAGGAGAGCCAGTTTGGTGTAGTGATTAAGAGTGCAGTACTGGGGCCAGGAGGTAGAGGGAGGTCCCCAGTTCAAGACTTGCCTTAACCATGAACTCACTGAGTGGCCTTGGGACCATCACAGATTTCTTAGCCTAAGCTACCTCATAGGCATGTTCTGAGGTTACTAGTTGAGTTAACTGGTTAAATTTTAATTGTTAAAGTGAGTATTTGTCAGAATATAAAAAGTATAACTTATATTAATAAGTTGAAATGTGAGCCACTCTGAGCCTAAGGAATAGGGTGGGATTCAGATTGAAATAAATAATAAATAAATAAATGATACTCTCTCTGTGGGGTGAGACTATGGCAGAAAAGGGGTGAGAAAGGTTCTGACATGGCTTCCTTCTAAGTGGGGGGTGGCAGCATAGCCCTAGGCTGTGTGGAGCTGCTTTCAGGATCAGTAACCCACCACACTGCTGTGGCATGGAGTCTTGTGGCTGTGCCTGAAGCTCCGTTCTTGTCTGGGACTCTCTCTGCCCGAGGCTCTGCTGGTGCTGATCTGAGAGTAGCAGCTGGAGCATTCCACTACACACCCCAATTTCTTTGAGACAGCCCTTAACCCAGAAACTGGAGACTCTAGGTTAAAATGGTGCTACCCTAGTTCCAGGACATAGGGTAAGGAGGGGCACTTGCCTCCCCCCACTCCAGAATCTATGAGGGTTGGGGACATATCAAAAAGAGGCAGGGCAAAGGGTCTTCCCTGAACCTTTTGGATGTGTCTATGCCCCTTGGGAGCATCATTGCGCATCATTGCATTTATGATGCTTTGCAGGGGTGTGACCACATCAGAAAACAGAAGGAGAGACGCTTTCCCCCACCCTGCTCCCTGATAAACATTCTGGTGGTGCCCTTGGCAAGCGGATATTGGCAAAGGTCAGAGTGAAGTAAGAGAGAAAGGAAGCACAGATGTAAACTACTCTGCACCACAGTCATACAACCACTTATTCCAAAATAGGTTTCTTGGTTTCACATTGGCTTGAATTCAATGAAAGTTCTCTGGGTGCAATAGTGTACATGTTGCTGAAATGACCAAAATACCAAAATAACCAAGCCAAAAAGCTGAAAAATCCCCAAATCTCAAAACAGAATATCCAAAATGGATATCCAATGAAGTGCAAAAAGATTATTTGCCGACGCACCCCCTGCCCCAAAATGAGACACGGAGACATGAAATGGATTTCAAAGGCTGCACTCTTTAATGCAAATCAGAGCAAGAAACGTTGGTGAGACTGCCTCTAGGCAATCATGGGTCCAGTATTTTGTAGGAACATATCAGAACATTAAACAGGTATCTGGCTTGGATATGCCCTCCAAATGCCATTACCAAATCAACAACTAAAACTTTCCCTTTCGAACAGCTCCCTGGCCAAGGCCAAAAGGGGGAATGCCCTTAGGGGGCAGTAGAAAGGTGTCATTAAGATCGAGGGCCATGCTTGCGCTTACCCCCGCTTGACACCCCTCCCAGGGGAACGATCCCAATGCTAGCCATGCCCTGCTTATCACCAGGTATCGCCCCACCATCTCTTATGGAGATGACTCTTTTATCTATCCTAAAACTACCTAACCAAACAACCTATTAACCATACTGGACCCCCGCAAGAGTGTGACATAATATATTTCTTAACAAGTTCCACAGCCAAATCGTTGCCAATCATGTAATTGTTCCTATCTTAATTAGACCAAATTAAAGTATCCCAGTTAAAGTAAAACTATTTAATCATTGTCCAATAAACTATTACCCCAAATAGCCAAATTAAGTGAACTACCCTTAGTCGACTATTTAACCTATTCCAATACTGTGGAGAAGGCAAAACAACAAAAGCCGCTCATAATGACTGAGGTGCCTTGCAAAATTCCTTCTCGGTCCCCTTACAGCAACCAGTTAGACCCACAGTATTAGAGGTATGGGTGGGTGGGTGCTGTCTCTTGGGGAATGCAGGCGCGAATGGAGCCTGCCGAGGAAAACCACGTGCACGGGCAGTCGCTCCCTGCCCCCCTTTCTGACAAAGGGGAGGAGCTATCCCCCCGCCATACAATCAGGCGCCCAGTTCACAGGCCCGTGATGCCTGGGCCACCAATTGCCGGTGCCCAGGCCAAACAAACGGGGTCTCCAAGTCCCTGCAGCCCTCCACGCTCCTCTGAAGGCCGTTACAGGGAAGGGGCGTGGCAACCTCCCCCCACCACCAATCTGGGGCGGAGGGCCCTAGGCAAACCTCCATTTTTGATTCAGGTAGGGTAGAGCTGGTAGGTTTATCCGTTTTTTTGTGGGGGGTACCTGCTTTAGCTTTGGCCCATGTGGGCTATATGGACTGGGTGCATGATCAGAATCAAGCCAAGTCAAGAGCCCTGAGGTCAGATTTTGGACAGCTGTAGTCAAATCAGGAACCAAAAGCTTAGAGCTGGTAAACCAGAGTCAAATCAGGAGTGAGGTAGTCAGAGATTATTAGGAAGTTGCATCCAAAGAAAGAGCAAGATTTGGTCAAGACAGAAGCAGGACAGGCAGCAGCGATTAACAAAGGAGAAAATATGGGAGCAGGAGCCACAAATACACAGACTAGGGTCTGGTCAAACAGCAGGATATTCAGGGGCATTGTTCAGACAACTTCCTCTTCCTGTTGCCTTCTTTATATGACCTGGGGTGACCAATGGGGATGAAGACTGGCTGAACAACCAGGAATGTGTGGTCACCAGAAGAGTGGTTTGTTGGAGTTGCTGATCTGAGTCCGGTCATTGCTGGTGGCAGGGGCATAACTACCATGCAACAACGAGGCTCAGTGATGCCAAGGCTCTGGATTCTGAGGGAGCTCTTTGTAAGCAAAGTGAGTGCTGCTAGCAAATTTTCAGAGGGGAGGCAATAGGGGCCAGCACACCATCCATGTTCACTGTGACATTTTCCTTGCAGAACTCAGGCTGCTTGCTTCCAAAGGGCTCTTCGAAGAAGGATGTTTTCAGAGTGGGCAGCAGGGGTGGAATGCCACCCCCACTTCTACCCACTCTTAAAACTTTCTTCTTGGTGTTGTTGCTGCTTCTCTGTGGGTGTTGGGGGGTGAGGGGGTGGAAACCCAGTGGGAGTTGGGGCAGCACTTTCTTAATGAATAAGCCCTGCTCCCCACCGTGGAGGCCCTACTCGATTTCCCTTAGGGGTCCCATCATTAGGGCATGAGCCCCCACCACAGTCTTGTTATTCCACTGGCTGGTAGCAAGGTCAGCACATCCATCTGGAGCTTCACAGGCCAGAGTTAAGGTCTAGCAGGGCCTCTCAGTTCAGTGACATCATAGCAGGTCAACTTATGACTATGGAGAGTTTGCAGGCAGTTGTTATTATTTTTTGCCTATTATTGATTTATGTCTTTTAAAAATGGAAAGCTAGTCCCAATGAGGTAAATAGAGAAGAGCATAAGCATTGTCAAAACATATGTAAAAAGTTAATAAGGCAGGTCAAGAGGGAATTTGGGGAGCGACTTTGCTAAAGATGCCAAAACTGACTTTTTCATTAAGTACATCAGTAGCAAAAGGCCTGCTAGAGAGACAGTTCGGCCATTAGATGACCAGGGGGTTAAAGGGCTTCTCAGGGAGCAGAGGCCATTGCAGAGAAGCTGAATGAATTCTTTGCTTCGGTCTTCACTGCAGAGGATGTTGGGGACATACGCATGCCGGAACTCTTCTTTGTAGGTGATGAATCAGAAGAGCTGTCGAAAAGCAACGTGACTGTGAAAGAGGTTGTAGAGCAAACTGAGAAACGAAATAGTTACCAGGATCACCGGGATCAGATGGTATTATTCACCCCAAAGTTCTGAAGGAACTCATATATAAAATTGCAGATCTGCTACTAGTAATTTGTATTCTATCACAAAAATCTGCCACTGTACCTGAGGACTGAAGGGTAGTGAATGAATGTAATGCTGATATTTAAATAGGGTTTCAGATGTGATCCTGGAAACTACAGACCAGGGAGCCTTACATTGGTGCCGGGTAAATGGTAGGAACTATTACTAAAATGGAATTACTAGGCATATTGATAAACATGGCTTAATGTGGAAAAGTCAACATGGATTTAGCAAAGAGAAGTTGTGCCTTACTAATCTATTGGCATTCTTGAGGGTGTAAATAAGCATGTGGATAAGGGACCTGGCTGATATAGTGTATCTGGATTTTCAGAAAGTGTTTGATAAGGTCCCTCATGAGAGACTCTTGAGGAAATTAAAAAGTCATGGGATAGGAGGCAGTGTCCTATTGTGGATTGGTAACTGGTTAAAGGATAGGAAACAGAGTAGGACTAAATGGTCAGTTTTCACAATGGAGGAAAGTAAATAGCAGAGTGTCTGTACTGGGACCAGTGCTGTTTATGTATTCATTAATGAACTCGAAAAGGGAATAAAGAGTGAAGTGATCAAATATGCAGATGATACAAAGTTATTCAAGGTAGTTAAGAAATGAGCGGACAGTGAGGAATTGAAGGAGGATCTTACGAGCCTGGGACCCTGGGCATCTAAAAGGAAGATGAAACTTAATGTGGACAAGTGCAAAGTGTGCGATGCACATAGGGAAAAACAATCCAAACTATATGTACACAATACTGAGTTCTAAATTAGAAGCTACCACTCAGGAAAAGGATCTTGGAGTCATTATGGACTATACACTGAAATCCTCAGCTCGATGTGCAGCTGCGGTCAAAAAAGCAAACAGAATGTTTGAAATCATTCATAAAGGGAGAATAAAACTGAAAATATCATAATGCTACTATATAAATCTATAGTGAGACTGCACCTTGAGTACTGTGTGCAATTCTGGTTGCCCCATCTTGAAATAGAGAAGATTCACAGAAGGGCAACAAAAATGATAAAGGGTATGGGATGGCTCCCTTATGAAGAGAAGCTAGACATGTTGGGGCTCTTCAACTTGGAGAAGAAATGTCTGACAGGGGATATGATTGAAGTTCATAAAATTATGAGTGGTGTAGAACAAGTAAATAAGGAACAGTTCACCCTCTCAAATAGTAATAGAACTAAGGGACACCCCCGCAAGTAGCAGATTTAAAACAAATAAAAGGAAGTATTTTTTCACTCAGTGCACAACTAAGTTGTGGAATTTGTTGCCAGAAGATGTGGTCAAGGCCAGTATTATAGCTGGGTTTAAACCAGCTATACTTGGATAAGTTTGGACTGGACAGTTTCTGGAGGACAGGTCCATTAGCAGCCATTAGCCAGAGCTAGGTTTGGGGAATGTAACCTCTTACTGTTGGGAGCTGTGACTAAACAACAGGAAATGTGACCCCATTGTGACCTGTTAGGTACTTCTTCTAAGTGATTGAGATTGGTCACTGTCAGAGACAGGTGCTGGGCTTGATGGACCATTGGTTTGACCCAGTATGGCACTTCTTATGACAACACTCCCAATTCAGACAGGAAAAGAACCTAATCCAGCCCAAAAGCTCACAAGATTGGGAATTACACCCATTCACTTTGGTAAATTACACTAAGCATCCTTCCCCTCCTTTCCCAGCTCCCCACCCTGTCACTGTGTCCAGCTATGAGTAAGAGCTAATTATAAGTCAATTAGATTCCAAACGGGCAAACGGAAAGGAGGCTCTTTACAAAGCAATAAAAAGCATCTGAAATATAAATGGCCATTAGGCTTGTTTCCTCTTCACACTGGCTATATGATTTACCCTCCTATGATCTATTTTATTATAACTAAATTGACTTTAGGGGTCACAGCCACAGCAGAGAAGATGGGAGGTAAGACAATACTAATCAAAAAGTAAACCACGGCACTTGCTTTTTTTCTGAGGCTGCTAATCTTAATTGAATCAATCTCTTGGCATATGTTGACAGTGAAAGATTGCTCAAACCTGGGAGGCCAGGCTGGACAGAGCTTCCAGAATGAAAAAAAGTCTTCTTTAATCATTAATTTGTTCATTCACTCCCATTTACTTCCATTCTTCAATGTCTCTGAAGATGTACCCCACACAACCTTCCTCTTCGGCAATTATTTCTAAGTGTTCCTCCCAATACACTCACATGTTTTTGAAGAAACTAATTTGCTTGAGATGAATCCAGCGGAGATACTTATCTCTCTCTCTCTTTTTAACTTTCTAGCTTGGATTTAATAATAAAGTCAAACATTTGCTGCGGTATTTATTGTTGGGTAGGCAATGTTTGAAACCACACTGTCTGTGCATTGAGATTTTGAAAACAGTTTAAGTTTAGGAGGTGCAGAATGGTGTGTTAGAAGGCATGGAAAATGTCTACTTGGCTCACTCTTTAATCCCAAAGTATTTCTTGACCCATTGTGGGAAGTCTAATAGTTTCCACAAGCAAGGGTGGCTGGTGGGGGGAGTCATCCTGCAAGTGAGTCACCAATATCTCATGGTCAGCAGTATCAAAAACACCACCATATCCACTGCCCTTCCCACCACCATCACCTCCGTCTTGTCGGGATTCAGCTTCAGTTGGCTCGCTCTCATCCAATCCCCAACAACCACCAGACAACCACCAGATTGGGTAAGCACCGAGACTGCTGGGTCTGATGAAAATGAGAGGTAGAGTTGGGTGTCATCAGCATATTCCTCCCTTCTCTCATCAGCATATTGACGACACCGCACCCCATACCGTCTCATGACCTCACCAAGTGACTGCATATACATGTTGAACAAGAGTGGGGACAGAATAGAACCTTGCAGGATACCACAGGTGAGGTCCTGTGGAGATGAAGAACAATCCCCAAGCACTACACGCCGAGTTCTTCCAGCCAGGAAGGAGCGGAACCAGTCAAGGACAATCCCGCCCACTCCAGCTCGATCCTGCAAGTGAGTCACCAACATCTCATGGTCAACAGTATCAAAAACAGCCAACAGATCTAACAGAATTAACAGGGTTGAACAACCTTGATCTAATTCACGGCGAAGGTCCTTGTCCAAGACCACAAGTATAGCCTGGATGAAATCTGGACTGAAAGGGATCCAGATAACCAGTGTGGTCTAGATGCCCCTGTAGCTGCTGGGTCACCACCCTCTCAATAACCTTCCCTAAAAAGGGAAAGTTAAAGACCGGCCGATAACTGGCGAGGGAATCAATGTCATGTGATGGAAGTGTCTGGGGTGGTTCCCCTGGTCACCTTGCGCATTTGCGCAGTAAAGACAAAGGGAGGGGTGGAAATGCAGGGAGCTCCGCAATCAAAATGGCCTCTGGTCAGTGATCCAGACTGCCCCAGGCCGAGCAGAGATGGGAGGGGGTGTGTGGTGTCTTCCTGGCTGCTGCTGGGAGCCATTCCCCTCTCTCCAGTGATCCAACATGGGTGCCGAACTCTGCAGCTGGTGAGTGCCCCTCTCCTTCTCTTCCTCCCTGCCTCTACCTATCCCTGTCTTCCCCTACCCTCTGTTTTTACCAATCCCCTGCTCCCTGCATCCCCCACCTTCTGTTTTCCCCTCCCCCCTGTCTCCTTTGTTTCTACCCCCTCCTCCCTGCCATCCCTCTTTCTTCCTGCCATCCCCCACCCTCCATTTTTACCCCTCCCCTCCTCCCTGCCTTCACCCTAGCCCTTTGTTTCTACCCTCACCCTCTTTCCCTTCACCCCCATCCTCTGTTTCTACCCCTCCCCACCTCCACCCCACCTACATTGTTTCCACCTCCCCTCTCTCTCCCCCTACTTCCACCCTCCCATTTTTACCCTGTCCCCTTCTCCCTGCCTTCCTTCTACCCCCATTTTTGCCTTTCTCACTGCCTTTCCCAAACCGCCCCATTTCTAATCTTCCTCTTCCTCCCTTCTCCCATTTCTACTCCTCCCTCCCTATTCATCCTACCTGTTTCTACCCCTTCCTGTCCTCCACCCATTTCTACCCCCTCCTCCCTGCTACAAAATAGCTTTCTCCCTCCCTGCCTTCCCCCATCCATCCACCCCCATTTCTACCCCTCCTCTAATTCCTGCCTACCCACATTCACCTTCCCCCCCTCCATTGAAAGTCCACCAGCTGCCACTGTCCCCATGTAGTTAATTGAAAGATGGTATTGGAATCCTTCAAATCTGTACAGAGATGTTCTTAGGAAATTAAGAGCTTTATGCAAATACCGGGGTGGGGTCCATCATCATGCAGCTGCACTGGTCACACCTGCTCAACAACACATGCCCCTGCCATAATGGAGTTATTCATTTCCTACTATTCATTCCCAGCCCCCAACAAATCAGAGGTCTCTTCCCCAGACCAACTTCACAAATAGTCATTTATTAAGCACGTATCCAAGCCTTTTTTTGACCTCACTTATGCTCTTGACCTTCACAACATCCTCTGGAAGCAGGTTCTAGTTGTATGTTGAGTGGGGGGGGAAAAACTTGTTTTATTTGTTTCAAACATTGTACCAGATAATTTCATAAGGTGTCTCCAGATTCTAGTATTTTGAGAAGAGGTAAATAACAGCTCCCTATTTACTTGCTCTGCTCCACTCATGATTTTGCAAATTTCTATCATATCCCCCCTCAAACATCTTCTTTCTAAATTGAAGAGTCCTAACCTACTGAGTCTTTCCTTGTATAGAAGCCATTCCATGCCTTTGATCATCTTTGTTGCTTTTTCTATAGCCTTGGCTTGACCACGGTGGAAAGATGTCCATTAACGTAAGTAGGGTTTGGTTTAAGTCTAGCATGAATACAATGTGTGTGATATTTCTCCTAGAGTAGAGGTTCCCAAAATAGGGGTGAAAACAGACATGACACTAACTCCACTTTAACACCACTTTAACATTTCTTATGCATGTCGCAGGGCTGTATTGGTGCCCTATGCAGCCCTGCAACGTGTATAAGAAATGTTAAAGTGGTGTTAAGGTGGAGTTAGCATTGTTTGTTTCTAGAGTTTTGATCCTGATCTTCTGAGGTGACCACATTTCTAAATGTGGCCCTGAGAAGCCTGGATCTGCATAAATAAATATGCAGTTTTTCAATTTTTAGGGGTTTGACTCTTGAGGATTTCTTTTGTTCTTAGTGAGAGTCATAGTCAAAAATCTTAGGATCCTCTGTCCTACTAGATTGATAATAGTAGTAGATGGCAAACAATTCTCATATTCAGTCAGTTGTACTATTTTCATTTTGCTCCTATCAAGCCTATAAACACTATCAGTCTTAAGAATATAAGCAGTACCATACTGGGTCAGGCCAGTGGGCCGTCTAGCCCAACAGTCTGTCTCTGACAGCGGCCACCGTTGGTTGCTTCAGAAAAATGTACATCACGTTATAATGAAGCAATCCATTCCCTGCTATTTATTCCCACCTCCTGACAGTCAGATGCAATCTTACAGCACTTTGGTTCCTAGCTTTAAAACACACCTTGATCTGTGGGCACAATTTTTAAAAATTGCTCATTCCTATTTTCACAGCAGCTAAGAGTGTGCTAGGCACTTACAACACTAGCCAATTAGGCACCATTTAAATGCTGTCTTGTTTACCTGTAGCTGCTTGTTGGGGGAAAAAAAATGCATCTGCAAAATTAGGCCCTGATCCTGAAATGAGGCCCTCCTGGGCGCAGATCAAAATAGACCTGGCTAGATCAAAATAGATTTATTCCAAATAGCAGCTTTACTTAAAAAGTGTTGATTAGATTGTAAACTATGAACAGAAAGAGCTTGATGAGCATCAACCTCTTCACATTTCTTATAATCTATATAATTCAGACCTTTACTGTCTGACACAATAATAAAGGCTCTCATTGTATGTAAATAAATGCCAGTTGATATTTAAAAGCAGATTTATTAGTAACTGTTGTACAAATGTTGTACAAATTTACACCCTGTCCCTTGGCAAAATTATTGCCTCCCATGGATTACAATACCATCTCTACACTGATGACACCCAACTCTATCTTTCTACCCCCTCTCTCTCCTCCTCTGTCCACTCACGCCTCATCAACTGCCTCTCTGATATCTCCGCCTGGATGTCCCAACATCAACTCACACTCAACATGGCCAAGACCAAACACCTCATTTTCCCTCCCTCTTTTTCCTCTCCCTCTAACCTGCCCATCTGCATTGATGGAGTCACCATCCATCCTGTTCCCCAAGCCCGTAGCTTGAGCTTCATCTTCGACATGCACCTCTCTTTTAAACCTTACATTGACTCTGTTGCCAAATCCTGCCGATTCGCCCTACATAACATTACTCGGATCCACCCCTTTCTCTCTACCTCCTTGACCAAAACCCTTGTTCATGCCATGGTTATCTCTCGCCTTGATTACTGCAACCTCCTCCTCGCTGGCCCCCCTCACTCTCACCTGTCCCCCCTTATCGCAATCCAAAACTCCACTGCCAAGGTCATTCACTCTGCCCGTTGCTTCAACCATGTGCAGCTTCTCCTCTTCTCTCTTCACTGGCTCCCCCTTCCTGAACGTATCCTGTTTAAACTCCTGGTATTCACGTTCAAAACACTCCATGACCAAGCTCCCCCTTACCTCTCGGACCTAATCTCCCTACGCACTCCTGCACGCGCTCTCCGCTCTTCCTCTGTCCCCTCCCTCACTCTCCCTCGTTTCTCCTGCTCACCTAACCGCCTTCGACCCTTCTCCCTCGCTGCCCCCCATGCCTGGAACTCCTTCCCTACCCACATCCGTCTTACCCCCTCCCTCCACTCCTTCAAATCCCTCCTCAAGACCCACTTTTCCCTTGCCGCCTTTCCCAATGCCTGCTAGTCGTTCCCATATACCTACTGTCTGCCCTCCTCTGCAAACTGCTGCAACCAACCTGATTGTAACCAAGCCAAGCACACGCACCTGAGACTTCGCATCCGCTTGTATGTTTGTTGTTAGTTGGTCTTCTCCCCTGTCTCTCCCACTGTCCCCTCTCCCTGTCTCCCACTCCTTGTCTTTTAGATTGTAAGCCACAGGCAGGGACCGCATCTATTTCTATGTTCTGTACAGCGCCAGGTCACACTACTGGTGCTATATAAATGTTTATAATAATTATAATAATAATAATAAATGAGTACAACAGGATTATTGTGAGTAAGTGGTTTCAGGGATGGGGCCTAAATGCATGACAATTCATGTTCAAGAGACACCATCTTATCTAAACTCTTCATTCAAGTCTGTATATCTCAAAATCACCTTGTTTTCCCAACAAATTTATTCTCCATCTAAAACAGTTCCATTTTATTATTCCATTTGATATGGTTTTGTGCAAGAAAGAGTTTCTCTGTTTAGAAGAATTGTCTGCTTAGGTATGTCCTTAGGGATCTACTCTGCAAGTAGGCCTTCTTCGAAAAGAAAAGAAAGTCACATTTTGCCTTTTAATGTTGATTTTTTTTTCTTCCAAAAAATCCCAAACTAATTCATAGAAATGAAAATGCTACTCCTGGTTTAGTGGCTCTTTAAAAAATATCAGAGCATTTCAGTGTGAAAAAAGAAACTCTTTTTAGCTGACAAAAGTGTGAAAAACTATTCCATCTGCTCCCCAAATCACAACAGTGGATTTATTTTTTTTAAAGGCCTCTTGCAATATTTTAAAAGTGCCATTTTGTTTTATTTTGATATACATCTTTATAGCAGAATAATTAATTTTTTTACCAATCAATGGATGTTGAGGTTGTTCTCATTACTGCGGGGCAATAAATCTGCATGCACATAGTTATAGTTATTTTATAGATCATTTGAAGGGAGTGTAATTTTAACATTTTGATGACAGCTTTAGGATCCTACCAAGCAGTGATAAAGCTAGCAGTTACGCTGTGTGATAATTCTGCCTTTCATTATAATGCAGAGTTTTTCCCATACTAAATCAGGCCAACATGCAAGCTAATACCCATGGGCAAAATTCATTCATTATGCATGTACATTATTCCTAAAAATATTGATAATACTTTTCATAATAGTTATTTTACATACATTAACTCTTGCGGCTGTATTAGTATTAAGGGTACCTTTATTAATCTTGAATATTTTGTTGAATAATAAATATGGTCTCATGGTTTTGCTAAGTTAAAAGCTACTGTCAGCTGTAATGCTGTAAACAGTCGTTTAATTATAAAGCAAGGTGCTGGTGCACTGGATTCTTATCGGGGTTGCTTATTTAAATATCTGTGACTTGACTGGATAGGTGTCTTGCTACACAGGGACAAGTTGAAAAAGAAAAAAAATGAAAAAGAGAGGTGTTTGGAAAGGGTAAACAGCTTGCATTATTTAGCAAGCAAATAGGCATTTCCCCCTGTAGTGATACATATTGTAGAGCTCCTTTGAAGCTAATGGGATTTGGAGCATAGGTTTTTACTGCAAAGAAATGAACTAATACTTTCATATGAGAGGCCTGGATCCTCACCTTTATGGGTAAAGAGAAGGGGGTAGGATGAACTGGTTCAAATATGCCTGTGGGGGTGAAGTGCTAGGGCTGACATGGAGTGCTGGATCCAGAGATGTTGGGCGCCCTGTATAAAATGGTAGTGTGGACAGTGGGCCCCTTTCTAACTGATGCACACACACTGATTTCCCCATTAGACAAAGGAAAAGGTTACCATAATTCATTTTATATTCAGTTAAACATAACATCACAGTCAGGAACAAAGCCTTCCTGTGTTGTGGGCCCTGTGTGGGCTTGTGTGTTAAACACGTGTTGTTATGTCTAGTTTACTCATGAGCCTTAAGTGTTAAGGGCCCCCTCCAGAATCATCAGAGGCACTCCGCAGGCTGGGCCTCCCTGTATTTGAGTCTCTGCGGGCCTCTACTTTACACCAGTGCTTCTCTCAGGCTGCTTTTAGACGAGACAAATTTGCACATGATTGGTGAAAAATGCACGTGTTTTAATGCTTGTTTAAACACCTAAACTGTTTTAAATGCGCATTTGCCATGATCGTGTAAAAGCCAAAACCGTTTTGAATGTTGTTTTTAAATAATGCGCATGTTTTAAAACTGGTTTTGGCATCCCGCGATCATCAAAGGGGCTCAAAACTGGTTTAAAAAAATGCGCATTATTTAAAAACCACATTTAAAACGGTTTGGGCTTTTACACGATCATGGAAAATGCGCATTTAAAACGGTTTAGGTGTTTAAACGAGCATTAAAACATGCACATTTTTCACCAATCATGCGCAAATTTGTCTCATCTAAAAGTGACCTTACTCTTGTCATTTCACATTTATTCATGGACCCCATGTATTATTCCACTCTGCTGCTTGGAACAGGCCCTGAATCCCCATCCCCATAACTCTAAAAAGGGTGTTTCTCCTGTCTGTGACATTCCTGTTGTCATGGAATCATAGAATATCAACTAGAAGGTCCATTGGAGGTCATCTAGTCCAACCCTCTGCTTGGATGTAGGCTGTCTGCAACACCCCAACATATGGTTGTCCAGTCTTTTCTCAAAAACCTTCAGTGATCGAGAGCTTATTACCCCCCTAGGCAACTTGTTACATTGTAGCCAACTCTTACTGTTAGGAGCTTTTCCCTGATATCTGAAATCTACTTTCCTGTAGATTGGTTCCATTATTTTTAGTCCTGCTCTCTGTAGCGACGAAGAGGAATTCCTTGCCATCATCTTTGTGGCAGCCCTTGAGATATTTGAAGACTCCTACCATGTTTCCCCTTAATCTTCGCTTTGCTAGACTTAACATATCCAGTTCTTTCAGCCTTCAAGAACATAAGAAGTGCCATTTACTGGGTCAGACCAATGGCTTCTTTAGCCTAGCATTCTGGGTGAAAAAACCCCAAGATAATAGGCTGCACTAGTCTCCAGTAGCCCATGGGTCACCTGCTTGTCAGTTCGGCCACTGCCAGAAGTTCACCCACTTCTACCTCAGGGCAGACGGGTGCTGCTGCTGGACATGTCATCCAGAGAAGGTCAGTGACATGATGTGGGCTAAGGCTCACACAGTCAGGCTAATCTGGGCTAACATGCATCCTCCTGTCTGTTAAGTCCTGCCCTGCCTGGCCGTGGGGTGAGGTCCAAGGATTGGTCCCAGAGGAGCACACTCACCCTGTCCCAAACCAATGATCAGGAGGAGGAGGAGCATGCTCACCCGGCCCCTCTGATCAGCTGTTTGGCGACAGCTCCTTCTAGAGGCCCAATCCTGATGGGCAGTCAGGGTCCGGGAGCTCTGTTCACTGTGGACAGCTCCTCAGATGATTCTGTTCACTTTAGGCCAGCATGGAGTGACTTGTGATGGCAGCCCCCAACCCCACCTGGTTTCCCAGGAGTGGGAGGCTGCTCATTTGAACTGCCCTCCCTGCTGGCCTAAAGTGTGGCAGCTGTGGTGGCCCTGCCCGGGACAGCCAGGGAATCCAGCTCAACCATGTCTTGTTTATTTTCACCCTCTGTCTCCAACAGTGGCTAGCAGCAGGTTACAAAGAAGTAATCCATTCCCTGCCATCCTCCCTCAGCTCCCAACAGTCAAAGGTCTTGTTTCCCTGACTTGTTCTGTTTTGTTTTGTATATTTTAATGGCCGACGGCTGCAATAAACTGAACTAAACTGTTTCCCTGACCAACTCAACTGGCAGCCTTCAATGGACCTGGCTTTCAAAAATCCATCCAGTTCCTTTTTGAAGCCTGGTATGCTATTGGCCTGTAGAACATCCTCCAACAATGAGTTCCAAAATTTTATTTCATGGGTGAAAAAGTAAGTCCTTTTATTTGTTTTAAATATGTTCCCTGTTAACTTCATGCAGTTGTAACCCATACTGTTATGGCTTGGCTGGACAGCAAGATTTGAAGAATTATAATTATAAGCAAATTCTGTTGTTAATCAGTAGAGGGAAGTATTAGAGTAACCACCTCAATCCCCCCCCCCTCCCCAATCTCCTGTATGGTTTGAGCATGCTCAAACCCAGCAAACTTGGCTGTTCTCAGCACATTCTAGAAGAATCCAGCACTGGGGCTGGAAGAGTGTGGCTGTGGCAGAAGGGGTGGAAGAGGCCCTGGCCCAGGACTATTACTCACAAGCCACTTTGGACACTGCATAAGAAGCTGCATTCTATCAAGGACAAGTGAGACTTTATGAAGAACAGAGTTTTGCCATGTGTTGTTTCTTTCTCATAAATGCTGATGTGTGGTATTTTCTTATGTGCATTGACCTTTGTCTTCTTCAATGGTTTTGGAGAAAATAATGTATGTTCATTCAAATGATTTTTATTTTGTTATGTATACTAGTATTCAAAATGCTTCATGTTCTAT
>QEPC01010816.1:3005563-3025978 GCA_003113815.1 Sphenodon punctatus | reverse complement strand
CTCTGGATCCATCGGCTAGGCGAGAGGGGAGGGTTTTTTTTCTTTTAAATTGCCCACATGTCCCCAGTGAGCCAGGCGGATGCGCGGGCAATTTTTTTAAAAAAAACAACACAGCCCTTAGTTCCCCGCGCTGCCGCTTCCCCCTGCGCTGCTGGGAGGGTGGGGGGGGAGCGGCAAGGCTGCAGCATGCTCTAAGACTTCAAGGCTTGAAAAGCATGCTGCAGCCTTGCCGCTCCCCCCCAGCAGCGCAGGGAAGTGGCAGCGCGGGGAACTAAGGCGCGTGGGCTTTGAGCAGGGAGGAGCGCGCGCACGCACGCTGCTCCCTACCCAGTCCCCACCAAGCTATAGTATCTCGCCAGGGCTGTCAGCCCGACCGCTCTGGTGAGATCTTCCATTGCGCCCATTGAGCGCAATGGAAGGCTATAGGAAAACGCTTTGGGCGGCTGAGCTGCTGAACCTTTTTGTCCCTTCGGGGACCCACTCCCTCTCCCAGTGGAGTGGGTGGGTCCCTGAAGGGAGAACAGGTTCAGTCAGTGACAGCTACATCAGCCTCGGCAGCAGCTCAGAGGCTGCTGTAGCTGTCAGAAACGGCAGCGCGGTTTTTTAAAAAAAACCAAAAAAAACTAAAGCCGCAGCGGTCCCCTGCAGGGCTTTGGGGGGCAACGCCCATAATTTCCTGCAGGAGGAGCCGCGCCTGGAGCAGAGCAAACGTATCCAGGGAGGGCGTTCCAGGCATGAGGGGCAGCAAGAGAGACAGGGCAAAGATGTTTAGAAGGGTATGGGGGTTATGAGCAGGCAAGGGTGGAGGCAGAGGAGGAGCGAAGCTCTCGGGCAGAAGTGTGGCAGGATAAAAGGGTAGAGAGATATGGGGGAGCAAGGCCATGAAAAGTCTTGAAAGTGAAGACCAGGAACTTGTGCTGTATGCGTTCATGTAAAGGGAGTCAATGTAGGGTGGAGAGGAGGGGCTGTACGTAATCAAAGCGACGGGTAAGGTGGATGATTCCGGCAGCAGAGTGTTGAAAAGAGATGGTGCGGGGTGCGAGATCAGAGCAGGAGAGGCCAGTAAGGAGGAAGTTGCAGTAGTCAAGGCAAGAGATGACTAGAGCATGGACTAGGGCTTTTGTGGTGGCAACAGTAAGGCAGGGCTGGATTTTAGCAATATTATACAGAGCAAAGCAACAAGATTTTAGCAACAGCCTGGATCTGAGGTGTAAAGAAGAGGAAGGGGTCAGCAATTAATCCCAGACTACGTGCCTGAGGGACCGGCTGATGATGTTCCGTAAAGGGTGGGTTTATATCAGAAAGGGGCATGATAGCCCCTTTGCCCCACTGCTGCCCATGTGATCCCACCCCTTCAGATGAAAGCCTGGAGGGAGGTGACAGCTCTACTCATGGATCCAGTCTCAAGCACATATATAGAGAGAATAGATGAAAAAAGCAAACTATCCCAACACTTTGTGTTACTTCAGCTGATCAAATTAAGCTGAGGAAAAGCCTAATGTACTTTATATCGTTTGTTCTTTTTTTTCTGTTCCAACTTTCAGAAGGGTCCTCTTTTGGGAATCACTTCAGAGGCTTGGATTTCCCGGTTAGCTAATTGTAATAAATAAATCTGAATAAATCCAAACTTCAATGAGGACGACTGAATCAAACCCACTTCATTTGTATACTGAAAATATCCCAGCATTAAAAAAGGCTTAGTATGTCGAGCTCCCTGTTTAACAATGAAGTGAAAAACTGCAGATTACCTCAGGAGTAACTCTGAGAAATGCTAGGAGCTCTTTGGCTGCTTCCCCTGAAGGAGGTATTTGAAGCTATATACACACACTTTTTCTTCACATGACTAATCCACTCTCTGATGACCTGTCTTCAGTTTGATACTGAATCAGGAACATAAACTGTAGCTTCAGCTGACCCCAAACATTTAGTTACATTAATCACAGAGTGTTTTTGGACTCTGAGCCTGCTAAAGGAAAGACACTTTCTTTGCGAGACATTGATCAAACAGTCTACAGGTATCTGCACATCATAGCCCATTAATCACCTGTCGCATTATCAGCTCCACCAGTTGAATATGTAAATGTGATACCTGTCAATGATAAGGGGAAATTGAATTATTCTTTAAGGTTGGTCCATCTGGAGTTGCTGATATAATCTTGTCTAAGACAATAGATTGTAAAGATAAATTTTAGCAGCACTGAATCTTCTGTGCTGCCAGTAGACAAAAAGTACACGTAAATTAAAGCTAAAAAAAGTGTGATTATACTTCAGTGAGTTATGGGATTTGATGTTCCACTATGTAGTGGAGATGATGTTTTCTGCTTAATAAAACAGATCCACTTTATGAAAGCTCTTATAATTGTTCTGTAACTGACTGTACAAGCTTTGCTGAGGAGCGAGGCCGTTCTTCCTGCTTCAGTGCTCTTTCCCTAGAATACACCTGTGATAGACTTACCTTGTGGCTAAGGATGTGATGTTAATACTTACCATAAAACTCTGAGGCAATGGCTCACCTTCACAGATAGCTCACCTTCCGTTATATTAATCAGGTTGCCTGAGAGAGAGTTGCAATATGTATCTTGCTAGAAGCACTTTATACCCCCCTAGCCCGTCCATTATATAATATTGGCTGAAATGTGCTGTTTCTTTGCTATGATTAAACCTGAGTCATTCCTCCTTCTTCTCGTATTCCCAGAGTTCACCAGATAGGTGGATGTGCACACACCTGCCCCCACACATTCTCACACAGAAATGCAGCCACGCACAAAAACATAGACACACACACAGATCTGAGAGTCAGTACTGTTTTCTATTCACTTTATTAAAATGAGGGCTGTACTAAATAGTAGGGGTGGGACATGAGGTCAAATACCGGCTACTGGATTTACCGGTTACCAGATTCCAAAAAATCGGATTGCCGGATTTGTACTGGTTTACCGGTACCGGATTTGTTCCATTGATTTTAATGGGGAACTGTCCCCATTGAAATAAATGGAAACAAAAACAAAAAACCTTCCCCCTCCCCCTCCCAGACTTTGCGGGTGGATGGGGGGGCACCCCACACCCACCCTGCCCAGCCTGGATTAATTATTATTTTTTTAACCCTAAATCCCTACTAGTGCGGGATTAGGGCCGCCACCGGTGACCCGGAGTCCGCACCAGCAGGTACTAGGGTGATCCCTGGGGTGGGGGGTGGTTTAACACACACCCCACCCCAGGGATTACCCTACCTCCCCACCCAGGGATTGCCTACGTTGCGCTCTGGGCGGCGGTGGCAGCAGCGGCAGTCCGACTCCGGCGGCTTCAGTGCTGGGTGTGACTGCCAGCTTCAGCGCTACTAGGCCTTCCAGGAAAACCCAGAAGTTCACCTGAAGGCTTAGTAGCACTGAAGCCAGCAGCCACAGCCAACGCTGAAGCCACCAGAGTCGGACTGCCACCGCCGCCCGGAGCGCAAGGTAGGCGATCCCTGGGTGGGGAGGTAGGTGATCCCTGGGGTGGGGTGTGTGTGTTAAACCACCCCCACCCCAGGGATCACCCTAGTACAACCGATGTACCTAACAGCTGGTGCGGGCTCTGGGTTGCCGGCGACGGCCCGCAGCCTGCACTAGCAGGGACTTCGGGGGAAAATTTTTTTTTTTTAAAGCCAGGCTGGGCAGGGTGGGTGGTGGGGTGTCCCCCCTTCCACCCGCGCAGCCTGGACTGGGGAGGGAAAGTGGGGGGGGGTTGTGTTTTTTTTTACATTGCGGCCATTCATTTGAATGGTCGCAATGTAAAAAATCTGGTACGGGGGGAATCCGGTAAATTGCCCGATTACCGGGTTTAATCCGATACTGCCGGTACACCAAATACCGGGCAGTATTGGATACTGGAAGATCCGGAAGTCCCACCCCTACTAAATAGCGAGTACTCGGGCTGAATACTGAAGTTCCGAGTAGTCAGCCTGAGTACGTGGCGGCTGTTCAGCGTGGTTTCCGAAGTTTTGGAATTCAGACTCAGAATTCCAGACCTCAGAAAACTTCGGAAAGGTGTTGCAAAATTCTTAAACCCACAGCCAAAGCACCACCCAGAAAAGCACTACCCAGAAAAGCAGGCTAGCAAAAGTGGGCAATCAATCCAGAAGACAACCCCACAAAAGTGCAACTGTGTGCAGAAATAAAAAAAACAACCCAACAGTAGTGTACCAACAGCATGGCCCACCATCAGCAGTGAGTGCACCCACTTTAATTGTTATGCCAACCAAGCAGTGCACAAAAATGCAGGCTAGCAAGGGACATTAGCTCAAGAAGAATACAACAACCCCGCAAAACAGAGTGCACTGCATGGAGAAATAAATCCCACCAAAAGTCAGCAAGCCCAGGCCCCAGCAGTCACAAAATTAAGAAACTAGACATTTTTACACACACACACACACACACACACACACACAGGCACCCTCTTGGCATGGCATTGGTACTGTGGCACTCGTAACTTGAACAGACCAGCCAAAGGGAAGTGGAATCAGGCAGAGTGATCCAAGTCTGGCCTCATGGTGCCAAGCAGCTGGCACAACAGTAGAAGTTTCATTTTACAATTGGGCTCTGTTGTGCCATGCCACAGCCTAGACAACACACACAACCCCGCAAAACCTTGTGCAACTGCATGGAGAAATAAATCCCACCAAAAGCCAGCAAGTCCAGGTCCCAGCAGTCACAAAATTAAGAAACCAGACATTCACACTCCCCGGCTCTCCCGAACCTAGCAGCACCCTCTTGGCATGGCATTGGAACTGTGGCACTGGTAACTTGAACAGACCAGGGAAGGGGAAGTGGAGTCAGGCAGACAGATCCCTCAGGCTTCATGGTGCCAACCAAGCAGCAGGCAGAACTAGAAGCAATGTTGCACCCAATTATTATTTTTTAAAGAACAACTCCATGGCATGATAAAGGTAAATGTAACTCCCACCCCGCAGCATTGACCCTAGGGACAGGACAGGCCAAACCTTTCTAGGCCAGGCCAGGCACCCCTCTTCCCCACACCCCAGCAATTTACTTACAGAACCAGCAGTGTTGTAACACATAGCCAAATTCACCAAGAGAATGGAAAAATGGTTGCAGCCACTTTTATTCTGCCCTGCCAGTCAATCAAAACTTGCCATCTGGCTTACCATCACTCAACTGTCCCCTCCCATACTTCCCTCCTACCAAATATGGCACTAAGTTTCATTGCCAGAAGAAGCTCAACAGTCCACCAGCCCCACCCCCCCAAGCAGCGATTTCTGAAGTTTCCTGAATAGCCTTGGTCTTTGGAACTTAGGACTTTCCGAACCAAATGCTGTAATCTTATTTCTGAAGTTTTCCAAAGTTCGAGTTACAGCCCTAGTTAAAATAGATTTGATTAGATTGTATTTGTCATTATTCACTTTGGATATTTATTTCATCTCTAGTAGGACTGGAAGTGACTTGACTCCAGGAGAGATTATGCTTCCCCTCCATCATCTGCTGACCACCTTTATGATTTTATGTGTATTATTTGGCTCATGCCTGCACAGGCAGAGCCTTTAGTAGCCTGAAGACTCGCACAGCCAGTCAATGCTTGTCAGTCTAGGCGTTCTGATTTTCCCGAGGGAGAAGGTGAATGAAAAGCAAACAGGCTCAGAACTGAACAGACAGACAGCCTTTCACCGTTTGGATAAAATGCTGAAAACTCCTGGGACATCGAACTCTTTAATTTTTGTCCTGGGCTTCAACCTCTAGAACAGCTTATCCCATTCATGAATCTCTCAGCCAGGATGAAGACAGACTCTGAAGCAGAATCCTCAGTCCCTTCCTGGGTGGTGAGTAAAATGGGCCTAGAATGGCAGCAGAGTCTGAACAGTTTCCAATCAGCTCTGCCCAGACCAGAATTTATGCCTGATAAAAATGGCTTTTTATTCTAATAAAGACTTCTGCTTTATTAAAACTCTTTCCATTGTAACTAGTACTGAAGTTGTATTGCTTACTCAAGTACAGGAATTTCCAAGAGTTTTGCCCACATGATAACCTCTTTTTGAAGTTTAAATCCAATCCCATGACCCTGACTGGCAAAGATACATGCAGCATTTCAAATATAATTCGGGAATCTGAAGATGGCACCCCCCCACTCCCAACTGAGATCTCAGCCCATTGCTTGGGTTTTTGTTTTAAATTCAAATCCCAGTTCTTGGAGTTATGTGATTAGGTAAGGACTGCAGCTTTTATTTTGTAGTTATTACACCTGGTGGAAAGTAATCTTTAAAAAGCCCACCCCCTAAAGTCTCAAATAAAACACAACCTGAAAAACAAAAAGAACCTAAAATTTGTGTTTTTTAAAATTTTTTTAACATCTCTTGAATGTGCATCTGCTTGGGCTGGTATTGTTAGCCATGACAAGACACGATAAATGTATCTGTAGCATACATTGACCTTCCCCTGTCATATTCTGCTCTGCATAATTTGTTTTTTCATCTGTTTAAAGCGCTATAATATCACTCTGGCATATTTAATAGTTCCTCTAATAAAACCTAGGGAGTTATGTCACCATCAGTCATTTTCTAAGGTGTAATCAGTTAAACAATAAAAATAGCTGATTATAGTGGCAAGTTCAGGCCACTGGAGTAAAGGGAGAGTCAGCATTTCCCATTATAAACTTCATTATTGAGAGGTTTACAACTTAGTTGTAAACAAACAAACAAACAAAAATGCTCCAGGCTGAAACTTGGCATCCATTATCTTGGCCCAAAAGTTATTTATTATCCACATGGTGTGATTTCCATCACCTTGTCTGTTCCGATATTGTTGCCATGTTTAACTAGAGCTGAAACAAGTTCCAGAAAAAAATGACTAAACCTGTCAAAAATATCCAACCTGAGCTGAAAATGGTGGTTCGGATAACTGATATCCATTTGCACTCCCTTGGTATCCATTTCAGTTATTTATCCCCCTGCCCTTTTTTGAAAAATTCAGTTATTTTGGTTTAAAGAGAGGGTGGTTGGTTACTGTGTTGGTCCCAAATGTAAATGCTTTAACTACTTTGGGTAATTTCTAGGGATGGGACACCGGGAAGAATACCGGATACTGGATTTACTGGTATTGCATCTCCCTGTTATCGGATTTACCGGTATCGGCATACCGGATTTTAACATTGGCTGCTTTACCAGTTTTTTTACATTGCAGCCATTCACTTAAATGGCCGCGATGTAAAAAAAATGGTAAAGTGGCCAATATTAAAAGGAAGCGGAGCGGAACAGGCCAGAACACGGTGAAAGGCACCCAGACCCCCACTGACAGCACAGGCAGCACGGTACACCCAACAGCAACACAGGTGACCAAAGTCACAGGGGTCCCCACGGGAACAGAACAGGGTCACAGGGGGAGGGCAACCAAGCTGGGGAAGGCACCGGAGCGGCAGGGATCCCCCGTGCTGATGCAAAGGCACGTCTGGGGATGGATTAGAGCTGGAACCAGCATGCAGCACATGCAGCCCCCCCCCCCGGAGGTAGTCCAGGGGCCCCAGACCCGCACAGTCATGGAGGCACCCAGGGGGTGGGGGGCAGGCCATGGACAGAGGCAAACGGGCGGCCAGCCAAGGGATGACAACACACCGGGAAGAGATGATAGCAGTGTCAGGCAGCAGGAACCAGCCAAAGGGGGGGGGAGGGGCAGGCATGGCGGGGAGCACTACAGGCAGTGAAGACCAGGGGGTGGCCTTGGAGGGGGCACAGCGACACAGGTGAGTGGCACGGAGGCAACGGCCCAGCCACAACAGCAGTGAAGCCGGAACAGCAAGGAGTGGGCGGCCAGTCTCCAAGCTGGCAGGGAGGTGCAGGGAGCAGCCGGCTGTCAGCCATAGCACCAAAGACACAGGGGGTCTCACAGCCAGCTGCACGGGGTCACGAAGGGGCAAGGATGGGTTGGCGCACCAGATGCATGCAGTGGGGCCACTGAAACATGCCCCGGCAGTAGGCCTGCCCCACCATGTTGTGGGCAATGAGGTAGTAGGCCTCAAACAGTTCTGGGCTGGTGAGCCCAACCTAAACATCAGCATGGGACCACACAGCAGTCAGCACCGCCAGTTCTAGTCTGGTGGGTTCTGACAACATGTAGTCCAGCAGCAAGGGGACCAAGGCATGTGCCCTAGCTCCAACAGGCGATAATATGCCACCCCACGCAACCGCTGGTAGCCATGGGCCCGGTGGATGCAGCCGAAGAAGGAAACAGCCAGGGCAGGGCCCCCCTCCTCCAGATAGATACTGAACCTGGCCAGGCTACACACTGAAAGGGCCAACATGGTCTCCACCATGGACCATGCCACATGTGAGCACCTCATCTCTGGAATGTGCCCATCCAGAAAGGGACGGAGGCCCAGCGCCTCCACATGGAGTCGGCACTCCCGAGCGCTGGCTTCATAGTCAAAGTAGCGAAGGCTGGAGCTCAGACTCACATAGGCACCAGAGAGGGTATCCGGGCAGCAAAGGAGCAGCTGCATGGCTGGGGAATGCCACAGGTCAGCTAGGGCCATGGTCTCCTGGTAGGTCCAGCTAGGGAGGGATCCAGGCGGTCTGGGGTGCTGGAGCCTCGGGGAAGCACTGCCAGCCATGGTCCAGCAGTCAGAGGGTCTGACCAGCAAGGGAAGAGGGACCCCATATTCCCATGGGGACTGTGGAGGGAAGCAGAGGAGCTCCAAGGACACGCAATAAGCCCACAGGCCACAACATGGGACAGCTAACGAGCGATGCATGGGGAGCGGACCCAGCACACCTGCAGGAAAAGAGCACAGAGACTGTCCAGGAAGCACTGATAGCAGAGAGCTGATGACAACAGGCAACCAGCTGCAGACCGCACTGGTGCACGCATGCAGACCCGGGCCACGACCCCCCATGATGGGAGTGCAGGTGCACTGGGGGGGGGGCAGTAGGCACACACCAGCCAGCAGGCGAGTGCAAAAGGCATGAGGAGGCCTGGGAAGGCCCCACCAGCACAGGTGAGTAGCCCCAGGCCAGCTGGCAATGGGGCGGCCAGCCGAGGCCGGCCAATACGGATGCGCCAGGGCCTGCCCCACGGGTGCATGAGCAGGGTACGGAGCAGGAGCGGGCACGGGACATGCCTGACTGCACCACGGGCACGAACTGCTATGGACGCGGGCCAGAGGGATGCAAGGCGGATGCTCCTGGGGATATGTGTGGAGTGGTACCGGGAGCAAGGACTGCCTGAAAACGTGAACAATATCTGTTAATAATGAACTTATTACCTTTTTCAGCTCTATATATTAACTAAACCAAACACAACTCATACAAGTACAAATAAATCCAAAGCAATTTCCCTTTTAAAAATGGAATGGTGAGTGAGAATACTGCTTTTCAAGATAATAGCAAGGAAATAGCAACAATAATGGGGATATGTTTGGGAGTGACAATTTTGAAGTGTAATGACAAAGTTCAAAGGAATCCACTAGATAACATCTAGACAACTTTTAGCCTCCCACTAGTTAGGCAAGGAGAAGACCAGTGTTTCATTGGACTTGCCGTTGGCAGGTTTTTATGAATAAGAACTGCCTGGGTCATAGGAAAAAGTTATCAATAAATGTCTTGTTCCAGAGACAATTGAAGTCAATAGCTCTTTTCACATGGGCCGCGGTGCGGTGGAGTCTGTGTGCACTGTGGTCTGTGTGCGCTGCATGGGGGGAGGATGTAGATGGGCGTACACCCACCCTCTATGCATCTCCATGAATGGAGGAACCTCTGTTTCTTCCGGTGCCCCCATGCATGGGGATGTGTATGTACGGGAGTGTACACACCCACCTCTGCAGGCTTTACACAGGTGGCAGGATTTCTGGGTGTTCATGCATGGGTGCTACCCATGTAAAAAGGGCCAATGACAAGACTTCCTTTGGCTTTGGTGGGTTTTTTATTTAGTTCCAAACTGTTGCTTCCTTAACTATTATATTTGGGTCAGTGTTGGTGCTAACCACCACACTGCTGAACAGCTGATAGGCAGTGTAGGGGCAAGGTGAAACTGGGAGTGCAGCACAGTGCAGATAGGTCAGAGGCCAGTGAGTCTCCCAGGCCATGCACCCCCCATTCCCTGGTAGGAGGACACCTCCTGTTCCCCTCTGCTCCCCCCATTACCCCGGGTCTTTCAGTGCGGTGGGCCACTGCAAGTGGGACTATTCCCAACCAGCAATCAGGGGCAGGCCAGGGGATGGGCAGTAGGCCCAGGGCCTGTGGGGTGTTGTCCCATGGGCCTTCCTCTCCCTTCCCCTCCATCACTGTGTACTGCGAATAGTGCCCATTAGTGGGCAGAGCATCAGGTCATGACCCACAAGAGAGGGCCCAGGAAGGTCCCAGTACAGGTGTCCCCCAGTAGTGGCTAAGAGGCAATGAGCCCCCAGCTGACCCCCCCTTCCCAAAGGGGTTCTGAGGAAATCCTGATGTCCATCCAAAAAAGATAAAGAATAGATGGCTGGGATCACAGGATATGCCAACTCGAGGCAGGGCTGAGCCAGGCCTCCCCATCAGGCCACATTCACCCCCCTGGTCCAAGTGGGCATGTGGCCTCCCAGGAAAGTGAGGGAACACAGAATGGATGGGCAGATGGAGCAGTCTGACCCACCCAGGGGCAGAGCATGACATCAGTTGCTATCTTCCTGTTATAGCAACGGAGTCCCTGCCCCTCAATGGCCTCATGGGGCAGAAGGAGCAAGGGAAGAGTAGCTCCTGGCTACCGTTCTCAACCACATTGATGCCTTTGACCATCACTTGCAGGGCCGCATGCAGAGGACCCAGCAACTATCAATGCCAGATTCGGAGCGAGCCGAGCCATGGGATTCTGCTCCGCATGGGGTTGAGTACCAAAGGGATTGCGAGTTACCAGCATGAGGCTGGTCCTGGGCCTCAAGGGGGCTAAAGGAGTGCATGACCCTCTCCTTTAGGGCAGTCTGATTCTAAGATGCTTTACTGGGATGGGTTGGCTTGGGTCTCGTGCTACTATTCGAAGTACACAGTGATGGAGGGGAAGGGGGAGGGGAAGGGGGCCTTTGGGACAACACTGGGATGGGTTGGCTTGGGTCTCATGGTCAGTGTGTGTGTATATGTGTATTCTAACTGCTGTAATGCCTGTGCCCAAGTCTGGAGGGGAACTCTTGTTGCCTGATCTCTCTCAGTCACCTGAAAGGAATAAGTCCCCACCTCTGGTATGGGGTATGCTGATGTCTCCGCTTCCATCTGTGAACATTTACTGCAGGCAACTAGGGAGAAGATATGGAGAGAGGAATATGTGGATATATTTGCCATCCTATTTAGTGACCCCAATCTCTGACCCCAATGCAAAGTGGGAGGAGAAGGAGTGTGGGCTAATTGGACTTCTGTCTATACAATTTTGCATAGGATTATGCGCCAAGCTTTCCTGGACCATGGGTCAGAGTTGGTTAAGTACGGTGGCATAGCTTGAAGGGAATATGATTTGGAGAGCCCAGGGGCCTGGTTGTGCTATGATGCGGCTTTTATGCAGAGGGTGGCAATTAAACATGGTTTGCACTGAAATGTTCATGCACCTGACCTCTGGTTGTAGTCCATGAGCAACTCAACGAGTGTCCCATGTTCTGACAGCAGGTGTGTCCTGGTAAAAGGTGGGGGCGTTGGAACTTATGACTCAGCAGGGCCTGAGGGTCACAAAAGCAGCCTGGTTGGGGCTGTATGCTGGGATTACAACAATGCTGGAAGGTGCTTTTGCTCCATGTGTTGATTTCACCACTCTTGCACCCACTCTTGAACCCACAGCATGCTGAAATAAATATAAACACTCTTGGAATAGTAGACAATTGGGCTCGGGCCCAGCAAAAGGTAACCCCTCTGCCTCAGGCTCCCAAAGTGTGGGAAAGAACACCAACTCCGGTCCAGCATGAGGCCATGGAGAGGGTCTTGTGGTGATACCCTGACCATAGTATGGCCACATATGTTATACAGGTATTCAAAGAGGGGTTACAGATTCATGACCCTGTCATGGGGGATAAATAGCACACAGTGCACACTAGGGATGGGAATTTCAGTTTAGGATAAAACCGCAAGTACCCGAAAATGGCCATTTTGGATTAATCTGAAATTTCGGGTTTTTTTTGGTTTTGATACTATCGGATTTTTTGCACTGAATTTTTGTACCGGATTTTTAACATTGCGGTTTTCCCCCATTGAAAAAAATGCAATGTTAAAAATCCGGTACAAAAATCAATGCAAAAGATCCGATAGTACCGAAACCCCCCTGAAATTCATGAAAACCGAAACCAAAATTAACTGAAACCAAAATTTTGCCCGGAGTCCCATCCCTAGTGCACACCAAGATAAATAAAGAGATGAGAGAAGGTAGGGTAGCAGGGCCATTTGACTCACCCAATGCGTGACTTGTGAGTTTCCTCCCTCGGGGTTGTCCCCCCAAAGGTATCCGGGGAGTTTCGACTTATTCACCATCTCTCTTACCTCAGAGGCAGTTCGGCTAATGATGTCATACCCCCCAGAATTGTGTATGGTATGGTATGCCTCCTTTGACTCGGCAGTCAAAATGATGCAAGCAGCATGTGGCAGGCGGTGCTCTTAGTGAAGAGCAACATAAAGTTTGTGTTCTGTCTGCTCCCTGTTCATCCACATGACTTCAAGCTTCTGGGTTTTGAGTTCCAGAGTAAATTCTGTTTCAGTAAAGCTGGGATCTTTAGTCTCATGCATAGCTTTTGAGAAATTCAGCTCGATATTTGACTGGGTGGTCCAAGAGAGGTTGGGAAAACAGCAAGTCATGTATTATTTAGATGCCTTCCTCATCATTGGAATGGCAGGCATCTCAGTACCTAGCTAATGAACTAGGGGTCCCACTTGCATTGGGAAAAAGAGAGGGTCTGGCCACGTGTTTGACCTATCTAGGGATCAAGTTAGATACCATGTAATCCCTATCTCAGTTGCCATCTGTTTGAAAGAGGGGATCCATGCATGCATGGATGCCTACAAAGTTACAGTCAGACAGCTACAGTAGTTACTTGGGTCCCTGAATTTTGCCTGCCAAATGGTGGTGACTGGGCATGCCTTCCTCTCTCACCTGTTGCCTGAGCATCCAGGGACTTGCCCCTAATTATCATGTGAGGATTACCAAGAAAATGAGGGAAGACCTGAGGATTTCAGATACCTTCTTAGCAGATTATAATGGGGTCAGTTTTTGGTGGGAGAAGTTGTTTTGGGAGGCCGATCTTCATGTGTATTGTGATGTAGCAGGCAGCCTGGGTTTGGGGGTATACTTCCGAGGTTGTTGGTGTGCGCAGTCATGGCCACCGGCGTCGGATGGTGCTGGAATTACTAGGGACCTCACCTTTTTTTGGATTTTTTTCCTATAGTGGTGGCAGTCAAACCTGTGGTGGCTACCTTTGCTAATAAGAGAGTCCTTTTCTGGTGTTATAACATGACAGTTGTTCATTTTATCAATTCCCTGTCATCCAAGTACCCCTGGGTAATGAGACTGATTAGGGTATTTGTGCTAGCTTGCCTGAAGAATAACATAATTTTTGTGACCAAGCATATTCCAGAAATTAACAATGACATAAATGATGCCCTTTCTCATTTTCAGATGGACCAGTTCTGTTACTTGGCCCCTGGAACCAACATGACACTCGAGCCAAGGATCTGTGGAGCCTTGGTTACTGGAACTCTTTGACACAGTCCAGGGAACCTTGTTCCCACAGCCCAAAAGATCTTAAGAGCAGGTGCTCCATCAATTCCAGCAGTTTAGGGCCCAGCACAGCTGGCCCTGGGATTTCCTATCCTTGACCCAAAGATGTTACAGTTTGGGCTTGTGCTTCGATCTAAGGGGTTGGCGCTGGGTACAGTAGCCAGTAAGATGGGGGCCCTTAACTACATTAGTAGATTGGTGGGACAGCCACCTCCTGACCAAGGGTTTCACCTCTGGAGGATGGTTGAGAGTTGGTTTTGACAAACAGGGTCAGCAGGAAGATGAGCAGGTCCCAACCACTCCCTCCTTATTGCTTAGGATAGTTAGAGCACTAGGCAACGTTTTCAGGGAAAGCTAGGAAATCACTTTGTTGAACAGCATTTAAAATCACGGTTTATGGAGCATTACGGGTGGGCAAGCTTGTCCTTGACTCAGGAAAGGATCGTTTTAGGCACACTTTGGAGGGAGGGGCTGGATCATTCGGGATGGGGGTGGTAACCTTCTCATTAAGATCAGGTACTTAAAAACTGACCATAGGGGATGGAGAACATTGGCTGAGTTGCATCGTACAGGTGACCCTGAGCTCTGCCCTGTACAGGCGGGGAGGTCATATTTGGATTTGCACCCCACCTGCCTGGGACCATTGGTTTTTTACATGCCAGTGGGGCCTTCATCACCCACAATCAGTTTATAGCCGTACTCCGGAAGTGCCTGTATCACCTCCAGCTCCCCACAGGAAATTTTGGATCCCACTCCCTCTGGATTGGTGCAGCGAGTACAGTGTCAACCTTAGGGTTTAGCAATATTGAAATTCAGGAGCTGGGGTGATGGAGGACAGGCGTGTTCAAGCTGTGTGTGTAGTCTTTTAAACCCAACGATTGTGTCTTTGCAGCAACAAAGGGTGTTTTTTTTCTAAACGGACAAGGCTGGGGAGTGGGGTGGATCTGTGGCAGCTGAGTGGCACAACTACGGAGCAGTCACTCATAGGTGGAGTGTGTGGGAAGGGATTTTTACGGGCAGCTCCCAATGTGGCTACCATGGTAGCTGCCACTCACTTCCCCTACCATGGACCATGGGGGAGGGGGAAGTGTTCCAGACCGGCCTTTGAAATTGACATGTCCTGGGTGTGAGTGGTGCGCTGGGGAACTGGACTGTCTAGCACTCGCAGCCAGTTCCTGTGACTTGTAAAGGCCATATCCCCTGCCCACAGTGCCTATGAGCAGGGGACCTGTCTGCTGTCATAGGTGGCCCAGTTCATATGGACAGGGAATGCATGGGCACCCAATGCCACACACTTTTTTTTTTTTTGCTTGTACCGCATGACACTCCAGATTTCTCAGCCGTATGTCATTAGTGGCCATGAGTGTGTACTGAGTGGCTCACGGGACTGCACATCCCCCTGCACCAGCTTCAGATGGGCAGTGGGATGAGTGGCTTCTGGGTGGCTATGTGTGAAAGCATCTCATTTAAAAACACCCAAACTCTTCTTAGATTTAACAAGACTCATTTTTTTCAGTCTTCATGCATTTTAAATATTTTGCTTTCTTTACCAGTCTGGGTATTCCAAATACCCTTACTTAGCACATCTTTGTCCAGTTTTGTGGTGGTCAGCTCTTATGCATTCTCACTTGATATTTTAAAGGTATGTGTACAGATGGACACCTTTCCCTAATAAAACAAAAAGGAGGATTATATAGGTGCACATTGCAAGGTTAATGATGCATTTTCAAAGGTGAGAACAGGCACATCCTAGGAGATAGTATTTATACCTGGATTATTTGCTTCATTCATTTTATTAGCTTTTTATTTATGCACGATAGATTTGGGGACATAATAAGTGACTTGCAATTATGACAATTGCTAGGTAAATCACTTTAGCCAATTATTTGAGGGCATTTTTGTGATATACTTGGATTGTTCTGTGGGTTGGGTGTTTTTGGACAAATTCACCGTTAATTATAGGTTTGTCTTTTCAGTGATTCCCAAACTGTGATGGACAAACCACTCAAGGTAAGTGAGGCTGTGATAAGTGATTTGTGGCATCAGCAAAATTGGCTTTGGTCTCACCTGGGGCCGGGGCTATACAGGGTAGGGGAGGCCAATATACATGCACTGGCCATGGCAAGCACAGGTCTTTTACACTCTTCCCCTAGTGCCCCCCCCCCCCTGTTTTGGAACATACCATGCCGTGCAGCCCATTGGACTAGCATGGTTAAGGCACACAAGTTTTTTTGTGGCCTACAGTGCACAAGGGAGTGATGTGGCCAGCATCACGTTCAATCTCCTTTGACTTTCCCAACTCAGTGGATCAGCTACCCAGCTATGGCTAGCTGAAGTGGAAGCAGCCATCCTGTGTGAGACCAAGCAGGACTTGAACCTACAGCCTTCAGGATGTAATCAAGTGCCTTACCCAAGTGATATGCTTAGTATGGTGCAGCATGAAGGCCCATAGTCTTAAGGGCTCCCATGTTTAGAGTCACTACATAATACAGCACTCACCACAGTGGAACTCCATGGAGCTCTCTGGCTGCCCCAATGTGCTCCCTAAGCAGCTCAGCTATTCCTGTGCCTGCTGTATTGGGTGGAGGAGGGAAGAGGGGAGCCTCACCATACAATTTAATGTGCCCCTGACCCCAACTTTCAGTCCTACCATGGAGTTCACCATGATCCATTGGCCCCAACAGTTTGGAAGCCCCTGGGACCAATCCCAAGCTCCGTGGATTCCATGTGTGTGTGTGTGTGTGTGTGTACAAGCGCACAGTTTCTACAGGACACAATGTGCCTGCAACAGAGAGCCGCACACAATTGACCGTGGGATCCATGGGGCTTGGGATCGGTCCCGCCACTTGAATTAACCAAATAATTCCAGAGAATGTGGCCACATGTATACAACCCAACCACTAACTTTCCAATGCTTCTTTTGTTGTTTGAATTGGACTTTGGGACTTGAGTGCTGTTTTGTCTGACTGCTCTGCTGGAAGGGGAAACTCCCACAGACCTGAATGTGTGAGCAGATTGTTGATGAGTCCTCTTGTGCCCTTTCCAATTTGGTTTTCCATGGGTTTCATTTGTTTGGAATGAATGCAGTTGCTTTTATACATTCCAAAAGAGAGGGGCTATGTGCAAATTCCTCATTAGATCCCAATCATGAATCCTTTGGGAACAAGACGCAGGTATTTCACCGGGCTTCTTATCAAATTGGTCTGAAAACATACTTGCTGGTCAAAGAACTGCTTTCTTCCCAGTCTGCTGCCTGGCACGCACACTAACTTTCCACTGTTTCTCTATTGACTGCTTGCCATGCAAAAGAGAGTGACAAATCTTGCATTTTTAGTGTGCAACCATGTAAACCATTTCTTTGAGAACATGTCCCTTGGGTGGCAGCCTGCAGACTCCAGTCAACAGCTATTCCTTCCCTGAATATATGCAGAATAAAAACCATCACCATTCAGGAATGTCATATTGTCGGAGAAGGGAAGAAGAAAATAAGTTGACTTTGACTGACAAGGCCCTGGGTTTCTGATGTGGCTTTCACACTTTGAAATATTCAAGTCTTCATATGTTGCAGGAAAACATGGAACGCTGTGTAGAATACTGACTTATCTTTCTTTAATCTCAGTTTAATTGCTGTGGTCAAGCTACCCCACACTTAATAACCCACAGCTTGGTATATTATTTAATATGGTTGACACATACTTTGTTTTAAATGTCAGTGCTGGTAAAGCCCTGAAGTTGGCAACACTGTGCATGATAGATGGCAGAAAAGATGGATCATCTGTTCTTTGTCTGTGCTGTTGGTATGTTGGCAGCAACTTTTTTCAACTGTGACACTAAGGCTGGTGCCAAACCCATAGCTACTGAATGGGTAATGTTATCCCTTGTATCTGATGTTCATAGCTAATCATTCTCTGGCTGATTTTTACAGGGATTTCTACAGACTATATCACGCAAGTCAAAGCATTGTTTCAAATGGACTGATTTAATTATTTCAGCACCCAGTGGCACCTCTGTTATTAAAGGATTTTCACTAGGCAGTACATAGTCTAATTATGTGTTTACACCAGAGACCCTAGCAGCATCTGTTGGGTAAATAATATACATTTGTAAAATGGTCGAGATACTAATTTACACAGCTGACTATTGAGACGCTGAGAGGGCTGTTACATTTTATCATGTCAGCTCTCATACGCTCCCAAGCTTGCCTCCTGTCGCTTTACAACTATGAATGCTAACAAAAGAAACCACACACCAGGCAAACAACAACAAAACAGCCACAGCCAACCAGGCCTGACATTAAAATAATGTTTGAGATTTATGAATTCATAGGAAAAGCCACTGCTTGGAGCAAAGCTTCTATGTTTGCCCTAGATTTTGGGCAATGCATGTGAAGTGGTAAATGGACCACTGTTTGGAGTTTTCTGTATTTAGCTAGGCACAGGGTGCAAGGAACGGTGCAATCCTGACTCCATAGCAAAACTCCAATTGACTTCAATGGAGGCAGGCAGGATTATGACTGAAATGTACATTTTCATTATGGATCCTGGCTTTTGTCTGCTGGCACAAAACTACCGTAAAGTCTATTTAACTGGTTCCCAGAGCATCACCACTCCTTTTGTCTGGTACTGGAACCAGAGCTGGTGGTGGTCGGGATCGTCATACCTTTGAAATCACTGACCACCATTTCAGTTCCTTGATTGAAGCTATTCACAAAGAGGTCCAAGTCAGAGTAGGTCAGGGAGCTTGTAGTGTAAAGGAACTGGGCAGAAGGTCTTTCAAAAACTTGTGGTACAGCCAGGGGCATAGCTATTATGGAGAAAGGGGGCTCAAGTGAGCATGGGATGTGAACTCTGGGAGGGGGAGAGGCTCTACAAGTGGTCTGAGCACTGCTAGGAAATTTTCAGAGTGGGTGGGGGAGAGAGCAGGGCCAACACTTTGCCTCAACCCATTCTGAACATTTTCTGGTGGCACTCATGCTGTTTGCAAAGGGCCTTGCCAATAAGGAGATATTCAGAGTGGGCAAGGGTGGGGTGCTAACCCCAGTGACTCTCAAAACTGGTGGAGTTGCTTCCATTCTGGGGGCCCTTTCTGGGAGTCAGGGTGGCCCTGAATTGGGAGTGAGGGTGGCAACCCAACCTTTGCGGGGTGGAGACTGAAGTTGCCAGGGAGCCTAGGGAGTACCACCACTTAGAAAGACCTGTTGCCCTTGGGGGGGGAGGGGCATTATTGGTACACCAGTCCAGGCCTGTTACAGTCTTGCTACGCCACTATGTACAGCTTCTAGCATTTATGCTCAAAAGATGACAAAATGGCTGTCTGCAGCAGCAGTATATACATAGGTGCATCTTACCCAGCTGGACTGGCTTGGTATAGAAAGCTCAACAGTGATATCTTTGAACTACCTTCACATACCCCACTTGAGTTCCATGGAGCCTTAATTTGGGGTCTTCTATGTTCTGGTGATAGCTAAGCTACAGTAGATTCCATTTTCTGGGTCACATGAGGGTAACTGTTAGAAGAATGGTTTCAGGCAAATGGCTTACATCAAGTTCACTAAGGATTTATTTATTTATTTTGGAACAAAATTTAAGATGTCATATCTAAACCACCAGCTGCCTTGCAGGGGAGAAAAGTGAAGGGGGAAGGTTCATGTTTGTCATTTAATACCATTTAAATGGCCTGGGCCCCGCCTACCTGCGGGACCGCCTCATACCCCAGGCCGTGGTACGACCCTTGCGGTCATCTGGCGACACCCAATCCGAGGTTTCCCAGGTGGCGACGATAGGGAGGGTGTTCTCGGTGACCGCACCCAGGCTGTGGAATTTCCTCCCGACAGAGGCCCGCTTGGCCCCAGACCTCCCCTCCTTTCAGAAACAGTGTAAGACCTGGCTGTTCTGACAGGCCTTTGAGGAGGGAGACGGGGAGGTTGGGGTGGGGTGGGGGGTTGATTGCTTTCCGCTCTTTTAGTATTTTATGGTTTTTTTAAAAATTTAGCTGGTGTTTTTTATTGTTGTATGCCACCCCGAGTTGCTATGGTGCAGGAGGGCGTGGGATAAAATATAATGGAATAAATAAATAAATAAATATAAATTAACCCCCAGTGGGGGTGCAGTTTGTCATGAATGTAACAAAATCTAAGAGGGGAGAGAGACATTGACTGGGGTATATAATGGAAAAGCGTAAATAATAATGTAGAGAGTAGCTCAGATCATTCCCCTTTCAGAGATTCCACTGTATGGAATGGAATACAAAACAAAGTTGTTTACCTACAACTGAGATTCTTAGGTGACTGATGTCCTCATGGAGCGACACACATAGTTTGGGGAGTGTCTATAAAGTATTTCTCATAAGTCAGAGAGGACAGTTAGCTAGTTGACCCTTCTAGCTATCGTCCTGTCTCACTCCTTCCTTTTGCTTCCAAGCTGCTTGAACGTGTTGTCTACTCCCACTGCCTTGACTTCCTATCCTCCAACTCCTCCCTTGACCCCCTCCAAGCTGACTTCCGCCCCCTTCATTCTACTGAAACTGCTCTCGCTAAGATCACCAACGATCTTCTGGTGGCTAAATCTAAACGTCTCTATTCCATTCTTGTCCTCCTTGATCTCTCTGCTGCCTTCGATACTGTTGACCACTCACTCTTGCTGGATTCCCTTCACTCCCTTGGCTTTTGTGGCTCTGTCCATAACTGGTTCTCCTCCTACCTCTCTGACCGCTCCTTTAATGT
>QEPC01010816.1:2958875-2973550 GCA_003113815.1 Sphenodon punctatus | reverse complement strand
AGCCTTATTTCAGCAGCAACAATACTTATTCCTTTCCACAGTTTTTCTCATCTTCAAAGCTCTTAACAAACATTAGCTAATGATTCTCATTCCTAATTAGAAGAAATTGACTATGGGCAAAAGGGACACACAGTCAATTAGCCCAGTTATATAGTCAAATCTCCCGGCTCCTGACCCAGAGCTTTCAAATGGCTGATGAAGACATCACAAAATAGCGAGGCTGCACCCAAATTAAAGTTGAACTGAGTTGGGGGGGGGGACTAAATAAACAAGAAGTGTATCCAATGTTATCATTCTGTGGTAGTATGAAGAGCTTTACCCTTGAGGCAGCAGCATGAAAAATCAGGGGTCTAGTTCTGCAGTTCTTTTACTCATGTAACTTGTCTCATTTAAGTCATGGATTTAATTCACCACTGTGTATAGTAGTGGACTAGTAGACGACCTAGGCAGTTCTGTAGTTCTGGAAACTTCAACCTGTGCCTAGGGGTTGAATTTCATCCTGTTTTATTTTTTTATTAGACTCCATGCTGCAAGTGCCTGTTTCATCACAAATGGAAACACAAATGTTACAGAAGAAAGCTTGAAGGTACAGTACGGTGGCACTTAATTTTACTTTGATATTTGAGGTATTTCCTCTTCTAATGACACCTTGGCAAATTCAAATAGGGCAGGTTGGTAAACACTTATTTGCTAATTGATGTTTACTGAAAATATTATCTTAATCCAGATTGTTCTCTCATTAAAAACAGAGTTTCATTTGATCCTGAATTCTAGTTTGGTTGCACGCACGCACGCACACACACACACATGCACCCGCATGCGTGTGCGCACACACACACACACAAAGTTCTTCTGCTCTATATTTAAGAGATCAGATAAATATATAGATCAGATAAATATATAACTCAGCCACTGCTTGTTACGTGCACAGAAGGCACAATATTCATTAGTCCAGATGTGCAAGGGGCTTGGGTACACATAGGTTATGTACATGGGAGTAATGTTGGGCTAAACCTGAAGGAGGTGGGAGGACACTGGTCCATATAAGCTCTACCCACATATCTCTAAAATTGGGGAGGGGAGAAATTTTGTGGGGAACGCGCCATTCTCCCCTATAATTTCTCTAATGGTTGTGTACCAAAGTGCAACACTAGACTTAATTGGGTGCCAAATCCTCATTTGCAACAAGAGGCATTGTTATCCATTAACCACTGTTACTTGTGTGTGCAGCATTACCGCGACAAAGCCACACACAGCCCCTCTGTGGGTGGCTCTACATGTAACATGAACTATGTGGGAAATCAACCTGCATGACAACATCATCCCATGTGTTTATGCTACCACCTGGTCTCTGCTCAACATGAACAATCCATCCTGAAACATCATAAATAGGTGAAGCCCCCAAAACACCCCACTGGTGAAATTGACAAGGCAACAAATACCTGCTGCTGAAACTGGCCCCAATAATGAAACGGACAAGCCTGAGGCTTGAGCTGAAACAAATACCTGAAGAAACTAGTAAACTTGTCAAATTTGTGGTATGTGATGCAACCTGGTAACACTATATTTCTCCTGGATGTTTGCTGTAACATCCAGAACTTTCTGTGTGTCTAAATTACTCATCCAGATCTTAAACATCCAGATCTTTGAAGTTCGGCGTGAAACTTCTCCAAGAACATTTGTGTGTAAAAGGTTCTCCTGGTAAACTGCTTTGCTCCAGGCAGCTGTGGTAACTTCGTTTCCATGGAAGCCTGTCTCGTCTACAGCTGCGGCTACTTTAGGCTGCCTCAGGGCAGTGTTTGTGTGAAGAATGCATCCAGGAACTGCCTCAGGGCAGTGTGTGTGTGTTAAAAATGAATCTGGAACTTACTTGTGGACTTGTAAACCCAGAAGATTGAAACATACGGAACTTTAACTTGTGTCTAAAAATGCCCACTGAGTACTAATCTGTATTCTGGCTACCTGATGTACCCAAATACTACTTTTGTTCCGATAATTTGACTTCCAGTATGGTGATCAGGTGCCCGCTCAGTGCTTGGGTAGCCCATCAGGCTCTCAATACAGTAATACATTTTTTTTAATATTACCTGTGGGTAGCAAGTGACCTATTTGTTTCAGCTCTACCTAAGGCCCTGTTAGTGGAAGGATGTTGATTCTGCAGCATGTTCTGTAAACCCATGTTCGCTCAGGGATTGCTCCTGGGTCTGTGTGACCAAAAGTACCGTTTCCCCCTGTGTTAGGAAGCTGGAGCGGTGGCAAGTGTTACGTTCCCAAGTGCAGAGGTGTATTCTATGCTCCTACATTACAGACAGCAGCCCACTAACTGTAGTTAAAACTGCACAAAAATGCTTCTCTCTGCAAATAGGAATTTGCCATCCTTTAAGCATAGGGTAGCATGGTGATACACAACTAATGCATGCATTGCACAACACCCCTGTGCATCTGGCCAAATGAAGATTGCACCCAAATAAAATGTATGTAAACACAAAAAGTTACTCCCCCCCATCCCTTTGCACTTTGGATTTCTTCATGCCTTCTTCTAACTGGGCTGGTAAGTTACTAAATGGCAGGAGCTGTTTATGAGAACAGCTGCATACTAGAGGCTCATTTATATTTCAAATAGAGTGGCCGTTTTAACCCCAAACATCAGTGTGTGTACTGCAGGAGATTAATATCTATATTGCTTGGGCTTGCTGAGAATAAATTAACTCTTGATGACATAATTACTGTCTTAGCAGTATTCGCCACAGACAATTACATGGTGTATAAGATATTTAATGTATTTTTGTGAAGAATTTAGGAAACAATTTATTTAGCTGACTGTGCTTCATTCCCTATCACGCTAGGACATCAATAAGCAGGTTATTATCTGAAAGAGGAATGTAAATCATGAGTTCTCCTGTTAATGAGAATGATACCGAGCCAATAACTCATAAAGAATAATTCATTCCATAATGTTTTTCTCTTTTTCCTGGTCTTGAACTGCTCGCAAACGAATTGTGATTATTTATCACTCACCAAATAGTTTCTTCTGATAATTTGTGTATGGTAGCTTGTTTAAGAGTTGTTGGCTGTTCTCACTGGATCACAGCTTTTCCTTCTCCAAGAAGGAGAGTGTTACCGACAGTCATGGACTGTAATTTGATTGTATAAGCAGAGTGTTTACTTAGGTGAATTTTTTTGTAATTGTGATCCTCAATTCATGAAAAGTGACACACACAGTCAAACGAACAGGTCATCTCACCCACTGGGTGAAGCCACATGAGGTGCCCTGGGGCATCCACGCTTGGGGCAACCTTAACCCAGTGCATTGTGTCACTGGCTGCTGCCAGATGTTCCCCCTGCTGCAGGGTGGAGTGAGCAGCTGGTTGCTACGTGCTGCATCCTTAGGAAAAGTCTGAGGATGCCCTGTGTAGCAGTCTTACCCCACATGGGGTAAGATGGCCCAAGGTGTGGCAGCCCAAGTGCCGGGTCCCTTCTGTCCCACCACGTAGCGAGCTCCAAAGCAGGGCTTTAAGAGGTGGGCACTGTCATCCATTGCATGCTACCATGTCACGGCTGGGGGTGGGATTTTGGTCAGGCCAGGGGAGAGAGGTGGGGCAGGACTAGGCACCCACTCATGTGACCGGTGCCTTATCCTGCCCCATGCTGTGGTGGGAGATCGGAGAATGGCCTGCCCGCCTGACTGCCCTGAGGGGGGCCACTGGCTGCCCAGTTCCCTGCGCTGGCCCTTCAGTGTGGCAGCAGTGCTTGCCTGCCATGGGGTCATGTGGGCATCAGGTCCTCAGCAGCTCATCTGGCTGCACCCATTGTCTTGTCTCTAACTGAGGCCAGAACCAGAAGCATTAGAGAAAGTGGACAAGAAGGCCAATACACAGTGATTCATCTCTGTCATCTGGTAAGAAAAGTTTCTTCCCTAGTGAAGTACTCAGGTACAAGAGAACCAAAGTAATAAGATCCTGATATAAGATCCAGATCTTCCCCAGGACCAAAATTCAGCTTACACTATAATGCTGTTGTTTTAGCAGCAGAATGGTTCAAAGTTGCAAAGGACTATTTGGAAATCTGAAGGGACGTTATGGAACCAGGATTTTTGAAGTATTGACTAGTAACAAATACGTTGTAAGTATAAATTTCTTGTGTAAATGTGGTCTGCCAGAGTGGTGTATGTATGTTTTTAATGATGGGGGCAGATGAAGTAGCAAGGAGACCTTGGAAAGGTGAAAGAAAAATTGCTTGAACAAATAGCTTAATAATCCTAAAATCAGCATAATTGAATTTGAGGACACTGTATGCATTGTTGCATATTTGGGGTAGAGACTGAGCCCTGATTTTTTTTGCTTTTGAGGAAAGGAGCTAGATTGGATACCAATATTTCAAAAGTAGATTTGTAAAATTGTTATTATATTTATATATTTATTTCCCTAGCACTCTTATCCCAAGCCCATACTTCCCTGAAACTGAAACCCAACCCCTTCCCTCATACAGCAAGGTATGCCATTCTCAAGCTAACACTGAAAAAAAACTTTTATGGCACTGAACAACATAGAAAGTTCACTGCTTTGCTAGTGACCTTTTCTCTTTTAAATTGTTTCATCATTGTGACCAACATGGACCAAAGGGAAGATGTAAAAATGTTAAGGAAGTTTATTTCTAAGAAGGTTAAGCAACTTATGCCGTGCCCTTTTCACATTCTTCCAGATCTTCTAATGGTAACATGAAAATGATGGCCTCCTTTAATTACATTTTGTTGTCAAAGGAAGCATGCTTTAAAAGAACAGTAACCAAACACCCCTATAGTTGAGGGTCATCCCAATAATCTCAACCAGGTTCACAACATTTGGAAAACCCCAAACCTCCTGTCAACCGATTTAAGCAATTTTTACGCATTCAAGAAATACAGTCATCTGGCACAAGGTTTGGTATTATGGGGCCCAGGCAAAGAGATCAGGTTTCCATTTGCCATTTTCATGAACATTTCAGAATGGCAATGTTTGATCAACCTCTCTCCCTCAGCATACCTTCCTACTCTGCCCCACCAAATTCATTGTCAGAAATATTTTCTTCCTCCAGATTCACTTCAAACAGAGGCTTGATCATTTGAACACTTGTACTGAGTCTTGGTGCTACCTATATATAGAGAGAGATTTGGTGATATATAATAAACCTCTCAAAGGAAGCTTGGAGTGGCATTCTGATAACTCCCTTGGGTCCTTTTTTAATGCTTTGATAAGCAGATGGTTGTGCTTGCATTGCTGTTGCTGGAAGCCTTGTTTAAAATGAAGGGACTTTCCTCTCTCATGCCATTTCTCTATCATTGTGTTACATTAAGTGGAAATACTCTGAATTCCATTAAGTGGAAATACTCATGATTCACATGGCTTTTCTGATGCTCGATCAGTCTCCATAGAATGGCCAGACTTCCAATGAAGACAAGCCCATCCTTGAGAATTCATTTCAGCTCTATTCATGATACTCCTACACCAAAAACCCCCAATTTTTTGTCAAATCATTCTTCTTCAGTGGCAACTCATCATCTTAATATACTATCCTACCAGTCTGAGCCTTCAGTTCATTGTCCTTCATTTCATTGTGGGCCCATGATGGGCGTGTCCTTGTTGGAAGTCTGGACATTCTATGAAGGAGTTCCATGAAGGACAATGAAATGAAGGCTCAGACTGGTAGGATACTAGAGTAAGATGGTGAATTGCCACTGAAGAAGAAGAATGATTTGACAAAAAATTGTTTTTGTTTGGTGTAGAAGTATCATGAATAGAGCTGAAATGAATATAAAGTTTAAAATTTATAAATAGCATTTGCCAATTCAGGCTTGACTTGCCTGTCCAAATAGCTGAATAAATACTTGCAGCTGAAATGAAATCCATTTATTCCATTTATTAGATATTCTGGTTTGGATTCTCTGCTTATTTTGGTTATTTCCATTTGGATATTTAGTTATTTTAACCAAAATTTCTGAACGGAGATAAAAGGAACGAATACCTGAAACTCACGAAGTGGAAATGAATAACTGTTCATAACCACTTCGTTCAGACAGGGGGTGACTTCATTAAATATATCTGCTATATGGGGACCTGAAATGGGTAGTGGATTTATTATTCCTAGTTGTTATTCAGATTTTTGGGTAAACCTTTGAGTACATTAAATAATGTCTGCAACTGAAATAGGTCCTTGTATATACGTTTTGGGGAGGATTCTGGTTCAGTTTTTTGGCTTTAATTTTATTTATTTTTTAATTCACTTATTTTGTTTTTTTGGTCACTTTGATCTTTTGGTTATCACATTTCCAGCAATTGAGCATACAGGATAGTGCTAATTTTGCTGGAATGACATAGCCAAAATACCAAAATGTCTGAAATACCAAAATAACCAAACTGGAAAAAACCCAAACTGAAAAAGACAAACCTTAAGTAATCGATAACCGATGGAGCATAAATGGAAATAGGGTTATTACCCAAACTGCCATTTTCAGTTTGAGTAGGGTATAATCAACAGTTTTTTCTGTTTTTTTCAGGTACTTGTTTCAGTTTTAGTTTTTGGAATTATTTGTTTCAACTCTGCACTGGGGCTTATTATGTTTGATCCTTTGAGTTATGCTCAAGATGCTGCCAGTCTTTCTGTGCAAAATGAAATGAGTCACATTTCCTCAGGACTTTTTTGGTGAGAGGAAGAAGAGAGGTTGGTGTGATGTTTGCCAAACAAATTAGAATAGAACAAGAAGTAAATGCATCAGAACAAAAAGGCGGGTAGACTTTGTGGCCTTGGAGAAGCCACAACTTGGTTTCTACCTCTGTAGAATGAAGACAGCTTTTCCAGTGAGCACAGAGCCAGGCTTCGTTTTCTAGCAACATTCCCTACCGATTCCCAAATAGGACTTTGGACCAATCATAAAAGACACTGACTCTAGAGAATCCTTCTTCAGATTTTCAGTGCATGCTGTGGATAGGCTTTGGGAGATCAAACAGTATTGCATGAAAACTGATACAGGACAGACATGATCAATAAAGCTCATACTTTATGTACCTCTCCATCAACTCTTGATTTAAGAAGCTCCCCAATAACCTGGATAGAACACTTACCTCACAGGGAAGCTGGTGAAGATTAAATCATTATATGCCAGTAAAGTGCGTGGAAAATAAAACATGCTGTACAAGTGTTACGTATTAATATTTCTAACCCCACTCTCTCCAGTTTGCCATCAGCAGTAAATGCCGATTTTTATACACCAGGGCTGAGATCACCCCATCTCTAACCCCTTAAAGCAGCTGTCTCTCAGTTGGAGGTGATTGGACAGAGCCTCTTTTACCAATGTAATTACCTTTCAGATCTTTACAAAGGAGGTAAAAGCAAAACCTTCGCAAAATTACTCCATCTGTAGAGCTGAAACGAGTACTTGTAAAAATGGGTAAACCCATTGAATTTCTGGTACTTGACATGACCCACCACTGCTCATGTACTAACAGGTACCCTATTAGTATCTGACGGGTTACCCGATGGCGTTATTTTCCGACTTCCAGTCCAAGAATACTGACTTCTGATACCGATTTTCCGAGTTTCCATTCTGATTTCTCATGTTTCCCTCCTGTTTTTCCCTATTTACCTGAACTGAATTACCAATCAGCACTTGGGTAACCCATTGGTTACCTGACATGGCACCCAAAAATGTGGGTCTGACCCATGGGGAATGAAACGGGTACCCATTTCAGCTCTATCCATTCATTATATTGGGTCAGTTGCTTTGTTCACTGTCTTGTGTTTGTCCCTCCTCTGCAGTGGCTTTTGCCCCCTTGGGTCCTACCCTGACTTTTCCCTTGACAAAGAATCAAAGAAACCACCAACATGGTGCTCTGTTGATGTTTACAGGGAAGGTCAGTAAACACAGAAGTCCTGACTTTCATCTCACTTCCTCTAGATTTCTAATTGATTTACCCCAGTGCAGGTGGAAAAAAATTGGACAAAGGACCATCCTTTCCTGCACACCAGGGACCCCAATGGAGAATTACCTAACCTCACAATGGAATTATGCTATGGTTAACAAGAGATGCCAAGTCTCTAGTAGCAACTGGCCAACAGAACCAGACCTCTAGGAGCAACTTGAGAGACTAGTAAGGCAGGGTCATATTCCCTGGAAGCAGTTTTTAACGATAACATTTTAGGGAACAGACAGAAGTCCTCATTCTATTCTTAAAACAAAATTGGAAGAAAGGATGAAATGGACCTAGTTCTCCTCTACCTGCAGTTTTCTGCTTATTCCGTATTTTTGTGCATGCATCGTTGTTGCTGGAATCCTTGTTTAAACAAAGAGACCTCTTCTCTCATGCCAGTCTTTCTCATGTGGAAGACTAGCCTATACCTGGGTTATTCTGCTGAGGAAGCTTTGTGTAGTCTGGATTCTGACCCCTGAAAGCAAATCCATAAACTCTTTGTAACTAAAAGAATTAAAAGAGAAAACTGGGCAAGAACCAAAGGACGGAAAATAAAGAATTAATAGGATATTTTGTTAAATTGAGTTGCCACCAGAATGTGAGGCTAGCCATTTGCATCAGCAAATTGATGGCAGGTTATGCATTGGTGACACTGATGGCTGACTGAGAGGAGAAGAGTCATCCTTAGGGCATTGCTAGATGTGCTCAAGCTCACTGCAGAACATGTGAGAGCATTTTTGATGTAACCTTTCTTGAGTTAGCTTCAGTATGGGCTTTTTTTAAAGTCCTAGGGTCAGTGAATTGGTGACCCCCTTGAACAAGGGACATTGCATATCTCAGCAGGTTACTTCAGAATGTCCCTTCAGGTTCACTAGCTGATTCTTATGAACTGACACTGAAGAACTACTTTCCCCTGCTTCATGCTAATAGGGTTCATTGGCCTAATTTAGTTTTCTTTTGTGATGTGGATCCCAGACAGCCAAACATTTCTTCCTTTACCCACAGTGACCCAACTGACTCTCCTTTTTCCATAAGATTTGAGTTCTTAAGTTGATGTGTATATCAGAAAGACTTTGGGTATTTTCAGACGTTACGAGATCACAGTGAACCACGGTGAATACCCACCTGTGGTCACTGTGGCTCGAACGTCTGTTTGGCGGCCGCCAGATGTTCGCCACGGTCAATACCCGCATGGGGTCAATTTGAACCACGCTTCCCGGGCTAGCCGGGGGAATGTCCCAGGAAGCGTGGTCAAAAAGATCCCCAGCGGGGACCAAAAAAAAGTAACATCTGGCCGGTTGCCATGGCCCGGGATCCCCGGCGGGATCCCGGGCCACTGCACATCCGGCCCGACGCGGTGGCCGCAGTGGCCCCGCCGCCCGCCCGTCTCCCTGGAGGGCGGGTGGTGGGGTGCGTGGAGGGGGCGGGGCCGTGTGGCCCCGCCCCTCACGGATTCCCCACCGGGATCCCCCCGGCACGTCTGATATGGCGTGACGGGGTGACCCCGGCGGGAAATGAAAGGGTTGTTTTCGGTACGGGGCCAAGCGGCCCCGTAACATCTGAAAACATCCTTTATCTCAAGGTATGATTGGAGCACTGTGGACTTAAATGAGCAATCTATAGGGGTGAAGAGTTGGGGAAGACCTGATGAGAAAGGCCGTTTTTTCAGAGGGATTTGATGGTTGTAGGGAAAGGAGCAGAGCACATGTATTCAGGGAGGGAGTTCCAGGTATGGAAGGAAGCATGGGAGAAGAGGAAAAGATGGTTTAGAGAGCTGTAAACTCTGGGGTGGGTGAGGGTGGAGGCAGGGGATGAGTGGAGTTCCTGGGTGGGAATATGGTGGGAATGAGGCAGAAAGAAATGAAAGAATAAGGCCATGAAGAGGCTTGACCGAGGGATGGCCTTAGAATTTGTACAGCCTAGGGCAAAGATAATATGCAGTGCCCCTGGTGGTTCCTTCCCAACTGGGGGCACCCTCTGTGGGATCCTAGTGGCAGTCATGTTTTGGGTCCTCCTGGGCAGGAGTGGGGCCCCAACACCCTGTCCTGCTGAAAACAGGGGTCACTGTGGGGTCCCTGGAAATAGCGGGACCCAGGGCAGTCACCTCAGGTCATCCTGTGTTAAGACCAGTTCTGGCTTGATGTATAGTAGGGATGGGAGTTTTGGTTTTGGATTAATCCATAATGGCCTGGAACAGGCCATTAAGGGTTAATCCAAACCAAAATGGAATCACACCCTCCCAGTTACAGATCCAAGTGATGGCTTCATATTTCTCCCCACTCCCATCCCCCAAGGTACTTAGCAGCCTTGGGGGGATTGATTCAACCATTTTGTGCATGTGCAAAACAGACCTGGCAGCCATTTTTCACATGTGCGATATGGAGCAGGGGGAACGCTGCAGCAAGGGAGCTTGCTGGAGCCCCCACAGCAGTCGCAGTGCTTCAGTCTAGCTCTCCAATGCTGGTACGTCCACTGCAGGGCCATGGAGGGTGAAGAAAATATGGCCCTCGGGATGGGATTTGTGGGAATTCTGGGCTGGTTGCCCTTTTTCAAAATGGTGGCAACACTGCCGGTGCCATTTTGGAAAAGGGTGCACATGTGCAGAATGACCCGGTGGCAGTTATTTTTAAAAATTTTAAAAATTATCATAAAGATTTTAATGGATTTAAATATGGATCCAAAATACAAATCCATAATTAAATCCATAAAACCAGTAAAACAAAAGGGAACAAAAATGAAATCAGAATTCCCCTCTGGTGTTCAACCTCTAGTGAAACCAATAAAATGAAATGGAACAAAAACAAAACCAGAATTCCCTAAAGAGATGTGCTAGAGCATGAGGCTGGGGTTTTGGTACTGTGGAAGGGTTCAGAATTAGGCTGCAAGAATTGGTCAGAGAATGGCCATGAATTCCTGCCTGTACTATTTATTAGATACTGTAGTGAAACAGAAGCCAACATGAATTTGTTATGCGCAACTGGTTGTGCAAGAGCGTCATGTACTTGAAACAATAAATATCTCCTTTCAGATCATGATGTGCTGGCAGTGTAGGGGCAGACAACAACATGGGAATGGCCCAAGTTAATGATATACATTAAAAGAGATTATGCAGATACCAAGAACATGTTTAGCAAAGCATCTATTGTCTAGCTCACCAAAGTGGGGAAATGGGAAGCGTGTGAAGTAGGAAGAGAAAAACCAAGACCGCATTTGTTGATTGCTATCAGAGATCAGGCAGCGTATTTGCAGAATGCTTTAAAAGATTTTAATTAATTGTTGGGATTGTGCATGTCAGAAAGAGACCTACAAAAGCAATCCCCATCATTCTTCTTGACAGTCGAGATTGCTTTGGAGGAAGAGGTGTATGGAAAAGGGGTGGCGTGTGTCAGAGAAGAAATATATATGGCTTAAGGAATTTTTTAACCACGGGCCTCATCCTTCACTGATGTGAATTGCAGCGCTGATTTCTTAGCTGATTGGAGACAGAACTCTTAGTAAGAAAGTACAGGAGGAGGAAGATATGGGTGGAGAGAGGAACCTCTGCTTATATTTTATTTATTTTTATTTGTAGCCATGTATATGCAAATATCTAAAGCTCTCTGATATGGATATATAATACTGAGCTGGTATGAGAAATCATTTTTTCAGATGATGAGATTGACTAATTTTTAGGGCTGTGCATTCAGGTTTTGATTAAACACAAATAAACACAAAAGCCACCTTGGGCTTCCATATTCAAAGAATGATTGGCTATGTATTCAGGTATCGAGTGAACCCAACATTTCCTAGAAAACATAGTATCTGCGGTCTTGAACTGGACTCCAAATCTTGAGCACATAGCAAGCTTGGAGATATGCTATTTCCTGGCTCTCAGTTTAGCTGCATGCTTGGGCAGCCTGTAGTGAGCTCACCCCATTTGCAGGGACCCGCTGCTGTCTCAAGACTTCAGTCTCCAGAACTGCAGTCAGGCCCAGACCAGGCCAGCCGAGCCCAGCCCAGACCAGCCAGGAGGAAATGGTGAGTCCTTGGCAAACTCATTTCCCCCTCTCCAAGCCAGCAAACCCACCCCTAAACCAATGCCCCCCTTTAAACTGGTAGCAGACTTAGCAGCAGTTTTAAATGCATTTTCCTTATAGGCCTATCAAACTGGTAGAGCCTCACTGCACTTCTGTGCCAAAATAACCTATACAAAACCAATGTGGAAAATGTAGTGAATACCAGAGGTGTGCATCAGGGCCCCTTGTAGTTTTTTATGATTATTATTGTCGTTATTAAAAAATGTCGTTATCGTTATTAACGACAATGTCATTTTTGTTATAATTGTCATTATCGTTATTGGTAATATCGTTATCAATACCATTATTGGTATTGATACCCATGCACAAACAAAGTTCTAACAATACTATTAATGATACCAAAAGATCTCGTGATACCGGTAATGATACTTGATAGGCTAATATTTGATAGGCTGTGCTGTGTCTGGTGTGGTTGACTGGCTGTGTGTGGCTACTGGCAAGTGTGTGTGGCCTAGGGTCTTGTGTGTGTTGTGTGATATTTGATAGACTGTGCTGTGTCTGGTGTTGTGTGTGGTTGACTGGCTGTGTGTGACTAGTGTGTGGGTCTTGTGTGTGTTGTGTTGTGTTGTGTTGTGTATGATGACAGGCAGGAAAGCACAGATGAAGAAGAAGGTGGAGGAAGTTGAGGATGCTGGGCCATCCAGCCAAGTGTTGGAGGTGGGCTCCTCTTCCGAAGAAGGTGCCACTACCAGTGCCAGATTTTTAAATTGTATTTATTTATTTATTGTTCCATACAACTTTAATGAGGGATGGTAGAAGTTAGAATATCATCCTCTAGAGTGATCTGGCAGGTGTGCGGGTGGGTGGGTGGATGGATTGGCAGCAGTCAGGTACGAACATGCAGCATCACCCCAAGACACTGCAGGGTCTAAACCTACAGACAGCACCCCCCAGGTGCGGTGGAGGATGTGGGTGGGAGACAGGGAAAGAGGCAAGGAGGCAGCAGCACTGCAAATGGGAAAATGGGGTATTGTGCTGGGAGGATGGACTGGAGGGGAGGAATCACATGATTGCATAATATTATGTAGGTGCTATGTGTTATTTCTTGCTTCAGAGAGGGTGAATCATCACCAGATGATGGCAGCCAAGAGGACAGGCCAAAGAAGAGCAGGGCAAAAAGGTCTGATGTTTGGGATCATTTCTATCCCGCCAAAGGAGACTATGGTCGATGCAAGGTAAGCCAGGGGGCAGGAACAACAGGGAATGGATTGGCAGAGATTGGCCACTGACCAGCCACTTGTGGAGAGTGAGAGGAGACAGGATGCTGGCAGGACTCGAAAGACCATTGGTCTGACCCAGTATGGCACTTCTTATGTTCCAGTCTTCTTATGTTTTTTAGATCTGTGACAAAGAGATAAAAAGAGGAGGCCAGGGGACTACATCGGGGCTGATTGCCCACATAAGGGGCCTTCACCGTGTGGTCCTGGCGATGAAGACCCGGAAGAGGGGGGCCTCTACCACCAGCAGCAGATGGTGGGAGAGGTGCCATCATCATCCTTCCCTCTCCAGGTCTCCTATTGACTCTGCTGAATCCCCAAACCCTGAGGCAGCAGAGCAAGCGGAGGAGGCGGAGTCCCCTGCATTGAGGGAATTGTGCCGCTCCCTAAGGGCACAGAGGCAGCAGATGGAGGAGGAATTCTCCACTGTCCTGAGGAAGGTGGAGGACTCCATCATTGCCCACCACCGGGCAGTGGAAGAAAAGGAGAAACAGGCACGGGCAGTTACCAAATATGTGTCAATTGAAAAGGAGTCCATCTGAAAGGCAATGGTGGGGTGGAAGGACATGATGAAGGGGGTTCTTGAGGTGGCAAGGAGGCATGGGGCAGAGGTCCCCAATGTCCCACCTCTTGTAGGTGGTGGAAGGTCCTCCCAATCTCCTTCTCATGTTCCAGGGGTGGATGTGGAAGAGAACTAAATTTTGTACATAGTTTGTTATATTGTTTTGTGTTTTCATAGTTACAAATGTTTGTTTAGTAAACGTTTTTGTTATATTTTACAAGCCAATTTTGACTTGTTTCTGTGTGGGTGCACCAGAGAGAGAGAGAGAGGGGGCGGGAGGGACTCTTTGGCAGCAGGCAGAAGGCAGTGGTGGGTGGCATCTGAGGAGACATGCCAGGATCTCAACGAGGTTACTCCCTCGTAAACAAGGTTCTTGTGCTGGCTCTAATCATTCTTGCCACGTCACCTGCACTTCCATCCCCACATGGAATTGTCTCATAGTCCTAGAGAGGGTTGGAAGGAACTGTCATTCTGAAGGGGAGAGTGATTTTTATCCTAGGGAGGATAAAAAGGCCATCAGGCATGCCATGGTGGCCAGCTGGCCATGAGCACAAGGTTACTCCCTCGTAAACAAGATTCTTTGTGCTGGCTCTGATCATTCTTGCCACGTTGCCCGCATTTCCATCCCTGCATGGAATTGTCTCATAATCCTAGAGAGGGTTAGATGGAACTGTGTGGGGGTGTGAGAGAGAGAGGCTCTCTGGTAGCAGACAACAGTGGGCAACATCAGAGGAGTGGGCACTAGGCAGGCAAATGGCAGCTTTGCAGGAGCAGCAGTGAAGGCGGCAGCAGCAGGCCATGTTTCTGCGAGGGGTGCCAGGGGGGGAGGGGGGGGGCTCTCTGGCAGCAGGCAGCAGCAGGTGCCTTTTATACTAGA
>QEPC01010816.1:2925777-2957648 GCA_003113815.1 Sphenodon punctatus | reverse complement strand
TCTCTCTCTCTCTCTCAATTGTGCCCCCACCCTCACTATGGGTCCATGGCTGGTCAGGGAAACCCAGCAGCAGCAGGTTGACTTTTAGGAACAGGACCTGCTCCACCAACCCAGAACCCAGCCCCTAACGGTGGGAACTCATGATGTCCCCTTCCGCCAAAAACAGCCGTTTGCTGGGAATGCTGTTTGGTGAGCAGGACATTAGTTCCTGTGTCACCCTGGTCAGAGCCTGCCATATTTTTCCCTTCTCTGCCCAGTTCAGAAGGGGATCGCTGCTGGGATCCACCACCGGCTCCTTAAGATATTTTGTTACTGCCTGCTCTGCAGTGTCAGGCTCCTGCTCCCTCTGCCTGCTGCTGCTGCCAACCTCCTCCCCAACTGCATGTGCCCATGCTGCCTGATCTGGAGTGGTCCACTCAGGGCTGATGATGACTGAGGACTTGCTGCTGCTCCTGGGAGTGCCCTGCATCTCTGCCCTCCTGCTGCTGTTTTCCCCTTTCTGGTTGCCCTGCTGCTGGTGCTGGTGCTGGTGCTGCCACTGTATGACCCTCTAGACTGCCCACATCCTCTCCACCAGAGCATGCTTCCTCAGGGTGAAGTCTGGTGTGTGAGCTGCCGTGCTTGCCTTCACCCTGGGGTCCAGCATGGTGATGAGTATGTATACCTCCTTGTATATAACAGGGTCAAACTGGCTGATCATCCCTTCCTTCAACTTTTGTACCAGGGCCACCACCTCTGGTACAAGCTTCTCCTTCTCCTCCCCCCCCCCACCTTCGGCCCTCAGGAAGCCTTCCATCCTCCTGATGAGACTTCAGACCAGGGGGGTTAGCTGGCTCAGGGTGGCCGTTGCCGCACCCAGGTTCTCCACCACATCTCTAAAGGGCTTAAGGATGTGCACAACCTGGGCCATCATTGTCCACTCATCCCACCCGAGTGGTCTTTCCACCCCAATCTCCCCCTCTGAGGCTACCTCGTGCAGGAGCCGCCTCTGCTCTACCAGATGCTCCATCATGCTATAGGTGGACTTCCACCTGGTGCTGACATCCTGCATGAGTCAGTGCTCTTGCGCCCCCAATTCCACCTGCTTCTCCTTCAAGAGGTGACCACCCTTCATGTTCTTGTTAAAGTACCTTGTAATCTTCCATCCAAAATAAAACCGTAACTGTGTCACTAATAACGACAGCGATAACGAGATTGTCATTTTTGTTATTGTTGTCATTATTCTCGATTGTCATTTTCATTATTCCAATAACAATAACAAAAATGACAATTGTCATTTTTGTTATTGTAATAACGAAAATGACATGCACACCCCTAAATACAGGTTCCTGTGACAATTTCTGCCTCTGTTTGTCTTCATTATATTTTCCCCTTGGGTCCCAATGTGGCAAATGTAGTGAATTCAGATCACTGTGACACATGGACCTGTATTCGCTACATTTTCCACATTGGGAGCCATGGGGAAAATATAGTGAAGACAAGCAAAGGCAGAAATACAAATTAAACACAAAAACCAAACCCACAAACACAAACACCGCTTTTAGACGAGGGCGCTGAAGGCACCTCCGGAGCTGCGCGTTAACAGAGAAGCCGTGCCACACTGCCGGAAGTGACGTTCTCCCCGTTGCTGGCAACGACGGTGGCTGGCGATGCGGCGCTTTGCAGTGGCGCATTCTGGAGACTTCAATTTTCAAGTTGCTGGAGTTTTGTAATGTGTGAATACACAATTCCCCTTTTATGCTGTGAGATCTTGGGTCATTGTAAGAGCTACCAAATGTGGCTTTTACAATGAACTGAGATCTTGCAGCATAAAAGGGGAATAGTGCATTCACACATTACAAAAAATTGCGGAATTATAATACCCGGTATCATCTACAGTTATTATAATAGTCCATTTTGTAAGGTGTGAAAGCAGCCTAATTTTCAATAAATTCTCCTATTCTGAATTCTTGACAAGGTATGGTATCAGATGATGTCTACACCCAAGTCTGATCCAGAGCTCATAGAATTCAGTGGAAAGAACTATCATTCATTTCAGTAGGTCTTGGATCAAGGCCTTAACTGTTCATTTTCCTAACCTTTTTTTGTGACATAAATTAAACTACAAGGAGAGAGAGAGAGAGAGAGAGAGAGAGAGAGAGAGAGAGAGAGAGAGAGAGAATAAAAAACCTTCCAGTGAGAACGTGNAGGGGATGGATAAATTAAACTACAAGGAGAGAGAGAGAGAGAGAGAGAGAGAGAGAGAGAGAGAGAGAAAATAAAAAACCTTCCAGTGAGAACGTGCTACCGGTTTTAATTTAAAATGGTACAAGGGGTGGGTGTGGAAGCAAGCCAAGACAAATGCTGATTTTACAAGCATAGTCCTGTAAACGAGGGTGGAGTACTTTTATAAGCGGTGTGGTCCTCGTTGCTGTTTAAGCTAAAATTTTAAGCAGTTTCAGTTTTCCTCTTGCACCAAAACAGGCTCGTAAATCAAGCAATCTGTTTGGCTTCTTGGGCTCATTAAAGTGCTGAAAAATAAATGCGAAGCAAGAGCTGGCCACTCATTTTTAAACTCTGCTCCTGAGAAGGTGGTAGTTGTGTCATGATTTACAGCTCCTATTTTGTGTTTTTAATTGGAAATTTACACGATAATTTGTGGCTACATGATTACGTTAGGATTATCTTATAAAAAATCTAGGACAGTTGTTTGTGAAACCCCAAGGGCACATACCAACCTCCTTAGCTATGTAGCCAACTGATTTGCTCCACTGTTAAAAAAGTGGGTCTTCAGAAGTGGTTTGATCTTCCTGTGAAAGGGTAAAGGTCAAATGACTCATAAACGAAGAAAGAGTGATTTAATCCTAAGAACCTGTGCTGTTATTGTAAAACAATATTCGCCAGTGATGGCACTCTGTTGTATAAATGACAAACTGTGCAGTAATGGTGGTAGTTATTACATCACTGAAATCCTCACCTGCACTACATTTATGACTCCATAAACACAGGTTTATTTAACAGCTGTGGGAACACCTATGGCCACTTTGTGTTAAAGGTCAAGAATCCTAAATTTCAGTTGGCGCATTAGTCTTTGTGGCTGAGGTTAATAAAATGTGATGACTAGAATTAAGTGATCAGAACATAACAACATGGGGAAAAAAGAGGGAAAACATGTGCTAATAAAACTATTTATGCCCTAGCTTGTTTCTTTTAAGTGGCTGGGATGTTTATGAGGCTGTTTGGATCTTGGTCGGGAAACAGATTTATTTGTACCAAGCGGTCCAAATTCATTCCTGTACCTGGGACACGTGGTTAGACCTTGTGGCAGAGTTTAAACTCGGTGTGATTTAACCTCCAGTATTGGAGGTCATGTTATCCTTAGTGGGACACAGTACGCTTAAATTTCTAAACATGTGTTAACAGTAGGTTTAAGACAAGCCCTGTCTTAGTCCCTTGCTAATTTTGGGGGATGTGAGTCACATTTTTGCATCTTGTATCTCCCAGAGCAAAAGACATATGCAAACAGCAAAATAAACAATGGAACTATACATTGTGTGTGTGTGTGTGTGTGTGTGTGTGTGTGAGTATGAGCGTGTGTGTGTGTGAAGTACTGGTTCCTTATAAGATAATTTTGCCATTGACTTCCTCTAAAGCTGTGATTCTCAAACTGTGTTCTGCCTCTCAAACTGTGGACTCCTTTACCTATGCCATGGTAAGTGGTCCACAGTTGATCCATAGAACCAACTGTGGATACAACAACGCCAAACTTGGTCCCCACTGGCGCTGTGGCCATCTTGATGGGAAAGTCAGACTTAGTAGATGACCACTTATTTATTTTATTTATTTATTTTAAAAACATATACCCCGCCCCTCCTGCCACAGGTAGCACATCTGCATTATAGTCATTCCACAGGCCCTGAGGGATGGCCATGGTGTCAGTGAGAACCAAATTCATGAAACGAGCCTGCAGTGGTCATGTGTGGGCTACAGCATCTCTGATGGGTTCATGATGGTCACACAAAAAACCCTGAGTTTGGTCAGTGCTCTGTTAGTTGAAAAGGGAGCAAGACTAGAAAAAGGATCACAAAAAGGGTTCACAGAGGGTAAAACTAGAAATAATGGACTCAACAACCGGGAGGATGGTGGTTGCAGCGACAGTGGCGCTGATCGCGTGCTGAAGTTGACAGATTGCTACATAGAGCTAGTTTAAGAGCCTATGCCATGGCAGTGTGAGCAGCAAAAAAAGGAAGTTTTTTTCTGTCATCGAAGCATCTGCAAAGTCTCATCCAATAGAGCTTTTCCGGGTGGTGAAGGGGCTGGTCAGTCCGGCCTCCCTCTGCTTCGAATTGAAATCTTCTAGTGCCCACTGTGACATGTTTGTGGATTACTTCACAGGGAAAATCGCTCATATTCACATTTACTTCAACACTACGTTTATTGCAATGGGAGAACCAGAGGCTGTGAAAGCCCCGTCTGGTTCAGTTTTGTGAGATCATTTTCGGTGGGTGTCGCCCGCTGATGCAGAGAATATTCTTGGGGCTGTTAGAGCCACCTCTTGTGAACTGGACCTGTGCCCATCCCGACTGCTTAAGGTCAGCCAGGAGAAGCTGGGGACGTTGCTGACGGGGGTGATCAAGGCCTCCCTGCGGAAGGGCAGAGTGCTGGGCTGCCTCAAAGAGGTGATGGTGCGGCCTCTGCTCAAAAACAATTGCTTGACATTGACTTTTTTGCCAGCTATTATCTAGTCTCTAACCTTCCCTTTTTAGGGCAGGTTATTGAACAGGTTGTGGCTCGGCAGTTACAGGAGCATCTAGACCGCATTGGTTTTCTGGATCCTTCACAGTCTGACTTTTGCTCGGGTTATGGCACTGAGACTGCGCATGTGGCTTTGGTCGATGACCTTTGCTGTGAAATGGACCAGGATTGGTCATCTCTCCTGGTTTTATTGGATCTGTCAGCAGCTTTTGAAACCATTAACCATGAGATGCTGGTGACTCACTTGTAGGACCGAGCCAGGGTAGGCGGGACCGTTCTTGAATGGTTCCGTTCCTTCCTGTCCAGGAGAGCTCAGCGGTTGGAGCTGGGGGACTATTCTTTGTCCCCCCTCGACCTCTTGTAAAGTGTCCTGAAGGGTTCTATTTTCCCTCCTCTCCCCCCATCCTGTTCAACGTGTATATGCAGCCGCTAGGCAAGGTCGTGAGAGGGTTTGGTGTTCGGTGTCATCAAAATGCTGATGACACCCAACAGGGTCGGCCCCAGGATTTCTAGCACCATGTGGGCCCATGTGAAAAGTCTTGGTGCAGGGCCTAATTTGCATAATTTAAATAAGGGGCTAAGGCTGATGCCCAGTGCCCACAAGAGTGGGGCCCAGGCTGGCATGGGGTCATGTGCGACAGCACATGTTGCACATGCCTAAGGTCAGCCCTGACACACAACTCTACCTCTCATTTTCATCTGACCCAGGTCCATCAGTCTCGGTGCTTACTCCGTGTTTGGCAGCTGTGGGGGACTGGATGTGGGTGAGCTGTCTGAAGCTGAATGAATAAGATGGAGGTGAGGCTGTTCGGTAGGGGCAAGGGGGTGGAGGCCCTCATAATTGATGGGATGCGTCCATCCTTGGTCCCTTAGGTTTTCAGTCTGGGAGTGCTCCTTGATTCCCAGCTCTGCCTGGATGTCCAGGTGGAGGCTGTGGCAAGGAGCGTGTTTCACCAATTACATCTGGAGAGGAGGCTTTGGCCGTATGTCTCAGACTTTGATCTGACCACTGTCATACATGCTTTCATTACCTCAGGACTGAATTATTGCAACGCACTCTATGTGAGGCTACCCATGGTGATGGTTCAGAGACTGCAGCTGGTGCAAAATGCGGTGGTTCATCTCCTTATGGGGGCAGGCCACTGGGAGCAAATAACACTGGGCTCTGTTCTCTGCGCTGGCTGCCCATAGTCTTCTGATCCCGATTCAAGGTGTTGGTGTTGACCTATAAAGCCCTACACGGTCTGGGCCCATCATATCTGCGAGACTGCCTCACTCTACGGGCTCTGGATCAGTCCCTGCAGTCACTGGGGAGTGCCCTTCTCAAAGTCCCCTTGGTTTTCTGGGGGGGCGACTATGGAGAGGGCATTCTCAGTGGTCGCACCAAGACTGTGGAACTCCCTTCCAGCAGAGGTCTGGATGGTCCCAAACCTCTCGGCTTTTCGACGTCAATGCAAAACCTGTCTGTTCCACCTGGCATTTGTTGAGGGAGATGGGAAAAGGTGGGGGGGTTGAAGGTTAGGGAGAGGGTTCCTGTTGTTTTTGGGTGATGTATGCTCCACCATGGGTTTTAATTTTATATTCATTGTTGTTTACATTATTGTATTTTATATATTTTATATTTTAATGTATGATTTGTTAGCCACCCCGAGCTGCTTTAGAAGGAGGGAGTGGGAAATAAATAAATAAATAAATAAATAAGAGGGTAAATTTCCGTTAAAGATCAGGAAAAACTTCTTAACACTAAGAGTTGTTGGGCAGTGGACAAGTTGCTTAGATGTCTTGGGTGCTCTGTTGCTGGAGATTTTCAAAGGGTGCAGCCAAACGAGATGCAGGGGCCCGATCCCTGCATGGTCCCGTGGCGGGCAGTCACTGCCACCAGACTTTGGTCTTGCAGGGAGAGCTGGCCACACGGTCCGCTCTACTGCAGCCATCAGCAACTGTTGTACACCCCAGGCTGGCCAAGGAATGGGTCACACAAGGTTGGTGGATTCAACTCCTGCTACAGTGCAGGATCAGGCCCACTGCAGCTAGGCAGATGTTGGGGGAGGTGGAGGAGTGCACATGCTCCTCCTCCTGACTAACAGCTGATCAGGGAAGGAGGCCCAGAGGCCACTTCTCCCTCCAATCAGCTACTTGTCAGGTGGGTCAGGGAGTGGGGAGCCTGCAAAGAGTGTGCACCCTCTTCCCAGGCCCCGTCCCCATATCATCTCTATCCAACAAACAGTTGATTGGGGAAGGGGACCTGGGAAGAGGGCATGCGCTCTTCTCAGGTTCTGATCCCCGCGATCAGCTGTTAGGCAGGGGGTGGAGCGCGGCCCAATCCACGGATCCCACCTGGGGCAGGGCTGCACTGCCCATAAGGCACTGGGCCCATAAGCCACTGCATCATGTGGCTCATTTGCCCAGGGAGGGATAAGGCTACCTGAAGCATGGTAGCCTCCCCAGCCTGCCTCATGTGGCTGCATCCAAAGAGAAGCTGACAGCCTGTTGGAGATGCTGTAACTGGAATTCCTTGCTCAGAGAATGGGGTTGGACTAGCTGACCCTTGAGGTCCCTTCCAACTCTATGATCTACGAAAAAGTTTGGGAATTTATCAATTCAGTGTTATTAAGTACACAAAGTGAAGAAAGAAACTGGAAAGGAAGGCAAAATCTCTGAATTATGAGGTATAGTTTAGACAGAAGGATGTTTTTCAATGTCTGGTGTCTTTTTAAGTAGATCCCAGGAATTTTGCCATTTTACAAAGCAAACTTTGCTGCCTGGTCATTCCCCCCTGCCCCAGGTTTAATACTTGAAAAGTTTTAAATTTCCACTATATTTGAAAATCAAGTTACATATTTGGTGGCATAACAAGAGAACTCTGCTTGCTTTAAGGCTGACATTGTTCAGCGTTTCTTCGCCTGGGCATTGTTGTCACGCTAATGTGCTATGCTAATATCCACAATGTTCTTTTACAATCCCCACCCATGGTATTGCTTCAGGTGTTGCACTCTTGCTCAGTGAATGTTACCAGAATTTAAAACAAATTTTCAACAACAATCTCGGCTACTGAAAGGATTATGACTAAACCAATAAACTATTGTCGGCTTTCATCAGATGACAGAGGCTCCCCGACCAATCCAGTTTTACCAAATTGTTTTGGCTGTTAAAAACCACCTGCTTTAAGTACATTTCAGAAACATAGTTGGTCTCATTCATTTTCAAATCCTTTGCTATTATTCAGACATCACAGAGATAATTGTTGGGGTTTTGGGTTGTTGTTGTTGTCGTCATTTTGGAACACAGATGAAATGAGATAAAAGAAAGAAAAAGACTTGTAGCAGTGATGAAATTGTTCTTAAGCAACGCCGAACATAGCTTTCTTGTTCAACAGCATTTTGTATCTCCATCAATAATCTCATCAATGGTCATATAATTAACTATGCTAATAATACTCCCTATAGTCTTTTTATTACTATTATTGCTGTGAACCTACTTAAGAGCAATATACTGTAATTAGCAATTAATCTGCTGATCATGTTGCCATATGCAAACGTGAGATTGAGCATGTTGATTTAACCACACTAGTGTTAGTCACTAAGGCTTATACTATGGCTGACACCCATGAGATACACAGAGCCAACTGCATGTGAGTACATGTGAAAGACAGCAGCAACATCTTTCCAAATGAAAAGGATATCCTTCAAAGTGGCCTGTTTCAAATGCCACAGTAGATTCAGTTCTTTATGAGTGCTTGTATTCAGGCACACAGACACTGGGAGCAATACAAGCGTGAGCTTCTCAATTATGAGTTGAATAAGCATCTGTGCCACATGCCAAATTTGACAAATGTTGGTATTTGTTTCATTAGGAATGACACGGCTATGAAGCAGTATTCATTTCTGAATAATTGATTTTGGTCACTTCAGAGTGTTTCCGGTTATCTGAAGTTATTTAGTATTAGTTTGGGATTGTTTTGCATTATTTTTGTCTTTCATTTCTGATGTTTTGGTCACTTCTGTAGTGTTATTTACATGTAACACCACAGACGTTCCATCACAGCCGCCGAGGTCACCCAGAATGCCCACCTGCATTAGTGCACCAAGTTTATGTATCTTGGTCATGCAGAAGGCCATTCTCAGTGGCTGCTTCACACAGTTGTGAGACTCTCTTACTATAGAGGTTCACCAAAGCCTGAGTCTGAGTATTCTTTGGAAGTGAGGTAAGAACATTTTCAGTCAAGCATTTGCCAGGCAGGGATAAGGTGGGGAGGCTGGGGTAGGGGATTTTAAACTTCGTTTTATGCTTTGTATATTTCATATATTGATGTGTGTTGTAAAGAGCCCCGAGCACTAGTGAAAGGATGGAATATAAATTTAAAATAAATAAAAGTAGTAAGAATAAACAAAATGACACAAAGTAACTTGAAATAAGTTAGATGAAATATCAAAAATACCAGCTATATGAGTCTGATTTTGGTGTATGAATATAATTCCGATATTCAGAAAATTATTTGGAAATGTGAATACAGAACTGACTATTCATTTCAGCTCCGTTCTCAATCACTACTTTGCTTTGAGGCCCACCTTTCAGTGGGAGCACCTTGCAGAAGCAGAACAAAGGTGTAAGTAGGGGGAAATGAGTCTGGTGCAGAAGATGGAATGGGGCAATTCACGCGGGTGTGCATATTTATTTATTTAATTAATTTATTTATTTTCAAATACTTCTATACCGCCCTATTCTCTATGCAGCGACCCAGGGTGGTGTACAACCAACATAAATAAACAAAATACAAAATACAAGAATAAAAACATTAAAACATTAAAACTCAAATTAAACCAGCTTAATCCCTCCCTCCCCCATCCCCCTCACCAGATACCTGGCAAAATAGCCAGGTTTTGCACTGACTATGAAATATGGAGAGGTCCCAGGAAGTTAAACCTCTGCCGGGAGGGAGTTCCAGAGTTGCGGCGCAGCCACCTAGAGCACCCTTTCAAATGTGGCCCCCCAGGAAACCCAGGGGACCTCCAACAGGGCACCAGTGGAAGACCACAGGGGCTAATGGAGAACACAGGGGGTGAGGCGTTCCCGCAGATAGACAGGGCCCAAGCCGTGTAGGGCTTTAAAGGTTAAAACCAACACCTTGAAGCAAACCTGGATTACTATAGGCAGCCAGTGCAGAGAACAGAGCACCAGTGTAATGTGCATTATACATACATGTGCCTCCTCGCACCTCCAGTACCTGCTTCACCTATTATAGCTATGCCCTGGGGCAGAAGAGGTTTCTTTATGCCCGTTGTGGTGATTTCAGAAGAATGGAGGGACTGAAGCTACGCTATGATTGGCTTAATAAAACATCCATTAAGCGTCTAGACTGTAGGAGGTGAATACATCAGGACAACCCACCGTATTTTAAGTCATGTTGGCCAAGGTGAGTGGGGCAATGAGGAATATATGGTAAACAGTTGGTTTTCAATCATTTCAATCCTCTATGGTACTTGATGCCACCTGCCACATATGAGAATACATGCTTTTTCCTCTCGGCCTTTTCCCCCTAGCAACCCTGCCCTTCTCCACTCTCTTTCCCTTGCTTCCAGTCTGTCCACCTTGCCCTCTCTCTCTTTTCTTCCCTACTTGCTCTCACTTCCTCTATCCCTCTACCTCTGTTGCTGCTGTTACAGCGATTACCATAACTTCCTGTAGTGGAACTGGGGAGATTTCCAAAATGGCCCCAGTATGCCCACTTCTGGAGCATGGCTTTCCAGTGGTGGCTGCAGCATCAATCAGAATTCACCTTACAAAAGTGGACAGGGCTACTGCCATTTTGGTAAACTTCCCTAGCTCCACTTGAGGATTCCACAGCTTCTAATACCCCCAGGATACACATTTCACTCCCCAGTTTCGCAATCACTGGGCTAATCACTTTAGGAGGAAAATGCAAAGGTTGGATCAAGCACCATCACTGCTGTAAATGCCAGTCACTCTCTCAGTTAGTATGTAGTATTGAGACAAACCCAGTGTTTGTTTTTAGTGAGATTCTTTATTTTTCTCATATTTAACAATCCTGCCACCAGGCCTAAGGAGAAAAGGTGATTGTACCAGACCCTCAAACTCACCTCTCTCCTCAAAAACTTCAATACACAGTACAATAAAAAATGAGTAAAATAACAACTGCCAGTAATTTGTGTAATAAATAGAGTACCAGGATGATCTCCAGAAACTGATTTCAAATTGTGACAGGGAGATGGGAAGTAGGCAGCCTCCAGCTACCAGAATGTCCCAGAGCTCCAAATTTCTCTTAGTAGGTCTGCCTGCCACACCAAAGTCACTCTCATTTACCCCACAGCTGTCCTTAAAATGTTAGCACTTGGTAGCAGGTACCACAGAGTGGTTTCTCACCTACTGCATCGAGACCGGAGCTTAGCTGCCGCCATGGCAAATGAGGCTACTGCCTCAGTAATACTGTCTCTGGAATCATTTAGCAATAAAATCAACAACTGTCTCTGGGGGATATAGTTCTGTATATGTAAGGCCTTAAACATCTTTGCATGCGCTTGTGCATAAAGCAGGCAATGTAACACAAAGGGTGCAATCCTAGTGGCAGCGTATGCTGCCCGCAGGTGCAATACCCAGTCAGGTGACAGGTGCACATGTGCCCCGTGCGCTCAGGAAGCCATGCGACGCAATGGCATGCCTCTGCCTATTCAACCCCCCTCAGAGCCCACACACCCCACAGCCCAGGGGATGGATGGAGCAGGCACTGCTCCTGCTCCTTCCCCCTGGCTGCAGGGTGTGTGGGCTCTGGGAGGGGTCACATAGGCAGGGTCATGCTATTGGGCCGAGCGGCTTTCTGTGAGTGCAGGGCGTATGTGCACATGTGCACCAGCAAACTTACACTGCACCTTGCGTAGGCGCAGTTAGGGCCTCCAGGATTACACCCATAATGTATTAAATCCTCCACCTGTCCACTGCTACAAACACAAACCCTATCAGCATAATCCACCCCGCTATACCATCCTATTGTTATGACTGAGCACATCCAATGCATCCAGAAGGCAGCGACTGCCCTTCATTGGTCTGGACTAGCCAAGACCAGCAAATACTGTGCCCCAGCTGGCCTAGGGATCCAGAATTTATAAAAGGGAGAGACGCTATAAACCTTTATGACAGTCCTCAAGGACTGGATGTCAACGTCTCTTATCCTCTGTTTCAACAGGTGTAGAGCCTTTTGCCTAGGGACAGAGAGCAGAAAATCTACTGAAAAGCCCAATCTCCTGATATTATTTAGAACTCCTGACCACCAATTTATGAAATCCAGTAAGGTACAATCTCTCACTTAGACAAAGTTTTGGAAGGGACCCGGAGGATGAATGGGCAGACTTCAGCCAATATGTCAATCTGGAAGGCATAGATCGACTAAAGCTACTAAATTTCTTGCATAGCAAAATAATGCACTCTTGTATCACTGGAGTGGTTTCTGCTCTTAAAAATAGCATTTAGGAAAGGGCATTTAGCTGGTTTGTCAAGAGGCCAACAGACAGACTTTGAGATGACTCTAAGCCATTCTAATTCTGCCAAGCCATATTAGCTCAGTAAGTGAAAAAGTAGCTGTAAATGCTTTGTAATCATATCGAAGTGTAAAAGCTGAAGGCACAAAGCAGGTTTGGGAAGATATATTGGTGTGGAGAACTAGAATTTGTACAAGATAGCAAAACTATTTTTCGTCCAGCACTTAGAGCCTGGAGGCTATAGCAGCATAATCCTTGCTCCACATAATCACCCGAAATACTTGTTAAAAAATCTATCTATATAAAGTTACAGAGAGATGACATTTAGTAAGTGTCTCCGAATGATATGTCTTAGCAATGCACACCTCACTTGAGCTGTGCAAATACAGCAAGGGGTAGGGTTCTGGTGAAACCAGTATTTACCCACTATCTCAGTGTTGGAAGTAATTAATCTTCAACTGTATGAGCCTCTTTGTGATGTAAAGCAAGTGCTGACACTTTTGTGTAAACATGAAGATTAGCATATTTACAAACTGGTAGATGTTACTTTGATCAGTTGATGCTTGCATTGAAAAGGCATGCTGGCATGCGGGTTTGCTCTTCATGTGACAAAGACGTCTAATCCTTTTACACTATTCTCAGATCCATATTTAGAATTCTGACTTGTATTTTCTCTATCCACTTGAGCTTTAGCTTTGAGTTTGTTTAGCAACCTTCATTCTTTCTTTCCTCTCGCTGGTGACTCATATGGCTTTGTTTTCTTTGCAAAGCATGCAGTAAAATTCCAAAGTCACAAATGACCTGAGTGAAAACCCTTAAACTCCTATAGATTTAATTACTCTGGCAAATTTGAACCACTTGTGGTCAGGTTTTTGTGATGGCCTATATAGAGGCTTCCACTGTTTGCCCTCTTTTCAAGTAAGTAGCTCAGATAAGAATAGTGAGAAAATGTAGAAAACAGTAACACAGTCACACTCTGGCCACAATCCTCAAACCACTTACTCCAGAGTAGTCCCTTTCAAGCCTTTGGCCTTTGGCTTCAAGGGGACTACTTCAGAGTAAGGGGCTTGAGAATCGTGGCCCCTGTGTCTAGTGTTATTGTACAAATGTCATACAAATGTCATACAATTTTATAATAAACCTGTCCAAGGAGACGATATTTAAAGAAGCACTTTCAGTTTTTGTTGTTCTGCACCATAAAATTGTTGGTCAATGGATCCTCATGCAGCTCATTCATTGTTCATGAAATTATACTCTACAGAATCTATCCAGATTAGTATCAGTGAGTTGTATTGTCACAAAATAGTGGCTTGAATATATTTTAAGAGGCTGAGTCTTGTCTGTGTAGATGGGACAAACTGATGGTTCCAGAATGACTGCAAAAGGCCGGAAGGTATTTGGTCCTCATCTCTGGGTGAAACCGAATGTAATGAAGGCCCGCTATGGCCCACCTGAGCCAAGTACTACTGTCAAGTCAGTTTCTGGGCCACCAGATGTAGGCCCGCTGCTGCCCTGGCCCGGGTAGGTGTCTGGCCTGGATGTGGTCCCCTGGATGATCCTTGGCCATGGCTGCCTGTCATGGTGCAGGGAGGGGCACATTTGATTTCACCCTCTGTTCCATAATCCCACCCTTACCCTGAAATCCCAGTCTAACTATAATTTATAATATATTTTATAATATAACTTATACTATACTATAGTATAGTACCGGCCTCTGCACTGGTTGCCAATAGCGTGCCAAGCTAGGTTCAAGGTTCTGGTGTTGATCTACAAGGCCCTCAGGGACCGCCTCACCCTCCGTGCCCCAGAGTGGCTCCTTCGGTCTGCCGGGGGTGCCTTCCTGGAGATCCCCCATGTAAAGCGGGGGGCCACAATGGAGACGGCATTCTCAGTGGCCAGGCCGCACCTCTGGAACTCCTTTCTGAAGGAAGCTCGCCTGGCCCCAAGCCTGTTGACATTCAAGTGAAGCTGTAAAACCTGTCTGTTCGCCCAGACCTTTGGGGTGGGGGGGTAGGGTGGGTTAGAGGGTTTTATCTCCCCTACCCTATTTATTGTTTATTGTTTACGTTTAATTGTTTCCTGGGCCCTGTTTAATATTTGAAATGTATTTTGAAGTATTTTAAATTGTTTTATATATTTTTATATGTATATTTTATTGCTTGAAGTCGCCCCGAGCTGTTTTCAGGAGGGACGGGGTATAAATTTAGAAAATAAATAAATAAATAATAATAATAATAATAATAATAATAATAATAAATAACATTATATAGTTAAGTATAACTAGAACTTAGTTATTGAACCATGTGGAATGGTAGGATGCTACCAAATCCTGCCAGCATTAACTCACATAAAGACCCAGCAATATTAATATGTATGAATAAAGATTTGCAGGACTGGGCCTCAGAGTAATAATGTGATTTCCCAACTTGATTATTATAAACCAGTTTTGTTCTGTCTACATGAGCAAGACCATACATGCTTTGATAGTTGCAGAACATGAGAGATCTGTAGTATAGATGGGCCCACAAACACCTTGGGAAGGAGCTTGCAGGTATGTATTCATTGGGTGGAGCACCATAATTTTCTGAGGTTGCACATGCTTTTGTTAGTTAACTCTTCAAACACCAAGGATTATTTCAGTTTTTTCAGTGAGACACTGAAGACAAGTCTCTTTATTTCTGGTATCTTACATTCCAGCTTCATACTGAAAGTATGCTGAGATATCAAGTAATTCCTGCTACCATCAGTTGCTGTTTCTACCTCACACCTTAAATTACCGTACATTTTTTAACCTTTTAATGCAACCCTTCCCCCTTCTGATGGTTTCCTGGCTATAGAGCAAGTCAAGAAGCAATAGCAGAAAAAGAGAAAGGTGGGTCAGGTTGGTAGAATATACAGAAGGAGAAGCTTGAGGCCCTTTTGAACTTGGCTTTATCTTAGAGTCTCAACCCAGACATGCCTAGCATCTCTTCTCCTTGTCACAGTGAGTGTAAACAGATGGACGTCAGCTCTGGGGTTACCCCTGTCATCCCTGGGTTGACCAGTCCATCTAAAGGACACCCGCTGTGCTCTGGAAGATCCCACGCCATGCAGAGTAGGCTGGCAAAACCCAGGGCAATGGCCAAATGTGGCACTGCTGCCCATCTGTTGGTGGGGGGGACCCATGGTGCAGTTCCATGCCTGTCTGTCCATTGTCCCTTTCAGCACCATGGAGTTGTGGGTGCCAGCCTAGAGTGTCAGGCAAGTGCCCACAATTCTATGGGGGTGAGGGAGTTGTGCGGGTGGACCGCAGTCCAGGGACACCACCTGTCCATCTGATGCAGACCCAGGCAGAGTTGGAAACTGATGGTCCTGGCAACTGGTACCTGAGCAGCTCCCAACTCCAGCAGGCTCCCCCAAAACATCCATGTTTCCTAAATCAGTTTCTTCATGAGTAAAGCCACTTCTGAAAGTGACATCCAGGTCTGTCATAGCATGACAGAGCAGTTCAGAGAGGTCCAAGCAGTCCTCCTTCTCAAAATCTAGCTGTAGCTGTCTTGGGACCCCCCGCCACCCCAGTGGTGTGTTTTATAGTAATCTAATATCTGTATATGGATCCCAAAGAATTTTATATCACGATATCCATGTTTATATAGGTTGGGTCACTGAAGACTGTGCTCCTCCCTGGCTTCCACAGCAGGAGAATACAAGCATTAAATGAAAGCTGTACAGAAGGCATATTGTTAATAATTGCATTGTTCTTCACATCTATTTCTCCTAAGTTGTGAATGGGACAATGACCATGGAATGTTGTTAGTATAAGCACTAAGTGTGCTTTAAAACATCATATTATAATATGCAGCCTCTGGTTACACAAATTAAATAAAATTCAGTGTACCTAGTTTGCTCCCTCTCCCTATGTGTGTGTGTCCCTCATTCAGCTTTCCAGAATCCTAGCTTTCACAAGGCTAAGGCTTCAACTTGCAGAGAGTGCCCCAGGGTGGCCTGATGGCACCCTATAAGGTGGATAAAATAGCAGGTGGGCACTGGCAGTTGACATTACCTTAGATGTTACAGGGTGTCAACTTGCAGAGATTGCCCCAGGGGGGGCAGAATAATATACAGGGGGGGGGAAATGCAGGAAGGAGGAACAGCAAGGCTGCACCTGGAGTTGGCAGTGTGCCCCTCACTCCAACTGGGACAGCAGTTCGGGAAATCCCAGAAGCAGAAGATTGACCTTTACTTGTAGGAAGAGCAACTGCTCCACCAACCCAGTGCCCAGTCTTGAATGGTGGTGACTGACAATGTCCCCCGCCTGAGCAAACACCCATTCACGGAGCACACTGGTTGGTGGTCAGGAGAGAAGTTCCTGGGCCACCTAGGCCAGACCGTGCTATACCCAGGGCCCCTAGTCTTCCGCGCTCCCGCGAATCGTGGAATTTGCGNACATTGTTAATCTCCTTGCAGATGTGGCTACAGCTGTTGCCAACCCCCTCCCCAACAGTCTGTGCCCATAATGCCTGATCTGGTGTGCTCCAGTAGGTGGTGGCTAAAGAGCTGCTGCTGGCCCTGCTGCTAGCATTGCTGCAGGGGGTGCTCTGCATCTCATCGCCTCTGCCATTTCCCCCCCCCAAGGGCCGTGCTCCTACCATATGTTCCTCTTTGTCCTCATTACCATCTCCACCAGCACATTCTTCCTCAAGGTGAAGTACGCAGAGCAAGCTGCTACACTCTCCTTCACCTGGGGGTCCAGCATGGTGGCGACAATGTATTCCTCCTTCCCAACCAGTAGTTTGAAATGCTTCTTCAGCCCATCCTGCAACCTCTGATATGAGGTGATGCTCCTCCAGTCCCTGGCCCTGGTCTCTCAGGAAGCCTGCCAATTTCCTGTCCAGAATCTGAACCAGGGGGATGACCTGGCCCAGGGCAGCCGTCATCACACTCAGAGTTTCCATCATATCTTTAAATGGTTTAATGATGTGCACAACCTGGGCCATCATGACCCAGTCTTCCCATCCTAGTGATGATGCCACCCCAATCTTGCCCACAAAGGCTGCCTGATGCAGGATACGCTGCTGCTTCACCAGAGGCTCCAGCATGAGATAGATGGACTTGTGCTCACTGTCGACGGGCCAGCTCTCCAGCTCTGGAGGAAACAAGTGGGAATTATCTCAGGACCACACCCGCACAAAATTATCCAGTTTCTAGCCCTTATCAGGTTCACAATAATCAACCCCACTAGGGGTAGCAGCAGTAATGACTAGTGACACTCTTTATAAGCCCTTAGCAGGGCTGTCAGCCAAATCTCTCAAAACACTAATTTACTTGTCTTGGGGTCTAATACCCCAGACTAGGACTTTAATGCCTTCCCAATCTCCTCTTTCTCCCCTTATAGCTGGGCCCATTCCACCGGGCTCTGAGGCTTCTCCAGTGGGTCCCCAAACATAAAGTATAAACTAAATAAAGTCTTTCCCCACCGGGATATAAATAGTCCTTTTAAGTGTATGGCTACTCCAAGTCTTTATGCCAGGTCCCAGGGCTCTGGGCATCTCCTGGCCTCTTGTACACAATTCCTTCTCTTCTTGTGAGGCTTTAAATAAACAAAAGTCTCAGGCTCTTTCATGAACCACTTTGACAAAGCAAGACCCCACCTGGTTCTCCCATGGTGTCTGTGTAGATCACTGTTCAGGACTGGCTGGTCCAGGGGATTTGGAGTTTGAGGTTTGCTTCTTGCAGACTTTCAGCAGCTCTCAGGCTGTTTGGCTCAGCAGCCCTGCTAACAACCTTCCTACTCAAGCTTCTCTTCTCAACTGCTGTGTTGGCAGTAATCAGCGTCTTACTTCCTCTTCTACTCTCCAGGGATTGACTAGAGTTTGCAGCTTTCTTGCTAATGTAACACTCTTTTATGAGCGCTGCTTTGGCTTTTAGCAGCCACCCTGTTACACTCACATCCTGAATGAGGCAGTGGTCCTGTGCCCCCAGCTCCACCGGCATCTCCCTCAAAAGGTGTCTGCCCTTCATGCTCTTGTTGAAGGAGCTCATGATCTTCCTGCCCTTTTCAATCAGTGAGGGAAAAGGTCTGCCAGGTCCCTTCTCTCCCAGGCCCAGGACATTCCTCACCACCAGGTGAAGCATGTGGGCAGCACAGGGGATGCCCCCAAATCCACTGTCCCACACTGCTTTCTGCATATTCACCCCATTGTCTGTCACCATGAACCCCCTGGTGAATGGTGCGCCTCCCATTAGCCACCCTCCACCATGGTGTTCAAGGCTTCAAGAATGTCCATGGCAGTGTGGCTCTGGTCCATTACTTGGGCGTGAAGCAGGGGCTGTCTGCCTGTCCCCTCACTGCTTCTGCTGCTGCTCCTCTTCCTGCCACCCGCACCTGCCACTAATGTGTGGTCAGGGCTCAGTAGGTATTCGGGATGGGACTCTGGACAAAATTTTGGTTTCTGTCAATTTTGGTTTCGGTTCTCATGTATTTTGGTTCTTTTTCAGTTTGCTTTAATTTTTGTACCGGATTTTTAAAACTGCGTTTTTTCAATGGGGGACAAACCACAATGTTAAAAATTCGGTACAAAAATCAATGCAAAAGATCCGATAGTACTGAAACCAAAAAAGAACCGACACTTTGGGATTAATCCGAAATGGCCATTTTCAGGTACTTTCGGTTTTATCCGAAACCAAAATTCCCATCCCTAATATGCTGTGCATTTCTGCTGCTCCAGGTGTTAGTTGTAAAATGCACAACAGGCCCACCTGCCCTGGCCAACTGCTCCTTCACGCACTCCCTGGCTTCCCAGTATAGGGAAGACATCACCCACCTGCTGAAGGTGTTGCATGAGGTCATCTGATCATGGGGAAGTGCCATCAGCCTGCAGAAGCCCATGCTCTCCATGATGATGAAGAGCTGTTCATCCAGCGCAATCATCTCACCCACCTGCCTAGTGAGCTGCATTGCTGCTGGATGATGCCCTCCCTGGTGCACTGTCTCAGCCCCAGCTCCTCGATAATGGCTTGCTGCTGCTGCTGCTGCTGCTGCTGCTGCACATCGAGTGTGTGTGTGTGTGGTGTGTGTGTGTGGGGGGGGGGGGTTGAGCTGGGGCCTGCTCTGCCTGGTCCCTCTCCTCCCCATTTCCTTACCCTGAGTGGAGGAGGAAGGTCTGCCCACTGAAGCAGGGAACCCACTTCTGCCCAGTGTGTCTGCCTGCTCTTGTAGCAGCAAAGTTCAGTGGTGGGTTTTCATGTGGGAGTTCATCCCACTGTTGGTGAAGTGCTCCTGTTGCTTGCCACAGCTGCTGCACATCCCACAATGCTTGTACTCCACCTCTCCTGCATGACCTTCCTAAGTGAGCTTACATAGTCGACCTGCAGGGCGCTCTCACCTTCCTGCCACTGCTAGGGACTGCTGTCTTTGTCCCTGAGGGGGCCACAGGAGGAAGACATGTAGGAGGCTCTTCAGGAACAGTAGGAGTGTCCTTCTCATCAGGAACAGCAGAGTGTCTTACTCCTCCTTGCTTCCCTCACTGCCTAGATCCTCCACCAATAGCAGGGCTATAGCAGGAGCTGCTGCTGTGACTGCTAGTGCTGCTGCTCCTGCCAGACTAGGGGTTCTGGGGTATAGAAGAAGATGCCCTGCTGCTATGAGCCAAAGAGGGGGTGAATAATTGGCTGCTTCTAATGTGGGGGATGAGCCCAAACAATTCCTCCCCACCTGCAGTTGCCCCCTGGAGGATGGTTCCAGGGGAGGAAACCTACCCAACAGGACAGGTGTGTGCCCCAGCCTCACCCACAACACCCACATCAGCACCAACATCACTGCTGCCCACGTCTGTCCCACATTGCTGCTGCCAGTGCCACTGAGTGTTTCAAGAAGAGTGCTGCACCCTTTGTTCCCCCCACCCTCCCTTTCAGTGTCACTGCTGGTGGAAGGCTGGGGGTCCCTGCCTTGACTATTACCACTTGCCATCAAACCCAACATCTCAGCCACTTCTTCTCCTGAGAAACGCTGCTGCTGCAGGAAAGGAAAGGCTGGGTGTTTAATCTGAGAGGGTAAGGCTGGCAGTGGCAGAAGTACCAACCCCTCCATGTCCACACCCTCTTTCAGTGCCCGAGGGGGCACCTGCCCCTGTCTTCGTTGTCCAATGGCCAGAGCTCACTTTCCTTCCCTTCCTCATGGTGTATACTATTTCTGTGTCTATTCTATATTAAATATATCTCTATATGTCTATTCTATATTAAATATATCTCTTTATCTGTTATCCTAATATCTATACCTGCTCTACATATCTCTATATCTTATCTTTTATATCCTTATCTATCCTTATCCTGTCCTATAATCCTGATATATCCTATAATCCTATACCCTAATATATAATCTATATAGCCTATAAACTAACTAGCTATTAGCTATTAGCTAGTTAGTTTATAGCTTTTAGCTAGTTAGTTTATAGGCTATATAAATGATATAGTAGGGTATAGGATAGATAGATAGATAGATAGATAGATAGATAGATAGATAGATAGATTTACTCATAACAAACTAAGTAGCTTACATTATATGTATAATATGTACATTTGGGAGACAGACAGACAGACAGACACCAACAAAGACAGGGGAGGGTTAAAGGAATAAAGTGGGATAAGGACTGTGTAAGGGAAGGATTAAAGGTACTGGGATTGGATTTCAAAAACAAAGGTAGTGTGAGGATGGGTGTTGTGAAGTGACTGGTTTGAGGAAAGGATAAGGATACAGTGAGGGCTGGGGAAGATATTTGCTAGCAAGCACCAATGTTCTTCAAACACCACCTCACAGGCAAGAGACTAAGCCAGAACAAGTGCAATATAAAGTTTTCCCCGTGCCCTCTCAGAGCCCCTGTGGTTGGCTCTGGGAGGCTGGAAACATTGAGCAATCAAAGAACGCCATGCCACTGTTGGGGATGTGCTTGCAATGCCCATTCGCCAGTGGAGATGTCAATCATGTCTCCTAGCTCCATGGGGTGTCTGCTCCCTCTTCCCCTCCCAGAAGTTGTTTACCAGATTCCCCACACACACACCTAAAAGGGGCCTTCCAATGACGAAAATAATGAAAATGAAACATTTTTGTTATTTTGTAATTTTTAAAGGAGATTTTCATTTTGTTTTCACAAAAACATAAACAAACTGCACACCCCTAGATTTAATATATTGTTTTTACTTGTTGTGAGCCACCCTGAGCCTTAGGAATAGGATGGGATATAAATCTATAATAATAAATAATATTTTACACAGAATCAGAGAAAAGCAATTGATATGAATTTGAATTAAGATTCAATTGAACCTATTTTTGTATGGAATATTTAACTCTGCTTTTCTTTATGCTTAATCTCTATAAGTATTTAAAATCAGCTCTTGACTATTTGTTTGGGTCGTTTTGGCTTTCAAATAGCAATGTCTGAACCAATCTGTCTACAGATAATATATTCTTCTCATTAAGGTTTAGACAGGATAGTTATTCTGGCCAGTCTGTTTTGCCTTTGAAGTGTTGTCTTAGTTTTTTCATTCCATTTCCATGTGGTCATATTTCTCCCGCTCAGTGCTTTCAAATGTTTAGTACACACAACACAAATTTAGGCCCATGTTTGTTTTTATTGGTAGAACCTCTTTCCTTTCTTCAACATTCTCAAATGTTCCCTGGTTTAAGTCAAGTTATCTAAGGTAATCCACTCTTGCCCTTACCGTGGATATTCCACTTTGTTCATAAGCACATAACATAACTCTAGTCCCCAGCGATTTCATTGTGAAATTAAAACCCAGACACTCATCCAGATGTCTTAGAAGATAAGGGCAGGCCTAATCCCTATGTCACAGAGGACTTGAGGAGCAGGAATTCACCTATACATCATCACATCGTTATTAGCCCCGACCATGGCAAGCCCAACACAAACATTTTCCACAGGCTCTGCATTCAAGCATGGCAGCGTTAAGAAAATACCCTCTAGCAATGTGTTATTTTAGGCTGAAACAAAAGTAGACATGAATGGCAATAGAAACAGAGAAGTATTGTTTTCATTTTCAATGTGAACTCTATAACTGGTCTTAAATGAAAATCCAACTAACTTAGATGTAAATACCATGGTGCACAAATGAGCTATCAGATATCAGCACGTTTACTCCGCATCGGAATACCCAAGCCTGTCTTGAGCAATGTGATGCACCATGGGAAGGACGATTTAGATAGGAGAAGCTGAAAGCTTTATCTGATTAAAACTGATATGCTGATTGATTTTGACAGAGAGAAATCACTTCCATTTCAAAACTGGAGGAAATGAAAATAGTGAGTGTCTGTCATTAATATGAGCCATGATGCTACAATTGGGGGGGGGGGGAGTTGGCCTATGAGTGATGCTTAGAGAAACTTTATTCTCGCTTTCATCCCTCTTGTCCCATGAGTTTCAAGGTATGTTCTAGTTCTTCATACTATATCCACGTATTGTGAAGGAATCACTAGTCACCCCCTAAAAAAATACCTTCAAAATGATAAATTCATGTATAAATGGAGCCAAGGGATAATGGTTAGGATGGAAGCCTGGGAGTAAAAATATTTTTTTTCTCTTCTTAGCTGTGTCACTGTTTCATTATGGGATGTTGAGTATTTTCCATATTGTCACATTTTCAAAAGTGGCCATTGATTCTAGATACTTCAATTTTGGGGCACTTACCTTCAGACCCCTCCCTCAACAGCTCAACAGCTGGAGTTGAGGATGATCAGCCCATATGAAAATCACCCTCAGGTTTTCTGAAGTTGTGTACCAAAAATGGAGACACCCTGAACCAGTAGCTGCTTTTCGGGGACCTCCCCCCCAAAACACCATTGGCCAGAGTCTTTCTGTGCCTCAGTTTGCAGCATGTCGGGGTAATAATATCTACCTGCTGTGCTGCACATGTGTGTTTTGAGCCTTGTTTCATTAATTTTATTAATGTGTTTGGATACTGTTGAGTAGAAAGTCTGCTAGAAATATAATGCACTCTTGCTATTTACCTTTCCCTTAAAAGTAGAAGATGGCAGAAATACATGAAAATTGGGACGAAAACGTAATAAAATTATCCACACACTTTTTAAATCCTCAGAATAAGGTTCATTTTTATTTTGGAATTAAATCCATGCCAGTTTCTGTAATTTTAGCAAGGCTGGCTTTCCCATCCTTTAGAGCACACTTAAAACTGGGCCTGTCTGTGTGCAATGCAATGGAGAAGCAGTTCAAAAACTGTTCATCTGTGTGAAAATACGACCCCTGTAAGACTATTAAGGTCAACAAGATCTGTGTTGATCTGCCCACTAAGTGCTGGTCACCGCCTAAGGGTAGCTTTGATCTACTTGCTCAAGTTTTCCAGTTTTGGAGGGGGGCGGAAGTAACAATGTTTTTTGAAAAAAATAATAATCATGGTTTTTGAAAAAAATAATGATGGCCAATTCCTTTCCTCTTCTGTCTTTCCTTGACTGTATTTAGGTAAATAGCTATTCCAAGAGGGCTACTCCCCTCCCCACCACCACATAGATGGAAGAGGGGTGGGGGAAGAGACAATGGGGAGAAAGGTTCATGACTCCTTGAAGCTGAAGCAGTTGTGGAGAGAGGCAGACAAGGAGGCAACTGCCATGCAGAATCTCCCGTGTGCTCCTAAATTCCAGGGCTTTTACATGCTTTGGATAAAAGCAGTGAGGCCAGAGGACTCAGGTGGAGCATTTTGTAGCATGGAACCATTTCCTTCCCTCCCTCGAATTCAAATAGTTGTTATCTAAAGTATGGACAGAGAAGGGGGTTCTCCAAGGCCCCATTATTGGCTTTAGCAGGTGGCTTCACTGGAGAAACTAGAAGGAATTTTTCCTGCTTCACCACATTGGTCCTAATGGGAGAGGATTTTTTTACCTTCCTCAATGCAGTTGTCTTGAGCACTCTGCACCTTCATAGAAGACTTAGTAGAACCAGACTCCCCTTTCTTCAGGCTGGGAAAGGAGGGTGGTTTATAATTCTTCAATTTTTTTGCATGGGTTTCAGCTTGCAGGTGTCTCATCCAGCAACCCAGCTAGAACTGTATAAGAACTGGCTAGGACAGTTCTGAACTGGCCTGAAGGTGTCTTTAGACAGACGCGGGGGTGCTCACCTACAGACCTGCTCCAGAAGTGCACCCCCACATCTGCCCAATTTTAGCCCCGCCTAGATCCAGGTGGCCCTCTCCACCTGCCGTGCTTCGGGATGTTCCAGAGCAGAGCAGGCAGTGCCCGCTTTGCCTCTGCTCCTCCTGCACATCTGGTGGGCTGCCTTTAAATGGACGGTGCCCAGGTGTGAGCAGAGCAGAGGCATGGGTGTGATCTGTGTAAAAGCACCCCTTAAGAGATGAGGACTTGTGAGGTGGCTTGACATAATGCTGGCCCAGCATTGAATCAAACTGCCATGAGCTCATGGGAGAAAGGTTTGATGTGCTGTACTGTCATGGCCAGTGGATTGGAGAAGGCTTCAGCTTGTATTTTCTGCCCTTAGGGGAGAGAGAGGAAGATTGTGCCTGTCCTGATTTGGGAGTCCCAGTGTGGTGGCTGATTTGTCATGGAAAGCTGGGGTCCCACTGGTGTGTGAACTGGCTCTATGGGAAAGCCAAACATGCACCTCTGTGCTGAAAGCCAGGCTTCACAGATACATACACCAACGAGCTCTTTAGGGCTATAAGTGAGTGACTGGATGGGAGTGTTGGGTATGCCCGCCTGTGTTAATCTCAATAAAGCTGTGGCACTTTCTTAAACTACAGTCACATCTGCAGTGCCTTAGTTTTTACTAGGGGTGGGAAGTTCAGATTCAGATCAATACAAACCACCTGAATTTGAATGATTTGTATTGATAAGAATCAGTCTGAACCTACTGGGGGATATGAAACAAAGTTTTGGATCCCCCAGTGGGAATCTATCAAAGTGCCACTGCAAGGAGCTTATTCGTGCCAAATCCATCCTACCCCCAACACTGCCTCCGGAGTGTGCATGTCATTTTCGTAACAACAATGATAACAAAAACGACAACCAAGAATACTGATAATGGTAATGATACCAGTATCGATACCGATATTGATACCAATATCAAAAACAATACCAAAAAGGATACCAAAAACAATACCAAAAACGATAACAAAAATGATAACAAAAACAATAACAAGAAACAAAAATGACAAGGTCATTATCATCGTCATTATTATTAGTGCTGTGGCAGTTGGGTTTTGGAGGGAAAATGTAGAGAGGGGAGGAGGGAGCAGACTTCTTGGAGTCTTAACAGGGATGAACTCTTGAACTCTGCCTGTGTTGGGAGGGGCGAGCAGCTCAGCCGTATCTGAAGGATGTATCACTGGCCAATGAGCAGTGCAAGCTGGCCCCAGCATCTCATAGGACTCTGTGATTGCTCAATGCCTGCTGCCTCCCACAACTGATCAGAGGGGCTCTGGGGGAGGGCACTGCAACCCTTTATAATGGGAGGGCCAGGTTTTTTCTCACTGTTGTGTGAGAGCTCTGCTTGTCAGGTTGCGTTTACAGAACTGTGGTGCTTGCACATAAAAAATCCTCCCTAGCCCTCATTGTATTATTTATTTATTTATTTATTTATTTATTAGGTATTCCCACAAATACCTTTCCTTCCTCATACACTACATTTTACCTTCTCCCTTTCCCTGCCCTTCTCCTCCCTGTACATTATATAAAGATAGGTAGTATAGATTAGATATAGACATATTATAGACATATAAATTAGATTAGAATAGTTATATAGATAATTTTTTTAATAATAGATAGGTTTCCTTTCCCCTTCCCCTGTCTCCATTAGATTTAGATAAATATTACTTATGCACAGGAATCAATAATGATACTGATACCAAAAATAAAATCTTTGTTTGAAATGGTACCGATATCAATAACGATATCAATAACAATAACGAATATCGATACCGATAACACAAATGATACCGATACTAATATCAATACTGATATCGAAAACAAAAATGATACAAAATTGATAACAAAAATGATAAAGACAATGAAAACGAAAATGACACTGTCGTTAATAACGATAATGAAAATGACATTTTTGAATAACAAAAATGAAAAAAGAAAACGACATGGGGGCCTGGTGCAGACCCTTATCACTTAGACCCTTGCCTGGTGCCCACCTCCGTTGGACCCCTGCTTGGTCCAGGGGAGGCAGAGCTGGGGGCAGACATGGATTTACGCCCATGGTGCTTGGATATTAACCAAATCTGAACAATACAAACCCAAAATCCAAATTGAAGTTGGTTCCATTCAGAACTGTAGACAAACTGCAATCCGAACTCCCATCTCTAGCTTTCACCTGCCTGTGACAATATGCCTGTGACACAACGTACTTCCATGAAGGGAAAAGAAGAAAGGAGCCCCCCTTCATCATTATCGGTAGCGTTCTCCGCAATATATTGTTGGGAGAAGTGGTACAATCCAAATACCTCAAGCAGCCAGAACATTCTGAGGTAGGCAGTATGGAGAGTAGTAAGGCCTAACTGTGATTGGATATGAGGTACATATTTGTTGGAGAGGCACTTTGAGGACAGACTTGGGATTCCAAGATTTAGAGAGTCAGCATCAAAGAAGGAGATATTGCAAATAAGACTGCACAGATAGCACTAGCAAAAATTATTCTGGACAGGGACATTTAGGGAAAACCCCACATATAACTGCCTGTAGAACTATAAGTTATTAACTCTAAAATAGAAAATAAAATTACTTGTGGTTTGTTTGAAATCTCTCTCTCTCTCTCTCTCTCTCTCTCTCTCTCTCTCTCTCTCTCTCTCTCTCTGTTATCCATTCCCCCACCACCACTATTTTTTTGTGAGTGGGGAGCAGTGAGATCCCTCGGTGATAATATAGCATTTTCATAAGGGAAAAATGCAAAATTTATATATGCTCAATGTGGAGGCACAGAAGGACTTTCCCCCCAAATATTATTTTTGGAGGTTGCCTGGACTCCCATTCACAAAGTGGGTTTATGGTGGCTTGCTTTTAAAATGCAGAAGTTCACCATTCAGCATTAAAACCCTAAAGTGGTAGAAGAGAACGCAACAAACCTGAAAGCAGTCTCCTTAACAGGAGAGTGATGGATATTACTCTATTGAGTCACCACAAAAACAAATCTGTTTTCATATTACTCTAGCTTGTGTTAAGGAAGCATGATGCCTATATGTGAAACACAGGGCATGATTCTGGCTCTGGGAGAAGTCTCTTGTAGTGGGCAGCTTTTTATGTGGAGAAAGCAACGAGCCTAATCAAAGGCTCAGTGAAAACTCTTATCCCTGTTCCTAGCCTGGAATTCTAACAGAGGCATTAAAATGACATAGTACATGCTCTCCTTGATGGGACTGGGAAAATGCAGAGGACAACCCCAAATAATATCAAGCAATGATTCCTTCATTGCCGACTATTAACTGCAACCGAGTTAAAACAGGATGTGTTTGACCCAATGTAACTGAAATATTTGCTTTTTCCTGGCATATTGTTAATCTCACCCGTTGAAATTTTTCTGCCGCTTGACTCATTCCATTGGTGGAAACAAGCCTTTCATTGTGATGTTTGCTTCTCTAATAACTAATTGCTGTAAATTGAAACTTCGTAATTTGGCCCATAGGACTCTTTAACTTCTTTAAATCTGTCTAAAACCCTTTAATGAAATTCACTGCCTCATGCACCGCGTGTGAAAGCTGAGAGCTCTCGACTAAGGCAGTACACCTGTTACAAAGATTAGCGTGGGGCACCAGAAGTATTGTTCATCCAAGACGTAGGAAAGCTGGGTGGTATGTTTTTGTTAATTTTGATGAAATTATGCTGGGTTCCTCTAGAATAAGCAGTCTCAGAGGTTTGACACATAGCTGTGGCTTTAGCAGTTTCATCTTGTAAATACTAGTTCAGGAGCTTGAAACTCTACTTTCAGATGGTGTCTATGTAGACATTGGGAGTCTAGGTAAACATTGGAAGTTTCCAGACAAGATGCTACCACACATAGCCACCCAGGAGCCATGGAGCCGACCGCCCATCTGAAGGTGGAGCAGTCAGATGGCCGCTTCCATGGGTCTCGGAGCACCCACTCATGACCACTCATGGAACACTGCTGGGAAATCCAGAATCTCCGTGTGGGGAAAGTCACATAGATCAGTGGTAATGGGCGACCATGGAACCACTGCCCATAAGAACGGCTAGCCACACCAGCAGACAGGTTTGCTGCTTATAGGAAGTGTGGGTGTGTGGCGGGGAGCAGCTGTTGCAAGTCACAAGAACTGGCCAGAAGTGCTGGGGAGCCCAAGTTCCCTAGTGCTCACACCTAGGACATGTCACTTGTAAAGGCCAGTTCAGCACGCTTCCCCCTCCCCCATGGTCTATGGCAGGGGGAGTGTGTGGCGGCTTCCTATACGGCTGTGGTAGCCACATCCATTTGAATTGCTCCCCATGCTTTTCACCTGGGTGAGCGCTCTGCAACAGTGCCTTCCAGCGACCACAGATTCCCAATCACCTTGCAATGCTTGTTTGAAAACACCCACTGATGTACTAAGGGTTAGGATAGTTAGCCATTTCTAATACCTAGTTACCTGCCCAGAAAGAAATAAGGATTCTGTTTGAAGATGTGTTCAGAAAACTTAAAATTAGCTCCAGTGAGGAGAGCTTTACAAATGCCTATATGCTAGAAATCATCAGTGTGTTTTTTGATCTGGGTAGTAAACAATTTCAATGAAACTGAAGGAAATGTTTTTTATGTAGATGGAACACATTCATGTTTGCAGGTCATGTCATCTCTGTGATTACAGACTTCAAGGGTATTAGTTCCTTGGGCAATTGTGTCAGTAAACAGATATTTGTAGTGAGCTTCCATGGTACTAAACAAACAGTAGAGCTGAAATGAGTCCGATGAATTCGCCTCCTTTAAACCGAGTAAAACAAAGTGGATATTGGAAGCTATTTGGTTCTGCTTCAATAGATATTCATATTGGTTGTTCTGGTTCAGTTATTTGGTTTATTTTGTTTTTCATTTATTAGGATCATTTATTATTTTGTGTTTCATTGGTATTGTGTTTCATTGTACATGCTCAATACCCAAAATGAAATAAGCAAAATAACCAAAATAGCCAAACCAGTATAACCAAAATAAATTAAATAACTGAACCAGTATACCCAACTAATTGGATATCTGGATATCTGTCTTGGTCACAAATATTATTTAGATTTTCAGATAGGTATCTGAAAATGTGAATAATGTTTGTGAATATCAAATCCACTGTTTGTTTCAGCTCTAGTAAACAGTATGCTTAGAGTACCTGCTGGAAAAAAATGACAAATACCAGGCAATGTACTAATTAGAGCTTAAAATGGATCTTTGGTTTATTATTCACTGATATTTGCATTTTCAAGTAATCCTTTGAGTACCCCAATAACTTCCATGACTGAAATTGTACTTCCATATCCATTAAGGGTGAGGAGATTCCATCTTGCTTTTGTTTTTTGTTTTGTTATTTAAGTGTTTTGGTTGCATCACTTTTGGTTGCAATTGTGCATGTGTAATAGTGCTAATATTGTTAGCATGACATAACTGAATTACAGAAATGGATGAATAACTGAAATAACTGGGGGAAAAACAAAATAAACAAACCAGAAAAAAACAACCCCAGATAAGAAAAGCAGATACCCAATGGAACGTAAATGGATATCAGTTATTACCCTAACTGCCATTTTCATTTTGTATAGGGTATATTTGATGGGTTTTCCCGCTCTAGTACTAACGAATACTAGTTTCCTAAGGGGGAAAAAACTTGATATAAATTAATGAGATTTTTTTTTTTCTGTCTGCAAAGGGGCCATATCCAGTTCTCACCTTGTTAAAAGCACAAAGTGCCTGACAGAGCGGCCCAAGGCACCATCCTGACAGGCTTATGACTCCACCAGCCTCTTTCCCTGCCCCTGTGTTGCCAGTCTTTACCTAGATTGCTAAGACTGAGAGGTCTGGAGGTTACTACTGCTACTGCCAATTAGTCGACTGGCACCACTGATCACTCCAGCCCTACCAAGAGAGAAACTGGGCTAAAGCTGGTGTGTAGCAGGGCAGTTGCTCCCCTTCCTGCTTTTAGTCACTGTGGTGACCGGCAGGGCAGCTGAGAGAGCTGACAGGTGGCAGAGCTGCTTCCCCGTAGGTGAAATAGACTAGTCACCTTGAAACTGACTAGACAGCACTTTAGAGTGTTTGCCTAGAGAACGCTGCTGGACTGTTGTCAGGAAAGCCAGGGGCGGGGTAACCCTGTTAGGAACTCCTTGAGGAGTGGAACCTGGAGGGGTGGGACTACCCTTGGCCCACCCAGATTGGCTGGGCTGCTGAGCAGGGGGAGTTAAAGCCTGCCCGTAGAGCAGCAGAAAAGAGAGAGCTGGAGAGAGAGAAGCCATTTTGACTGGATTGTTGGCGTGCACCCAAGGGATCCTGGATGCTAGGAAAGTGGTCTGCCAGTGTGGGATAGAGAGCCTTGGACACTGGGGACAGACTGGAGAGAGTTTGTGAGTAGCGGACTCCCAGGAGGACATCGACTGGAGGGGCATGTTGGTGTGGACCTGAGAAGTTCGGGACACTGAAAAGGTTGTGAGTGGCAGAAGGAGCTGCCTGGACTCTAGGTGGCCCAGATGGGGCTTTTTGTCTTTATCTCTGTGGGCTGGTAAGCCGGGACTGAATCAGAGACCCCTTGAGGAAGACACCTGCTAGTTCCCAGAGGAGCCCAGGAGGGCCTGGGACTCTATGAGGCATAGAGGTCTGGACTCGGGGGGACCAGAGCTGTTAATGGGTCCTCCCTGTAAGCCCGAGAGTGGGCATGGAGCTAAGGAAACTAAGGCCTGTGTGCCTATCTAAAGGGTTGTATGGCTGGGTGCCCTGGAGGTTATAAAAGCCCTGTGTAGGGCATGGGTGTAGGGTTGTGTGCCCGGTGTAAAGTGGGGTGTAAATAAAAAAAGAAAAAACCAAAGGTTAGTCTCCATATCATTCCTGGGCATGCACATGCTCTCAACCAGCGGCTGGCGGCCGGCGGCTCCCTCTAGACTGACTTCACTTACCTGCCTGCCCGCTTGTCACTATCTGCGGTTGAGGAGGAGGGGGGTCTGCTGGTGCTGCTGCTGCTTTGCTGCTCCAACTGGCTCCGCTGACACCTGCGGAGGAAAACAGACTGTTGTGAGTCCCGGGGGCGGGAGGGAGCATAGAAGCCGGTCGTGAGGGCCGGCTTGTCCCCTCCCCCACCCGGAAGTAGCTGGGGCTTTAAAGCCCAGTGGCCAGCAGCTCCTGCTACAGGCTGAGAGCCGCAGGCCATGAGCCAAAGGACCGCGGCCTAAGGGTGTGGCACTTTGGGGCACTTTGGGGCTGCAGGGGTAGCGGGGGATATTGTTGGTGGTTTTTTTTATTCAGGGCTAGGGAGGAAGGGTGGGGGGTGTAGGAGGGGTGGTTAGAGGGAGGCGGGGAGGGTATCCCAGTGGCTGACCCTGGTGGCAGCAGGGGGAGCATTTGGGAGGGATATTGGGGGGAAGGGGGTGGAGCTCAGCCTCTGTGAGAGAGGGGAGTTGGGCGGTGAGGAGGGGGGTATGGTCCCTACCAGCCCCTGGTGGCAGCAGGATGGCTG
>QEPC01010816.1:2904361-2923919 GCA_003113815.1 Sphenodon punctatus | reverse complement strand
GGGAGATGGATGCAGGATGTTCAACATTTCTGATCCTGCTAGATCTCTCGGCCGCTTTTGATACCGTGGACCATGGGCTGCTATTGAGACGGCTGCGTGACCTGGGGGGTCTGGATGGGACTGTTCTTGAATGGTTCCATTCATTCCTCTCGGGGAGAAGCCAGCGGGTGGTGTTGGGGGATGAGACATCGTGCCCCCGCGTCTTATCATGCGGCATTCCGCAGGGTTCTATTCTGTCTCCATTATTATTTAATGTATACATGCAGCCCTTGGGGGAGGTCGTGAGAGGGTTTGGGGTGCGGTGTCACCAATATTCTGATGATATTCAGCTGTACCTCTCTTTTTCAACTGACCCAGATCAGGCTGTCTCGTTGCTATCCCAGTGTTTGGAGGCCGTGGTGGAATGGATGTGGTAGAGCAGAGTGAAGCTCAACCCCGATAAGACGGAGGTGATGTTGGTGGGGAGAGCGAAGGAGGTAGTGACTCCCCTGATTGGGGCTGTTCTCCCTCCTATAGCTCAGCAGGTCTGGAGTCTGGGGGTGATACTGGACGCGGACTTCCGCCTGGAGCAGCAGGTGGAGGCAGTCGCTAAGGCTGCCTTCTGCCAGTTGTATCTGGTGTGTAGGCTGCATCAGTTTGTCTCCGGCCCGGACCTGGCCTCCCTCATGCATGCCTTCGTCACCTCGAATCTGGACTACTTCAATGCGCTCTACGTGGGATTCCTTGTTCCTGGTTCAGAGGCTGCAGCTAGTGCAGAATGCGGCAGCTCATCTCCTTCGGGGACGGGTCATTGGGAGCACATTACACCTATGCTCCTGACTCTGCACTGGTTGCCAATAGCATGTCAAGCGAGGTTCCAGGTTCTGGTGTTGATCTATAAGGCCCTTCACGGTCTGGGCCCCTCGTACCTCAGGGACCGCCTCTCCCTCCGCGCCCCAGAGCGGCTCCTTTGGTCAGCCAGGGGTGCCTTCCTGGAGGTTCCCCACGTAAAGTGGGGGGCCACAATGGAGAGGGCATTCTCGGTGGCCACACCGCGCCTCTGGAACTCCCTTCTGGAGGAAGCTCGCCTGGCCCCAAGCCTGTTGTCATTCCGGTGGTGTTGTAAAACCTGGCTGTTCGCCCAGGCCTTTGGGGTGGGGGGGAGGGTGGGTTAGAATTTTTTATCTCCCCTACCCTGTTTATTGTTTTAATGTTAAATTGTATCCTGGGGCCCTGTTTTAAAACATTTAACTTGTTTTGATTATTTTAAATTGGTCTAGTTTTCCCAGGAAGCTCCACCCCCAAATGACAATTGAATATAACAGTTGGGGGACTACTTTTACAGCGAATATGCGGAGAGCAGGGGATACCAGTTGTCCGCCTTGTTTATAATAAAAGGATACGATGGCTGCTATAGTTTTGTTTACCTGTTGTTTTATATATTGAAAATGACTTCTCCAAGAACCTGCCGCTGAAATAAAGACTCCCAAGTATTTAAACTCATCCACCTGCTCAATCCTTGTTTGCCCCATTAACCACTTATGAGTAGTCTTCGCCCGTCTCCTACCAGTCACTAAGACCTTAGTTTTCATATAATTTACTATCAAACTCTCTTGGCAACAGTACTCCTCACACCTATTGTTACAAAATGTTGGTGTCCCTACTTATCTTTCGACCAACTTTGACTGAAATTGGTTTGGGGGATCAAATGTTATTAAAGCAAGCAAAATCCTTAGATGATGGGTGTTAAATGAAACGTTGCCCCCATTAGGCCTGGATTCACCTGCTCATCTATTCTGTGGCTGCCAGATATTGACTGCAGGGCTGCACCCAGACTGCTCTACAGCAGCATCAAATAGGAAATGTAGAGCCCACCGTACAGGCAAATTTGAGCAGCAAACAACACCACCAAAACACTGGTGCAACAGGTATGTATGGGAGTGCTGCCCATCTGTTGGGGTGTGTGCAGTCTCCTCACCAGAGAGGCACAGTTCCACAGGTGCCTAAAGCATCGCTAGAGCAACCATAACTCGATGGCGGAGACAGGGGGGGCACATGGGCAGACCATGCCAGGGAGGAATGTCTGACCGTTTATTGCACTCCCCATGTGGGACCTGTGAAAGGCGGCTGCCTAGGAGCTGGGTGGAGTCACTCTGGGCTCCAGCAGGCTCACAGCCCTTGTATTAAACACTCAATAGCTATAATCCTCAAACCACTTACTCCAGAATAGTTTAATTGATTTCAGTGGGACTACTCTGCTAAAAATGGTTTAAGGATTGTGGCTGTTGTGGGGTAGATTTTCAATAGGGCTGGGACACAAGAGAATTCTGATTTCATTTTTTAAATTTCAGTTTTGGTTTATCTGTTTTATGGATTTAATTATGATTCTCTATTTTGGTTCCATATTTAAAACCATTAAAACCTATAAAATGATTTTTTGTTTTAAATTAAAAACCACCTGCACATGCACAAAATGGCTGCTTGGCCGTTCTGCGCATATGCATCCTTTCCCAAAATGTCAGCACCATTTTAGAAAAGGGCATCCAGCCTGGAATTAACGTTTTCCCCCACCTCCATCCCCAGGGCCCTGGAGTGCTATTTACCAGCCTCAGAGGAGGACTTGATTGAAGCACTGCTGAAGTAGTCGGGCCTCTTCCAGGCTCCCTCACTGTGATGTCCTCCCTCCTCCGATCATGACTGTGCAAAATGGCTGCCAGTACCACTTTGCGCATTTTGCACAAAATGGCCACCACCCTTAACTATAAAGGCGGCAACATCATTTTGGCTGCCAGTAATTTGGTTAAGGGTGGCAAAACATCCCTGGTGGCTATTTTGCACAATTTGGAGGAGCGTTGAGACACCATGACCAGAGAGCCTGCCAGAGCCCTCACAACAGCAGCAGTGCTTCAATTAAGTCCTCTGAGGCTGGTAAGCACTCTATGGCCCTGGAGGATGGGGGGTAATATGGATCGGAAATTTTGGCTCCATAAATGGCAGGCCGATTTATGGCCTGCTTCAGATTAATCAAAAACGGCCTATTCTGCGCAGTTTCAGATTAATCTGAAACCAAAATTCCTATCCCTAGTTTTCAAGGCAGCATCATGATCTGAACAAAACAAGTTAACTTTCTTTTTTTATTTTTGCCTCCAGTTCTCTGTTTGAAAGGTGTACTTAATTGTACATAAATGCTGCAATGATAGATTTTAAAGCTCTCTGGGCCCTTTTTCTGGAAAGGGAATAACAGTGGTATTCTGGTCCACATTTCCTCTCTCAATAAAAACAGGTTCTGGTATTTTAAAAGCTTTGTATAAGCTATTACTGGGCCTGTAAAGGTTGCCGTGTTTCCCTAGTGAAAGTCAAATTCTCCTCTCAGTCTTACAAATCAGTAGAGTTGCACTGGTGTAAGAAAGTAGACTTTGTTCCAAAGTCTCTGTATTTTGGGTTTGGAGGGCATTAATTCATCTCTCTTTGTAAAGGCTGATGGCTGAAATGCAGAGTACTTGCTCCATCTTCTTTGAATTGAAGAAATAAGGAAGTGTAATATTAACTATAGGTCCCCGAGGTTTATCTAAAGGAAGGTAGTTTGACGACATGTATAAGGAAACAATGGACTCATGGTTATAAACGGAGACCAAAGAGGGAGTGAAAGACTCCAGCATTTTAACAATCTGTCTACATGTCATATCTTACCCCTAATGCATGAGTTAAAGGCTGAGAGCATCATTTCTTGGTTTGTTATCTGGTGGGTTATCAAGGAAACAAACCCTGAGTAAGGCAACAACAGGAATATATTTATTCCGATATAGCATGCAACGTGGAGGAAAATTCTTCCCCAGCTCATGTAGGAATTATTTGTATGAGTTAGAGCAGAGGTGGGCTAAAAGAAGTTCGACAGCCTGTATGATGACTCTCACCAGAAGTGGCTGCCTGGGTCCATGTCCGTGAGGCGACCTCAGGAGAAAAGTCAAGCTCCAGTCTCAAGGGGGCCACGGGAGCAAGGAAAATATTCTCTATGATGCTATTGTTGCTGCCCAAAACTGCCAGACTGCATGGGAGCCACAGCTTCCCAGGGATTGAGGGAAGCTGCAATCCATGTGCCTCAGCAGTATGAAAATTTTAGTACGTGGTTCTTGGGCTTGGGAACTTTGCCTAACCCTGAGCTAGAGGAAGCCACTCAAAGGTCAGGATCTGTAAGAAGCATGCATCTTGCTGAGCACATACCAACTGGTTGTCACAACAGCATTTCCCCAATCTTATACAGTCAACCAGTGGTCCAAAGTCCATCATTCGTTAATGCGTTACAGAGCAGATGCTGGTGAGCCCACGGGAGATACTACTGGGAGAACAGAGACAAGCAGGGACGCGGACCGATCTGCTGCCCGGTTTTGTGTGCTGTGTGTTCCGTGCTTTTTGCTGCTGACAGCTACCGCACAGGAGGGGGATGCACTTTCTTTGGTGTATATGATTTGCCTGAACTGTGTTCTGCTTTCCCTCTCTGCTGACCTGTCAGTTTATTGAGTGCCCCACCCCACACCTGGGTACAGGGATTTATCCCCGGTGGACGGCCGCCTGTGGCTGCGCTGAAGGGCATCGTGCCTAAGGGCTGCGCACGCAAGGGTGTGCCCTTGTGTGTGTGGCCTTAGGCGCCGGCTAGGTGCAGCTAGGATACTTTTTGAAGCCGTACCTCGTTGATTTGCATGGAGCGGAAGCGGATGCGTCCTTCACCTTCTTTCAGTGATGAACTCCCACAGAAAGGTAGGAGGCGTGAAACTCCTTTGGAGATGAAGGAAGGTAACATTAATTTATCCAATAGATTTGACTGTTTGCCTGTGGACGAGGAAGAGTTGATTAATCTGTCAGGACCTAAATCCATCGGATAGTCTGCCGTTATTAAAGGGAGAGATAGGCAAAATTCAGGATGTCGCCATGATTGACTTTCTGATAACTCAGATCGATTTAACTGCGAGAACTGTTGCAGTGTTGTTCACAAGTATTTCTGAAATAAGCAATTCTTTGACTAAGGCGAGAGCCCAGTTAAAGGAGGTCATGGATAAATTGAATTCAAACTCGGTGGATATGGGTGGTAACCCATACAAAATTAAATCAGTCTCTGATTTGAATAAATCCCGCAATGCTTGGTTGGGTTCTAATAACAAGATACAGTCTCAGATGGTGTACGCCCGAGGTAAGAGGATTGTGGCTAATGTGGTTCTATTCAAAGTTAGGCCAGACCCTTTTTTCCACACTCCCTCATGGGCTGACACTCCTGCTATTATCCTTAACCTATCTCAGCTACTGCATAGAGAGGTGATAGCCCAGGCTATAGGGAAAGTAGTTCATCTTACTTCAAATAGGTGGGGTAATTTAATACAAATTTATTTTAATTCTGGAGAGCTGGTTAATAGAATTTTTAAAACCAGGAAATATCTTCTTAGCAGAGGGATTTTAATAGATAGGGTAGTTAGTGTTAACCCCTCTGCTATCTCTCCTTTTAAAGCCCCAGCTCCTTTGATAGTGACCTCTGCAGCCAACCTTGTCCCATTAGGTGTTTGCAAGCATACATTGGGGCTTTTGCACCCCAAGGATGGGTATTTTCAGACATTACGTGATCATGGTCAACCACAGTGAATCCCCACATGGTGATCGTGATCACGGAACGTCTTTTGGGGGGAACAGAAGTTCCCCCCAGATGTTCACCCCCGTGAATCATGGGGGGGGGATCACATTCACCACGCAAACGGCGGTCCCGGCGGTCCCGGCGCCATTTGCGTGGTGAATGTGATTTCCCCCCCGTGATGGAGGGGACCATAACGTCTGTCCCCAGACCATGGCCCGGAATCCACGGCGGGATTCCGGGCCATGGTCAATGCGAACAGGCGCTGCGGACAGGCGCTGTGGCCGCATTGGCTGCGGCGCCCGCCCGTCTCCTGGAGGGCGGGTGGCCAGGGCAGCGTGGGGGTGGGGCTGTGTGGCCGCACATTGCACCGCACAGCCCCGCCCCCCCAGATTCTCCGCCGGGATCAGCCACCGCGTCTGTTGGCCCATTACATGGTGGCCCCGACGGGGAATCAAATGGGTGATTTCGTGCCAGGGCCAATTGGCCCCATCACATCTGCAAATACCCAAAGATGTACACACAGTTTCACTAAGTATGCCTGCAAGAAGGAAAAGTGAGAAAACTGCTGTAACTCCAATGGGGGTGCGTGATCTGAGGCAATTTTTGTGTACTGAGGAATCTGCAGTTGGAAAGCAGGATACTAAGGAAACTTTGTCTCATGGCCTTGACATTATGGATGGGACTGCAGTACGGGATCTCATGGATTGTGCAGAGAGTAGGTCTCTGCCTTATGGGGTGGGGAGGAATTTACTGCCCTCTGTTGCGCTGGCTTAGTCCCGGTGGCACAGTCCACCAGCCCTCCTGTAGTGCAGCAGTTTCTTGTTAATGAATTAGGTATTTTTTTAAAATCAAGTTCAAGTTATATTTATTGTTTAACCTTAGGTTTTTAACACATACATATACATAATACATAATACAAACACATAAACAGGGATTGATGCAAACCCACATCAACCAAAAAATGTCAGTAATTAACAAGTCATCAGAAAAATACCATACACATTTCATCAGAATACTCCTATTCCTCTCCCTCATCCTGAGCAGGCTGTATAGACCATAAACGCATGAAAATCTGACAGTACCTTGCTACCGTCCTAGATAAGACCGAATCCGCCCCTCCAAGAAATTCCCTCACCTTGCCCCTATGGTCAAAGGGGACCTGGATAAATTTGCCCAATAGGGCATCTCTAGGCCCCTTCAAGGCTGGACATCAAAAGAAGACGTGATCGTAGAAGTCCAATAGATCACATAGCCGGCAAAATCTCCCAGCCCTCGGTATACCTCTATATCGACACTCCAAAAGTGCAGAAGGGTAGACACCGCAATGGAAACATGCGAGGGCCCTACGTTGATTAAAGTCCTGCCACCTAGATAGATAACTGGTCCTGATGTTCATAGGGCCCCCTAATGGAATGGGTAATCAGGTGCAGCCCTCTGGGCGGACAACCTGGACCTTTCAGTTTGTAACTCTTGGTCCTGGATCCTCCGCCTAATAAGGGACAAAGCTTGTCTGGGGCCAAGGGGCCCCAGGGCTTCTCTTGAAAGCCCCAACAGCCTAACCTCGGCTTCTATCCGTCCGCCCCAGGCATCAACCAGCCCTGACCTCACAGCCAATGCCAAGAGTGAGTGGTCTTGGGGGGGGGAAAGGATAACCTTAATCCAATACCCAATCATTACTTGGAGGGTGCGAGAGCGCATAGTTATGCTTCCTGTTTCGTGCCTAAGGATTGCCTGCGGGGTGCCCCTTGGTACCCCCAGAATAGATCACAGAGCCTGGTTCTGGATAGGCTCTAAGCTTGCCAAGAAGGAAACATCCCAAACGGGAAAGGCATACAAGCACTGTGCAATAACCTTAGCCCTGAAAAGCCGCAGGGCTGGTACTGCTAGTTCCCGCCCCCTGGGTATAGAAAAACCCCAGAACTGCTCTGAGTGTATTCTTGGCCTGCAGCACCATCACCCTATGATGAGGCTCCCAACTCGGGGAAGGAGACAAGATCACCCCCAGGTACCTAAATTCATTCACCTGGGTAATGGGGTTCCTCCCAATGTCCCAATGGTGGATCTTCCTTCTTGTCTGCCTTCCCATCACCATAACCTTGGTTTTAGGGAAGTTGATCTTCAACCCCTCCCTATTACAATATTCCCCAAACCTCAGCATCACCCTCCTCAGGCCTACCAAGGTCTGGGAGATAAGCACCATGTCGTCTGCATATAGCAGAGCTGGAATCCCCCTAGTGCCAATTTTGGGAGCATGGGTATCATAGGTTTTAAGGAAAGGGATTAAGTCATTTAGAAAAAGGTTAAACAGGGCCGGTGCCAGCAGGCAGCCCTGTCTAACACCCCTAACAACCCTAACTCCCTCTGTAAACGACTGAGCAGGTCCCATACGGACACGGATTTGATTCCTCATATGTAACTTAATAAGTAAAAAGAGGAGCCTTCGATCTATCAAGGTGGCCCCTAACTTAGCCCATAGCCTTTCCCTATTGATGGAATCAAAGGCCATGGAGAGATCTACAAAACACAGGTAGAATTTGCGCTGCTGGGTAATGTAACGATCTGCCAAAGAAGACAGTACAAGGATTTGATCCACAGTAGACTTCCCACTCTGAAATCCCATCTGCTCTGGCTCTATGATGTTATTCTCATTAATCCATGCCAAAAGCCTTTCCAGCAAAAAGCGAGTATACAGTTTCCCTATGATGCTTAATAGGCATATAGGGCGATAATTCCCAGGATGAGAAGCATCGCCCTTCTTATGGATGGGGACTACTATACCATTACACCATGCTGAGGGGATTTCCCCGGTGTAATTTATTTCAGAAAAGAGGGGAGCCAAAAAACTAACCCACCATTCAGGATCGGCCTTCAATAATTCAGGGGAAATAAGATCCTCACCAGGGGCCTTCCCGGATCTCAGTTGGGTAATAAAGAGGATCACCTCCTCTTTAGAAATGGGGGGCCACTCAGGGAGATATTCTGCTGGTGATAAAGGAATCCCATCGCTAACAGCAGCAGAAAATATTCCCATGTAAAACTCAACCCAACGAGCCGCCGGGATTGCCGAGATTGAATTCTTAGGTCGACCTGGGCGAACAAGCTTCCAAAAGGAGCCCTGGTTGACATCCAGGGCAGCCCTTAGTAGCTGGGCCCATTTCATCTCCTGATACCCCTTTCGCTTGGACATAAGCATTTGTCGATAATGCCTCCGAGAGGCAAGAAAGGTCAACCTAAGCAGCGTAGTGGGGTTACTCTTTAGCCTCTTAGCAAGCCAGCACAGCTCTTTCCTCTGCATTCTACACTCTTGGTCAAACCATGAAGGAGGCTTCCCAGGCCTAACACCTCTAGGTTTAGTTGTTACTAAGAGAGGATGTAGAAGAGCCATCAGTTCATTAAATTCTACAAGGCAACTGCCTTCCTGAGCTACCATCCTGTCCACAACATCTTAACTATTGGTTGTACAATAAAATCCCCAAAAGTTGCTTTCAGATCATTGGACCATTGGGTCCGGATTAACCCACCCCCCTCCCCAGCTCCCAAACCCTTGCCCACCGATGGGAGACTAAAAGGGTCCGCCAACAGCAAAAATAACGGGAAGTGATCAGACTCTTCTCTTGGAATAATGCAAAATTCTTGTACATTCTGGAAAAACATTTCTGAGAGCAAAAAATAATCGATAATACTAGATCCATTAGCTGAATGAAAAGTAAAGGCCCCGTCACGATCTCCATCGGAACGACCATTCAAAACCATGAGTCCAAAGGAGGTCAAAAAATCCCTCATTTGGCCGGCACCGGAACTAACAATACAGTCCCTAGAGGAGCAAGCCCCTGGTAGCCAGTCAGAATTGTCGAGCCTTAGGGGTTCAGTAATCAAAGTAGGATTGCCCAATCTTATATTAAAGTCACCCCCTATAAGCAGAATAGCCCTGGGGTATAGGGTGCAGTACCTTTGCAGTTCCTTAAGAATCCCTAACCATAAGTCAGGTGAAAAGAAAGGGGAGGAAGTAGGGGGTAGATATATGTTCCCCAACATTATCTCCAACCCCGATGGAAACAAACAATGGTATAACGAAAAATACGAGCCTAAAGAATCACAAGCCTGGATTTGGACCTGTTGACGTATAGAGACCAAAAGAGCAAGGCCTCCACTTGGCCTGTCTGGCCCCATAGCTGGGGAAGCAGGCAGGGAAAACACCCGAAATCCTTCACACCAAAAATCCGATAAAGCCCAAGTCTCCTGTAACAAGAGAAAGTCAAATCCAGACAAAAAGGGGAGAAAATCTGCATCCAGCAGGCGGGCTTCCCACCCTGCAATATTCCAACTCAGGATTCTTAACCCGGGGTAATCTGCTACTGTATGTCATTTATCCAAAACCAGCTCTTTATCGATCTGGGAACTACAAGCCTCAAAGTCCTCGTAACCTAAAGGTTGCGAGGAGATTACCGGCACCTCGGGGATCCGGGGCAAAGGGTCAGACAGATAGGACAGGAACCACTGACACAGCATCACTTTATAGCACATTTAGGAACCTTCCTGTAATAGATCAAGATAGCATATTACAAAAATTAGATCTATTTAGAAGTAATGTTCACATAGAGCCGTTGGAGTATAAAGTGCCTGACTCAGTCCGGGTGTCCCTGCAGCACAAGCCCGAGTATAACCTTGAAGCTTTGACAGCTGCTCATTAGCTTGAGCCTGGTGAAGAAGGTAGCCCCCTTGGAAAGGCTTCTATACCATCAATAAGGGATCGATTGGCAGAGCAAAAGAGTGATGAAAGTTCTGTCACTTTTAGGCATCAAAATGGACAGCTAAGGAGTAATGCTTCATGTCTAGATATAGATCAAACTCTGACTGAGATAGTTCAGATTCACACCTGACATGACCTGACCATGGAGCCTAGACACATGGAGCCCTCGGGATCTCCTCCTGAACCAGAACTTCCTAACCAGTGTGGTGCCCATTGTGTAGGTTCCCCTTTATAGAACATTTATTTTAAATTTGTATCATGGAATATAGCGGGCTTGAAGGCAAAACTTATTGTCAAGAAATGGACAGATGACATGAAGCAGTATGATTGTGTCTGCCTTCAGGCGACATGGCTGAGCTCCGGTGAGGACTTGAATTTACCTATAGGGAATTTCAAAATTGAACTTCATGGTGGGCAGAAGTTGGGTAAAAGAGGTCGCCCATCTGGTGGTCTGGCAATCTTGGTGGCATATTCGCAACTCTGGTCCTTTCATTCACTCCCCTCAGAGAGGTCCGAGTTCCAAATAGGGTCACTGAGGCTCTCCAATCAAGGGCATTACCTTATTGTGAATGTGTATATCCCTCCATCATCCTCGGTTTATTATAAAGAAGATGTATGGTCCTCCCTGGAGAGTAGGGTAAATGCACTAAGAGACCAATTTCCCCGAGCCCAGGTTATCTTGTTAGGGGATTGGAATGTGAAGATAGGGCTTGTCAATGAGGCTATAGATTGGGGGGGAGGGGGAGGAATCCATGGATCTCTTTTCCCATATCCCTAGTCACCATTCTCAAGATGAAACAGTTAATGATACAGGTCAACTTCTCCAATCCCTGATCCTTAATCTTGGGTTGATACCCCTTAATGGCAGATTTCAGGGAGATCTGGTTGGGGGATATACCTTTGTTGGTCCATTAGGATAAAGTATGATAGATTATGTCTTTACTGAACCCACCTCTTGGGACAGGTTAGTCAGTCTTACTTTAAATATAAGGCCAGAAAGCAACCATACATTATTGGAAGTGCAAATAGTCCCAGGCAATATCATGAATTATGAGACTAGCAAAGCTAATACCTTGTCAAGTGAAAGAACGATTAGGAAATGGGACTCTTCCCAACTGTTTTTCAAGATGCAAAATTTGTGTTATACCGGGAAGCTTAAGGAGTTCGGTCTGGCACTGTTTCAGGAATGCGATGAAGATGGAATAATTAGTATATTTTTAGGCATCATGGAGTACTTTAAGGAAAACCTTTTATCTGGTCCCTATTGTGCATCCTGTATAGAGTAACTCCTGGTATGACAGAGAATGCCGGTTATTTAAGCGCTTGCTCATTGCTGCAAAGAAGAACTGGGTAAAGGCCCGAACCCATGCTGCTTATTCTCATCTTTTGGAACTGAGGTACTCGTATAGACATCTCCTTAGGACCCAAAGAGAAAGTTATTATAGTCAGAAATGGGCAATGCTTAATGTAGCAAGTAGGACAGGTGATTCGAGGAATTTTTGGAAAATTTTGAATTACATGATTAACCCTATTCAGAAGCCAAGGAGTTCATAGTCCCTAACACCATCTGGGAGCAATTTTTTGGGAATCTATATAAGGCTAAAAGTTTGCCTAACGAAGATCTTAGTGATAGTTTTGTCCATTACTCTCTCTCTTCGCCTTTAGAAATTGATTGTCAGGAGTCAGATATCTATAAAATGATTATGTTGCTGAAGACCAACAAGTCCCCAGGCCCAGATTTTTTAACTGCAGAAATTCTACAAGCTGCCCCACAGTGATGGGCTTTGGTTTTGTGTAGGCTTTTTAACAAAATATCACAGGAGGGTAAGATTCCATCTACGTGGGGCTTAAGCTGGATAGTTCTGATCTATAAAAAAGGTGATCGAGCTGTTCCAGGGAGTTACAGGCCAATCAGCCTACTTTCAGTCATCAGCAAGTTATATGCAACTATCATCTTGCAATTCCTACAAAAATGGGTTAATATGAGGAGTATTATTCCTGTGGAACAATATGGTTTCAGGGCAAATAGATCCACGATAGACTGTAGCTTCATTGTGATGCATCTAATTTCCAAATATTCAAAGATTAGAAAAGGGAAGCTTTTTATGGCTTTCATGGACTTTACTAAGGCCTTTGACTCTGTCCCGCGGGAGAGACTCTGGGCCAAATTGAAGGCTATGGGGGTAAGTGACAGGCTTCTTACTATCTTGATTCAATTACACTCTAATGATGCAGCGAGAGTTAAAAATGGTGCTGGGACTGCACCAAGTGCCCCAATCCCCATTAGAAGAGGAGTTCGACAAGGATGTGTGCTTGCTCCCCTACTTTTTAATCTGTATATAGCGGACCTGATGAACTTTATAAAGGAGAGGAACCCGCATCCCCCTAGGATTTCTGCTTATCCTTTGCATGCTCTGCAATACGCAGATGATCTGGTCTTGCTTTTGCAGACTGAAAAGGGCCTTAAAGCTGCGATTAATGGTTTAATCGAATATTGTTTGCTTAACGGCCTTGAAATTAATAGCAGTAAAACCAAAATTATGATTGTGGGAGAGAAATCACCCTCCAGCAAATGGAAAATCAGAGAATTCCACTTTGAAGTGGTTAACTCCTTATATTTGGGGGTAACATATTCAGCTAGGGGCACTTGGGCACTGCACATTTGTCGTTATGTGCAGCTCGCTGCTTGTTGAAAGATATGAGTGTTTCCACTGGAATTTCCTTAAGTATTATTTTTAAGACATTTCGAATCAAGATTCATACCATGCTGACTTTCGGGATTGAATTTGTCCCATTTCCGGACATTATTGTTCTGGAGAGGGTGAAAAAAAATTTTCTGCGCAGAGCCCTTAGAGTATGCTCCAGCGTCCCGGGTGCCGTGGTATGAGCAGAAACAGGTATGATTGCCATTCAGCACTATGCAAGAATGGCGTTAGTGCAATACCGTATAAAATTATTAACTCAACCATCTGAGGCCCTGCAAGTCCAGTGCTTAGTTGAAGAATTAAAACATGAAGGCAGTAGAGCTTATCCCTGGATGAAACATCTTGCCTTTGTTCTAGCTAGTTTGGGATTTTCCTTTATGTACTTCCAGGGGAAACCCAAATCTAATAAAAAGAAAGAAGTGGAACAGAGATCCAGGGATCTCGCTATGCAGGAAGATCTTTCTTTGCTGAGTTCGTGGAGAGTGGCTTCCAGGCTGGGTCTGGGTAAGATTGACTTTTCTATGGAGCCCTATCTGGACAAGCTGATCAGTAATACCCTTAGAAGGCACTATACCCTTTTACGCTTTCAGCTGACTCAAACTTCAGTAGTGGAGGGAAGGCTGCAAGGCGTTCGGTATGCGCTCCGCCAGTGCTCCTGTGCATTACAGGAAGTCGAAACTCCCGAACTTGTTCTCCTGAGATGTTTACATTATTCCCATTTAAGGGACTTATGGTTGGCACCTCTGTTGGCCAAGGCTAGGGAGAAGAGGATAGTTGATCCCTTCCTATTCATTACTAACTTATCCCAAACTGATGATTTGGTTGCAGTGGCATCTTTCCTGGCCCTTGCTGCAAAGAGGTGAATTGCTATTTGATCATGAACTAAGACCACCATGATATATTGGGTTAGTGCTGTGGTCAGTCTAGACGGACTGGTCTGGTTTCTATGTGGAGTAGGAGAAGGTTTTTTTGGCGGTAACGAGATTCTTTACTGCCATTCTACTCTTCTGTGTGAAACCTAACCCTTTCCCCCCTGTAATGTCATTTTATTATAATATGTGATAGTTTTGGACTTCTCCTTATATGTTTGTTGGATGCTATATTTTAGTTGCTATGATATATGCATTTTCCAGTAAGCTGGGATGGATTTACTTTGGATCCATTCAATTGAGTCCAGATTTTACTTTGTTTATATTGTTTATATATTTTTATGGTTTTGACTATTTCAACTTAGGAGATTGTTTGTATTGTTTCTATTTTTTGTGGCCATGGTGAAAGCCCATGCCTTAATAAATTATTATTAAATTGGAACAACAGAGCAGCAACAATAAAAACTGAGGGGAAGACAGCCCCACCCACTGATCCCCTTTCAAAAATACTGGCCTATGAAATCTTGCTTCCTGGTCATCACCATTAAATGCTATTACTGCCCAAGTTAAATCAAATGCCATCACATGAGCATGTGTGCCCAAATCAAATCAAATGGCCTACTTCCTCCCACCACTCGACCTCTCTCTCACTCACTCTCACTCTTGCTTGTTCTGGCTCTCTTACACACACACACACACACACACACACACATCTGCCATTCAAGGATCCCAGTACATAAAAATGGACCATTTGAAAAGTCAGGGCAAAAGTCTGGAGCAGACATATGGCACCTCCACCATTGGCTAAAATTAAGGATGGAACAGTCTTCTGCACCCTGAAGTCAAGGGAGAAGGCGTCCTGTCTGCTTCTTTACATCTATGGATGAGAAGTTTTGCAAGGAGTAGCCCTAATGCTCATGAGAAGCTCAAGGCTGCTGACTGTTGTGATTATGTTGCAAGACTTGTGATATTTTCATTTTCTCTATTCTTAAGAATATGCTTTGAAAGGTAATAAATAATAACCATGGTAAGGCACAGCCTGGGTGAATGGTTGGTCCTTTAAGAGAGCTAGCATCATCCAGGGGACCAGGATAGTGAGGCTGCCAGCATCAAGTGGATTGAGGGACAGCACTTGAGCTAATGCAGCTGTGGAAGGGCATGGCTAGCGCCAGACCCAGAATACAAAGCCTGAGCCAGAGCTCAGTGCTGGGAGGCTGCAGACTGGAGGAGACTGGTGGGGAAGCAGGAGCTGAGCTTTGCTTCCAGAACCAAGCTGACCCAGAGGGGTTGCCTGGTAAGGCAGAGGGATTTCTTGCTTCTCCATGATACTGGCAGACGTGTGCAGTGCTGTGGTTGGGCACCCTGGTTCATACAAGCAGGAGATGCATGGTAGGGATGTGCATGTCGTTTTCATTATTACAATAATGATAACGAAAATTGTCATTTTCATTTTTGTTATTGCAATAACGAAAACAACAATGGAGAATAATGACAACGATAACGAAAACGGCAACCGAGAATATAAAAAATATCAACCAAGAATACCAATACCGATATCGATACCAAAAATGATACCAAAACGATACCAAAAACGATACCAAAAACAATAACAAAACGATAACAAGAAACAAAAACGACAATGTTGTTATCATTGTCGTTATTATTAGTGCTGTGACAGTTGGGTTTTGGAGGGAAAATGTAGAGGGGGAGGAGAGAGCAGACATCTTGGAGTCTTAAAAGGGATGAACTCTTGAAATGTGCCTGTGTTGGGAGGGGTGAGCAACTCAGCAGTATCTGATGGATGTATCCATGGCCAATGAGCAGCACAAGCAGGCCCCAGCAGTCTCATGGGACTCTGTGATTGCTCAATGCCTACTGCCTCCCACAACCAATCAGAGGGGCTCTAGGGAAGGGCACTGCAACCCTTTATAATGGGAAGGCCAGGTTTTTTCTCTCCGTTGTTTGAGAGCTCTGCTTGTCAAGTTGTGTTTACAGAACTGTGGTGCTTGGACATAAAAAATCCTCCCTCGCGCTCATTGTATTATTTATTTATTTATTTATTTATTTATACCTTTCCTTCCTCATACCCTACATTTTACCTTCTCCCTTTCCCTGCCCTTCTCCCCCCTGTACATTATATAGAGATAGGTAGTATAGATTAGATATAGATATATATAATAGACATATAGTCTATAATATACCTATAATATATATAGTCTATATTATGCTAGGATCATCCACCTCGCCCATCGCTTCAACCACGTGCAGCCCCTCCTCTGCTCTCTTCACTGGCTCTCCCTTGTTGAATTAATCCTGCACAAGCTCCTAGTCTTCACCTCTAAAGCTCTTCACAACCTTGCTCCCCGCTACCTCTCTGCACTAATTTCCCTCCGTACTCCAGTCCATGAACTCCGCTCCTCCTCTGTTCCCTCTCTCACCCTCCCATTCTTCCCCTGCTCTCCTAACTGCCTTTGTTCTTTCTTCCTAGCTGCCCCCCACGCCTGGAACTCCCTCCCTGCCCACATCCGTCTCGCTCCCTCCCTTCATACCTTCAAATCCCTCCTCAGGACCCACCTCTTCCGCTCTGCCCTCCCTGACTTCTCACTCCCCTCACCTAACTCCTACTGATACCCTCCATCCAGTACAATCTGTTACTTGAGGTCTGTGTACTCACATATCCTCACCACATGGACCAACCAGCCATCATTCTTCATGTAACCAAGCCAAGTACGTGCACCTGGGACCTCGCATCCTCGTGAATGTTACACTCCTTGTCTCTCCCTCTGTTCCCCTTCCTTCGTATTCCCCCCCCCCCCAGTCTCTCAGATTGTAAGCCGTAGGGCAGGTACCATGTCTATTCAATTACTTTGTAAAGCACCAGGTACATTGCTGGCACTATACAAGTGCTTGATAATACTACTACTAATAATAATAATAATAATACTGCTACTACTAATAATATAATATATATTAGATTAGAATAGTTATATAGATAATTGATTAGCTAATAGATAGGTTTCCTTTACCCTTCCCCTGTCTCCCTTAGATTTAGATAAATATTACTTATGCACAAGAATCAATAATGATACTGATACCAAAAATAAAATCTTTGTTTGAAATGGTACCAATATCAATAACGATATCAATAACAGTAACAAATATAGATACCGATACAAAAAATGATAACAAAAATGATAACGACAGCAAAAACAACACTGTCGTTAATAACAATAACAAAATGACATTTTTGAATAATGAAAACAAAAATGAAAAACAAAAACAACCTGGGGGCCTGGTGCACACCCCTAATGCATGGACACCTCCTGCCACACACCTTTTTGGCTTGCCCCGCACTGCGCACCCCAGATTTTTTTGCCGCTTCCTCGTACACCACCTTCACATGGGCAGTTGGATGCTTGGTGGGGATGCGTCTTATTTAAAACACCCAAATACATTGCAGCCATCACAACCCCACCTCATCTCATCTCCTCTGGTTGGATAAGCATGGCTTCCTGCTTATGCCATATTCACCCTAAGGTGCGCTTGTGCTTTGATTGAGATCTGCTGTGTGTTTAGCTGAAGATGAATCGGAGAAAGGAAATCTATCCTCCTTTATATTAGTGCTTCTTCTTTCCTCTTCTCTCTTGCCTCAGCCCTTTTCATTTTTCTGCCTCTTTCTTGTACTTCCTTACATGTTCTCAGCATATCAAGTCTATTTATTTTTAAAGGACTCCTACTGATAGATCCTTCACTGTGCTGTAGAAATGTACAAAGCAACAATCCTGTCTCATTGGCGGCCACCCAGTAGGACAGGTGACGTTATGACAGCAGCTGTGTTATTTATGGGAAGGGTAATTACGAGAGGAATGGAATGATTCCTCCAGTCTGCCCTATTCTGCATGAACAAGCTGCAGAGCATTCTCATTGGTGTCAAGCATGCCATACTGGTTCTCTCTTTTTAAAAGGAAAAGGGTTCTTTTTTAAAACCGATACATCTCGGAATATAAGCAACATCTATGAATGGGAAAACTATGGATAATTTATATGGTGAAGGAATGCAAAAAGTTGTTTTAGTTGCTGCCTCAATAGCATGGAACTCTTTCCCCTGTAGGGTCATCAAAGCCTGAGTCTGAGCTTTCTCTGGAGGCAATGTAAGACCTTTCTTTTCAACTATGTTTTTGGCAGGCGGGGATAAGGGTTGATGGGGCATTTTAAATCTATTTCTATTTTTTGTTATTTTTTATGTTTTAGCCTACTCTGAGCCTTATGTTAAGGGTGGGATACAGTTGAGATGTGAAAGAGAAATAATTTCCTGGATATTAATGGCTGGATTTTACGACCAGCTCAACTGAAGTCCATCAATGACTCTCCAATGGCTGTTAATCTGCACAAAATACCTCATGTCAGATAATGGGAAACCTTAGGCAAAGACCCTAAGTTTGTCTTTTATAACATAGCCATTATGTGTTTAAAATGGAACATTGTTAGTGTTTCTTTTTAACCCCACTGGAACATAACATGGGAATAGATGAACTGTTTTAATAAGTACAAACTTTAGGGCTTTCAGCTCCAAGGAGACCTTTTCCCATCAGACCATGCTCTCCACCCTTCTCATCTCATAGCCCAGGAGTTGTGAATTGCATAGAAATGTACTTTATCATGGAGCTTGAATTGGCTGTGCTGCAGACACATGTAGCTGGGTTTAGCCGTGTATATTGGCTGAGTACGCCGGAGGGTGGTTCTTAGTACAAGAGCAGAGAGAGAGAGGGTGATGAACATGCTAGGGGGAGAGAAACAACTGCGTTTCCTGTTGTGAAGAACCAGCAGCTGAACATTTCTATTCAGACACTTGAGGAAGTGCCCAGTATGAACTGAAGAGTTCTTGCATGGGAACTGGGTCTGTAGTGGAGTGGGTCAGCTTTAGAAATGACACTCATGATAAGCAGTGCCTATCTCCTTGGTATATGGAGGACCTGAAGTACTAAAGAAGGAGGGCAGGCACTGGCACTGCGGTTAGAGCACAGGTTAAAGCTGACTGACTACAAAATAGATAGTTTTTGAAGGAGCATGCCCTGTTGGTGATGGCAACAAAGAAAGTTTTCTTTGCTGTCTCCATAGTGTCTTCAGAGTGCCGTTCAGTGAAGTTCTGTTAAATCCTGGCTGTCTCCACCTGGAGTCAGAGTTATTAGTTGCCCGCTGTGATGAGTTTGCCACCTACTTTGTCACTCATATTTGGCTCAACTTGGAAACTGTACTGCTGCTTGATACTGGCAGGCTTGGCTCCACACAGGGAAATGTGACAGTGAAAAAATGATTGCAAGCAATATGCCATGTGTCACGGGAGGAAGGGAATAAGGAAGGGTTGGAGGGGTGTACAGAGGGGGTAGGGATGTACTGGCCAAGCTTCTCTCCACACGGTTACCCTGGGGTGGTAATAAATCCCTCAGGGTCTTGTTTGGGCTTTCCTCCCAACTTAGGAGGCAACCCGACTCATCATGGGGAAGGAGAGAGCCCAGTTTCCAGAAGGGGTAAGGGAAAAGAGAGGGGAGATGGGGCAGAGTAGATCCTTGGAAGGATCTTGCATATCCCAGATTCGTAACAGGGCCCAGGACACAGTGGGGAAGGGGGAAGGGAAAGG